>VXBB01007635.1:183688-608619 GCA_013399915.1 Illadopsis cleaveri | reverse complement strand
TTTCTTTGGAATTTTTTTTTTTTTTTTTTTTTTTGGTCCCATTCAGGCTACAAGGCAATTTGCACTTACCTGTAGTTTTAATAGTAGCTCATGGTTCTTTCTATTCACTTGGTATTTTTTCAAATAACAAGGCAGACTTGGGAAATTCTGAGTGTATAGGACTGCTTAGAACAAATACTACTGGGGAAATTGGGGAAGTTTGGTAGTATATTTAGCCCATGGCAGCTGTTTTCTGGAAGCAAAACAATGAGTCTCTCTCCCTGCCCCATTAAATAAGAACTGTCCTATGGTCTATTAACAAATGAGAACATGTGTAGTACTAACAAGTTCTGATTAGGAGGTTCATTTGTGAAAAGTATCGATTGTATTTACAATACTGCAGTTGCTAATTCTTTCAACAGATAAAATGTCTGCTGCTTGCAATAAAGGAAAGAATTATATGAAAATTTACAAATTAATATGAACTTGGAATTTACCATTACGGTCAAAGAAAGACGTTTGATGAATGGATGTGCAGCCTCAGAACTGTGCTGTAATGACGGGGTCATTTCACCTTGATGGATAGGTTGTGTGCTGTATTCAGAGGCTTAAAGAAGGGTTGCATTTTTCAAATGCAGGGAAGCATCAAAGTGTGTGGGTATGACTGTGTGAGCAACAGAATCATTATAGTTTGCCTTTGAACAAAGTCAGGAAATATATTGATCATATAGGTTTATGCACTAGGAGAGCAACTAATGATGATCCAGTCAATGTGTTCTGTGAATGGCTCTAGGGGATAATCATTAAAACATAATTATTAAAACATTAAAACCACACCATTTTGGAACCTGAATATGAAACCTGGAATTTCAAACCCTCATAAAGAACAAATTGCATTTGAATTGATGAAATAAAATTACTTCTTTTGTTTGTGCTGCTCCAGTCACTTCATCCTTACAATTCTGCTTCAGTTCATGCACTGGACATTTGCAACCAGGTCATCAACCATCATGACAGAAGCAGCACACTGACAACATAGTGATCCAGCAGCAGGGAATACTGAGTATCAGTGGAAGAAAATTTTCCTAAATTTAGGATATGTGGCAGCCGAGAAACTAAATAAGGTTATTTGAGCCAGTATTTGCATGGGTGCTTGACAAAGCAGACATTGAATTGGTGTCTGAAGAGAGCACAGAATATCAAATATTGAGTAGACAAAGCCAGAAGTAGCCAAGACAAGGCATGGGCCAATAGAGAAATAAGAAAACTATAGTCGTGACAAAAAAGCTTAGTAGTATAAAAACTGTGTTAACAATATACAGATTTTTAGCCAAAAATTCTTCATGATGCAACATAAAAAAGTCCATGATGGTGAAGTGATCAATGAAGGTGATACTAATGTTAGTAGAGGGATTACTGCTTGTAAAGTAGACTGGTATGTATCCACTTAGAATTTCACCAACATCTAATACCACTATTTATATCCTATCTGAATTTGGCAAGGCAGCTCATGTGTACTCTGTGTAATATACTATAACTACACTGTATCAAGCACATAAACATTTGCTTTCTTAAGTATATTTCTGTACTGTGCTTTTTATCTTCCAGACACTGCATACTTGTACCTAATCATTTATATTTTCAGGGAAGCACTACTAAAATTGTAAACCTCCTTTATCTAAGTCCTTTAATAAGGCAGGAAAAGACTTTTAGCCACCATGTGAACATTTAAGTCACTATTTTAAATATAGTCAGGTTTTGTTTATGAAATGCCATTGACCTGTATTTAACCAATAAGTTTTAAACCTTCAAGATCTGCTCAGCTGCCACCTCTAATCCAGAAGAAAAGTGGAATGAACAATATTTTTCATCCGTTTTCAGTATCATTCAGCTGCCTGGATGAACTCTGTTAGGCATGAATTTTTTGATTTAAATGAAAAAATATGTTGAAAAGTCTATCAGGTTCTGAATATAGTAAGAACAGAATATTGTTACTTCTAGGGTAGGAAAGCAATAGATCTTTAAATCCTCTAACGAATTTCCTTCATATAGCAAGTACAAAATACACAAATGCTGACATAATCTATGAGCAAACCCCCCCGCCCCAAAGACTCTATATAGTTTCCTGAATTTAAGCAAACTTGCAGTAATATATTTTCTGTCTTACCAACACCTTATTTTGGTGTTTTTCTCTCTGTTACTTTCTAAAAGATTTGTCTCTTGAGCTGCTGATGGGTGTGGGAAATGGGAACTCAGGAAAAGGTATGAATGAACAGGAGAAATGGGATGAGCAAAGATGAACTCATGTAGCTGAAAATCTGCAGCTGGCTGGGCAGTAGGAGTGTCATGTGAGCAAACAAAAAATGCAGAGATAGAAGGTGAAATAAATAGCACTCAGTGAATTGTATCTTTTAAATATCATTATTTGTGATCTGTAAGGACAATTTTGCCAAATTCAAGATGAACTGGAGAAGCCAAATTCTGAGAACAATATAATTAAATGTTCTGTTATATATCTTAAAAAGAGTTACACCTACAGTTCTATTTACTTAATATAAAGGCTCCTTTCAATTTTCATTTTGACTTTCCATATTTTACAGCCACTCTAATAATCTCTTCAGAAACTAGCTGAACAAGCTTGGAAGATTTTTAAAAACAGAGCATACTATTAAAATTCAAAGTTAAAAAGAAGACTGTTGTGGATTTCTTTTGCCCCCTGTTTACATACGAAGGGAGTTTCAGGTCAACTAAAGAGCTACATCAAAATATATTGGGAGCTTTTGTTTCTGTGTGTATGTCCTGCTTGCTGGTTTGATGCTGCATGGTTAGTCTTCTTGCTGAGACCTGGGAAGAAGATATGTGCGATATTGGCTGAGGTCACACTAAAGCAGTGAACCTGACAATGTAGAGTTTCGAAAAATAATGAAACAAGCTTAAAGTATGGAAATGTTTGTTTTCTGTTTCATCCCATTAATGGGTTTAAACATAATTTAGATATGGATTTAGTTGTATGTGCCTTTTACAACTGCTGAATTTGAAAAGTATATGTATAAACAGAAACAACTAGGAAAGTCCAAAAACGTGTCTTTAAGAGTTTTCAAAGGCACAAACTGTGTAATGCTACAGAGGAAAATAATTACCAACACGTGTATGGATGTTGTGGTTTAACCCCAGCCAGCAACCAAGTCCCATGCAACCCCTCAATCATTCTCTCACAGTGGAATGGGAAAAATAATTGGAAGGGTAAAAAGGAGAAAACTCATGGGTTGAGATAAAGACGTTTACTAGGTAAAGCAAAACCCTCACACACAAGCAAAGAAAACCAAGGAATCCACTTACAAATTCTCATGGGCAGGCAGGTGTTCAGCCGTACCTAGGAAATCAAGGCTTCATCACGTGTATTTGAGAAGTACAAACACCATCACTCAAAATATCCCGCCCTTTCTTATTCTTCCCCTAGCTTTAAACACTGAGGATGACACTATATGATCTATCTGAAAATCCCTTTGGTCAGTGTGGGTCAGCTGCTCCAGCTGTGTCCCTTCCCAGCACCTTGTTCACCTCCAGCCTCCTTGCAGAAAATGTCTTGATACTGTGCAAGGGCTGCTCAGCAATAACAAAAACATCTCTGTTGTATTATCAACCCCGCTTTCAGCATAAATCCAAAACACAGTCCCATACCAGCCACTATAAAAAAAATTAACTCTACCCCCCCCACCCAGCACAATAGATGAGGGATAAATTGGCAGTTTGAATATGTAACCTTTTCCTTTTCTACTCTTCTACTGTGTAGAAGAGTATTTTTTGTATTTTTTGTACATGGAAAATAGGTAAATACATAATAAAAACTGAGGCAAAGATGAAATTCTCACTTAAGTTTTAAGGTACACATTTTTGTCTCCTGTCACCACCAGACAGAAGAAGAAATACCAACACAGAAATTGAAGAACTACACAGAAAGTATGAACTACTGCCATTTCAATGTTCTTTTAAGTTAGTGTGTCTGTTCTTCCAGGTTTTGGGGAATGTAATCAGAGGAATAAAGCGGTTGAAAGAGTTCAGTTTGATCATCTATTTGAAAAAAGCTTAAATATGGTTTCATGCTGGTTGTATCAACTGTTTTTGTTTGGGGTTTGTTTGTTTGTTTGTCTGGGTTTTTAATAAGTTGTCTATTACAGATGGGCCCAGATCCAAATGACACCACCTCCGCTCCATCCTGTATTGTGTGTATCAGGTTGCAGATACCAATCTGAATGTCATGAGCTACAGCAGGGTGGAGTGGAGCTTGTCTTAAGATATGATTCCCTCATTCTTTGAACTTGGAATTGTCATGATTTTGACAGGTACAAGCTAACTAATTTTTGCCTAGTCCTTAAATAAATTGGAAACTGTAGACTGTCCTGTTAGGAGTGACTGTCCTTTTATGTTGCTTAGCTGCCTGTGGCTTTCTAAATTTGAGTTTCTTTTGTTGCTGGTGTTATTCACTGGGAAAGAATGTGGCCCCGTTTCCAGTGAGAGAGGGTATGAAATGTTAAAAAATAGAAGTGATAGGTAGATTTTAAAGGGACTAAAAAACCCCCAAAGAGGTCAGAATTTTCAGGAAAGCTAAAGAAGGCCTTCCCCATTCAGCAACAACCAAAGAGCTATCTGTTCATTTCCTATCTAAATAATTAGATTCTATCATGTGACAGTTACAAAGAAGCACATAATAAAGAATTTTCTTTAAAAATGGTAGTCTACACACCTGTTTTTAAATGCACATCACTCGCTGCTCCCTTCCCCCATCTCATTGGCTTCTTGTTTCAGCATAAGACATCTGGCATACAAGTTATTCAAGTTCAGAAACTAGTTACTGAAATCTAATTAATAAATGAATGCTAGTGGGTTTAGACCATAACAAGTTCCCTAATTTATTTTTACAAGCAGTTGGAGTAATCCACAGATGTTCATCACAGATGTCAAGCACAAGGATTGCTGTAACTAGCAGCTTTTGTGTAACAAAGCGTAGGTGAGGAAAACTGACACTAAGCAGGATACCTGCAAGATATTTATATATTGTAGAATTTTGAAGCCATTGAGTTGTGGTATCAAAAAGTTTTGTAAAATATTCATGTCTCGATAGGACATGTATTGTACATATCTGTACTTGAGAATAAGACCTCTAAGAAACTACTTTGGGAAAGAAAGAAAATAGATTTTTGTATTGTTTTAATCTTATATTAATTGAATGTCAGTCACTGGGAGGAAAACAGGTTCGTAAATCACTTGTGATTGGCAAGCAATTAACTTCTGATAAATTAATTGCATGGACAATGGAGTACAGTCTGTCTTGACAGGTAAAAGCATTTTTTCATTAGAGTAACATTAATAAATGATTGAAACTTGCCTAAGATTCAGGCTTGTACTTAATATTAGATCTACTTGGAAATTTCATCCTGCAACAAGGTCCAATATTTTAACATTTAAAATTTCTGAATCAGAGCAAACAAGACATCTCAAAATTTCCAGTAGAATGAAAGTACTGGGGTTTTTATTAGAATCACTGAAGTGTCTTAATGATTTTTTCCCAGAATTTAGCAATGTGAAATGGACTGATAACTTAATATCACGAACCCCATAAAATACAAAAATATATAAACTAAATTTTACTTATAGTATTTAACAGTTGAAAGAAAATAATAACTGATAGCTTTCCCCCCCCCTTTTCTTTCAAACTGATGTTGTAAATGGTTTGTTTCCAAGTGTTTATTTCTGCATCTCAGTATGATGTGGCCACATTAAGTAAACTTGGGAATTAATATATTTGAGGAAATATGTCTCTTTTGCTCTAAGGAAAACATTTACTTTAGGAGATATAGAGTACCTTACAGTGATAAAATCCCAATCCGAGCAAAGTAGTTTGTAGGTATTATTGCATGCTATCTTGATGAAGGTAAACAGGTAGGAGCATATGATTATTTTAACTGTCTAATACATATAATGAGATATTGTTCTAACTAAATGAAACAAACTTTTTTTCCTTTCTGCTTCTGCCCTGATTTTTCCTTAGTGAAGACAAAGTCCAACATGGAATTGTTCGGATTCAGTTCTATCACTTATGCTAGGGATTTGGCTCTTAGTAAGATACCCCAGAAGCTCAGCTGCCCAAGAACATAAAATGCTGAAGTGTCATTGCAAATTATTGACTTATATTAGTTCTGTCTTAATGCAGAGTATTTTAGCCCAGTTCAAAATCAGTGACATTTCTTCTGCAACTGTGCTTGTCCTCTTAACAACTGCCTGAAGGCAGGTACTGTGCAGATTGGAAACCTGGAGATTTTCTGTCCTGAGGCAGTTTTGTTCTTACAGCTCTGGCTTTACTAATGAATGGAGGCCATTAATGATACTGTTCCATGGAAATATCCTCTATCTTAATCAGCAGACAATACTTGTTTTGTAAAAAACAGTAAGTTAACTTTCACATCCTGGTCAAATTCCAGTTTAGATAACAGCACCCTGCTGACTAAGTTCCTACAATTTCAGATGGATAGTAACTGCCTATTTACCTGCTCTGTGTTATTGCATGGCATAGTTAAACAGCAGTTGCATATTGTCTGATGTAGATGTATTAAATGAATCCCCCATGGTTTTGTTGTTTTGGTTTTTTTAACAAATCATTTTGGGAATGGTAGAAATTGCAGAAGTGTCAACCATTATTCATTTTTTTCCTTGTTAAGTCTAATTCCTGCAGTGATATACATGAAATCTGTTTTTTAAAAAATAATACAGAAATGCAATTTTAGTGCTTACCTTGTTCTTAGGCCACTTAAATATGCAGATCTCTAAGATATCTGATATTAAATTTACCATAGGATAGGATCAATACAGTTTTTTAAAAAAAGAAAGTGATATTCAACAGATAAAAACATGATTGTTACAATGAAAGTAATCTTATTGCTTTTTATTATATTCCAAGATGGCATATTAAGGATTGTTTGTTCTCCATTTCTGCAGTTTAAACAGATTAGGGTGGATTTTTGGTATCTATTGAATTTGACATATCAGATTGATAAAAACAGCAGAGCAATACAAGAATCAGATTCACCACAAATCAAATCTGAAGTGTGAGCTTATTCCAAATTCAGAAGGTCCTTGTAGCAGTGAGGATTCAGTCAGCTATATAAGCATGACCTCATTCTATGCCTGCAGAGAAAATACAATTAAGTATAATTCTTCAGTTCTTGGATAATAGCATTTATTGTCATTATATCTCTGCACCTCCTTTCCTAAAACCCAAGTATCTTTATAGTTCATATATTCCAGAGATGTTTAGCATAGCAGGTATAATGAGCAAATTTTATTTCTGTTCTGCAATATATCTGGAGTACCTCATTAAAGTACAGGAACTTTAAATGAAGATCAGTAATATGCTGCTTTAGAATGCATTTAAACAAGAATTTGAAAATTTGCAACTATTAACCTTCAGCTGTAACATTATAAACTCCTTTGATAGTTTACTAATGGATAGATGAACCAAAGTACTGATTTCTTAACTGATTTCTTTAGTATTCATTAGTGGTAATGCTGGACTAGGTGTGACCTGTTTACTTAAAAAGGCAATCCTATTGATATCAGCAGAACTTTTGCTATTGTCTTTAGTGGGGCAAAAAGTGCCGTAATGATCTAGATTTCTGCTGCTTCTAATTTTTTTTTTCCTGTTTAAAATAATGCTGAAATAGAACCCTGTATAGAGGGAATTAAGGCGTTACTTTAATATAGATATAATAAATCTGCACTATTTGGAATTTAAAAATGAATGTGTGAAATAACTAACATTACTGCAGTGATACCAACCCGTTTCTTCAGTTAACTATGCAATCGATTGCTATATGGAACAGAAGATCAATATCCTGCAAGTATAGAAGCCAGATATGGAGTTTCTTAATAGAGATAAAACACCACCATTCACTATGCATTTGACTTAAATCTAGAGATGGGTGGAGGAGAAGAGACAGGTATGTGAGTTACTCTGCACATATTTCTTTTTATAAAATTTTTCCCTCCTTTTTTTTATTTTCTTAAGGAATTATATTTCTACTTCGGAAATCACATTCTGGCAGAGGGGAAGAGTTATCTTTTGTAGGAACACAAAGTCTGAGATCATGGACAAAGTAATATTAACAGGAGACAGAGACATTCCAAGAAGCCAAGTTTAACCTCTTAAATCAGCATTAAGGGAAATCGATTTAAAAAAAAATTAGGGAGGGATAGCTAACACTCTTTAGGTTCTGCAATGTTAAATGAAACTTAAAGCTGGCAACGGAATGTGGAAGGCTCCTTAGGAAGAGGGTTACAGCATGGAGGGACTAGATCAACTTTTATGAAAATGGTTTCTGCAGGAACTAGATGAGGGCTATTTTCATCTCTCCTTTCTGAAGGAAGGAAAAACCTATGATAGTTTGAGGCTTTGATTACATATATTAGTGGTCCAAAGTAAAGTTCTGAATAATGACAAAAACTATACCTTAAGCTCCTGGAAAGATAACTTATTTCAGATTTACTGCAGCAGGCATTAATTTTTAATGCACACTTATTCCTCAGGCCTTTTCCTACAGTATTTATTATTGTATATTCAACATGTTACTGTAAGTAATAACAAGTCTTTAAAACTGACAAAGTTAAACATGCCTTTCTTGCCTCACCGGTACACTCTTAAAGCCAAAGGTTTGGCTAGAAATTGTTCTTGCAAATCAAACCCTAATTTTTTAAAAAATATAATGACATTTTGAATGTAAAAGAAAGGAAGTCACAATTTGCTGAGTAGACGTAGGCTACATATAATCAAAAACATTATAAGGAACTGACATTTCCTTTGGCTCCACTCTGATAATATTACTACTTTAATGTGATTTATAACAAAAGCAAAAATATACAAAAGTGTTTTTACTTTAAGAAGGCAGCACTGAAGAAACTAAAATGGAAAATCTGTTGTTAAAGTATTCAGTGAAGACCAGACTAAACACTTTAGCCAAACAGCACAGATTACATGCTGTATGTTCAAGTCACTCCAAGTAAAAACAAGCCAAGTGTAGACACAAGGAGAGGCAAATGAATGGAAAAAAACCCCAACCCAAACCAACAGCATATATAATAGGTGTTTATGGTGTTATTTGAAAAAGTTGTGTGAAAATTTAAAAAAAAAGACACAAATACTTGAAAGAGCCTCTATTACAGTGTTATAATTTTCTAATCAAAAACCTCTCCTATTTAAATCAAACCCCTCCTATTTTCAGTGTTAACCGTGGTAGTGAGAAATCTGCCAGTGCCCAAATTAGTGTGGTATTTTCATGGTGTCACATACTGTAATATGTACAACTGGCAAAGAACAACATAGTTTCATGCATCAAGTGCCAGCAGCAACACCCCTCTAGCAGTGCAGTTTAATGGAGGCTATCAGACTAGAGCATACTGAAAAACTCTCTCTTCCTCATTTTTTGGCAACCTTAAAAATATAAAAACACAGTCATTACACTGGAATTTACATGACCTATTTTTCCAAACGTATGATTAACACATTACCAGCATCACATCCTTAAAGGAAAATGAATTTTTTTCTGATACTTGCCCAGACACTGAACACATGAAGTAAGGAAACAGTTCCTGGTACATGCATGAAACTGTCACTTGACACCACACGCACACACAAATTCCAATCAAGGCAAATTTTCCTCCAGATTTTTTGACACGTACAATGGCAGTGTATTGAATAGTTATTTATTTTGCTTTTGTGAGTCATGGCAAGAGACAGTTTTTTTGAGGTTTACAAGCACATCATCTGGATGACTATGTATAGGCTTTATGTATTGTATTAGAAGTGTAAATGTTTGTCCTTGTTTATTTAAATATTGCACACTATATAGCTACAAGATAAGTACTGAAATGGCAAAGTCACAGGCAAACTAGCAATGCCTAAATCAATTTATTTCCTAAAACATTAAATGTTTTGAATACGAATTTCAAATTTTCTTACATTACTTTTATTGAGGAATATATACATTGAGAAATCCTACATTAAAAAAAATGTAATTTGCCTTTCTGTTGCTGTGCTACCAATTAACCAGCACTTTGCGATTGTGATCCCTACAAGCTCTAGACAAATTACCCCAAGCAACCTTCTGCAGTTTTCACAGGACAACGATGTTGAGCTACCCATGCGTACGTAGTTCATAAAACCAAATATTATTTTTGAAATTGTTTATTAATTATTTGCATTAAAAGTTACATCTATAATGGAAATGGTTGGTCCTGGTGGCTGAAGGAGGCTCTCCAGCAGGCCATTAAGGAACCAGAAGTGGGAGTACCTGGGAGGCACAAAGCTAGCTGTGACTTCTTGGTCTTTCCTGTGAAGCATCTAAGATTAGGTCCTAAATAAGCATACCTTTAGTAGTCTTCTGAAGGCCACATCTTCTGTGTTTCCCTCTTTGAAGGAAAATAAAGGACAAATGAGGCTCAGGGATGCCACCTCCTTTGAATGATGAATCACATCCATGAGGGATCTGCTGGCTGGGAGACAACCTTACTCCCCTTGTGGAGGACCAGGCATAAGCACGTAAGCATGATTTGTTTCAAACATTCTGACTGCTTTGACAGAAAAGCTGTGACTGTAAAAGAGGGTCCTGTGGAGGGTGCTGTACAGAGCCAACTTTCTCTTCTTGAGAAAATTAAATGTGCCTTGAGACTCATGTTCAGTGTGCCTGCATCAAGACAGGGGTTGAGTCCCCACTACAGTCCTCACTACAAGGAGCTCCAGGATCCCTGGAGACCTCATTTCCTGGAGGGCTCTAAAGGGCTTATTATTGCATGCATGAACGAAATAGTGCAAAAATCTGTTTTACATAACACATGTGCACCAGATAAAAACAATGGATTGGTGTGTCTCTCCCTCCTCTCTTACCCCTGATACAGACCACTAGGGAACCTGAACTGTTGTTAGGATTTGGAGCATATTAAAATGTGAACTTGTTAGCCAACACTTCTGAGGCTTGAAGTTTGTTGCGGGAGTTAGAAGCTTGTTAAAGTTTGTTGTAAAAGTTAAGGGCTTCTTAGTCAACACTTTTGAGACTAAATAGTGGGCTATTTGCTGGAGTTAAGATGATGATACAGTAAGACATAAGCGTTCCCTGACCCATGGGTTGGTGTATTTGTTCAGCATGATGACAAGTTGTAAAGAACATCGAGCATCCTACCAAGTGGGTCATGACACCCCATCGGGAGGGAAAATGCTTCTCCCTTTTCACAGGAGTGTCCTGTATCTGTTCCCTAGGAAGATCACAGCGGGACATCTCCAGCAAATGTCCTCCTGAGGCCTTGTGCCCTGATGGGAAGTGGCTGCATGCAGATGGCAGGGAGGTGTCTCAAGACAGTGGGGCACAGCAATCCATCTCCTGAGAACTGGATGTACAAGCATGAAGTAGTTAAGATTCTGCCTATTACTTTGCTGGGACAGGCAGGAAGACAGAGCTGACAAGGATGCCTATGGCAATGTAACAAAGTCCTACTCTCAGACATCAGTGATGAGTAAACTTCCTATGTAATTTTAAAGCCCATTTGGTGACTGTGAAATTTCTCAGATCAACGACCTTCTATAAAAACTACAGGAAAGTTCTCCCAGTAAAGTCTTCTCATCTTGAGTGTTGTTTGGCTTTTTTGTTGTTGTTGTTTGTTGGTTTGGGTTTTTGTTTGTTTTTCAAATAATTTTATTTTAAGGGCTCTGCCCCTAAAACCCTTTTGCACCTTCTGCAACTACGTGTTGATAAATTCAAAACTCTTGTTCACTTAGTTCTTTTCATGGTGACTTCACAGCAGTTCTAATTTACGGCTACTTATCATCATCTCAGTCCATCAAGAGCACATTTGTTTTCTTTCATCTTTCCTTAACCTTCCACTGTCCATCTCCATCAAGTGTCCATTGCTTGTTGTAGATAACGAAGTCTTCTCCTCCTAATCAGCTGCTTCTCTATTCTGTTGCAGTGCGTAACTTCCACAGCAATCGCTGATGTCAGATCCCACCAGACACTCCTCAGCTTGCTTAAAAACTCTCTCATCCGCCGTGTACATGTCATTTCCCCTTCAGCAAGAGCCTGCAGACCCACGGCATCATTCCAGACTGTGGGACCTCCTCTCTCCTCAACGTTAAAAATTGCTTAGTAAAACTGGGCAGCAGCAACAGAAACTAAACACTCATGCTTTTTGTTACAAATGTGAAACTTGCCACTATAGGGTTGAGAGATGTCACCGTGCAAGCTGTCGGCAATCCCGCGCTGTTCCTGACCCCCACCCCCGTACCGCACCCAGCAGCGCGGCTCCCACCGCGCAGCTCTACCCTCCGTCCCACGCCGCTTTGCCAGCCGCCTTACAAGGCGGAGCTGCCCTCAGCCGGCCGGGGAGGGACCGCGGGCCCGGGCGGGCAGGGGAAGGGGCGGGGGCGGTGCGGCTCCTCCTCCCGGGCTGCGCTTCCCCGGGCGGCCGGGGAACGGCGCTGTGTCCCCGCAGCGCACGCCCCGCCNTCGGGCCTGCTCTCTCCGGGGCCTTCCGGTGGCCTCGGTGCTGCCCGGCGCTCACCTCGGTGGTGAGCGCCGCGGTGCCGGCGGCCTGCCCTCTCCGCCCGCGGCGCCTCCTCGCCCGTCACCGAATTGCCCGGCCTGCTGCATAAATCCCGACTCCTGCCCTGCCTGCAGCTGTGGCCGCTGAAGGAAGGGTCGGGGCTAGCGAGTCGGTGGAAAGCCTTCGGCCGCCTGCCCCGCAGCAAGCAGTGCGGAGTGCTCGTGAACTTCATCTCGCGAGGGAAGAATACAGTCTGCGAGATAAATTCACCCCGTTCGAAATGAAATCAAAAGATTCTAAGTCTTCTCAGGGTTTGTTCGTTCTTAACAGTCAAGAACCGCTGAAACGTGTTGGTTTGTTTAGGACCTTCGTAGCATAGTATCCTCCGTGCTTTGGACAGGATTTGAAGTTTTGCTGATCAAGTACCCATAAGGTCACTGAGGCTTTGGAGGAGCCTGGCTTCAAAAGCAAGGAAGAAAGTACATATTTACCAGTACTTTTCTTAACTTCTGTTAAGATGTTAAGACTAAGAACTGAAAGACTAAGGACGGTGTGACCATTGAGACACTTAAATACTGTTTTATACAGTGCCTTGACAAAGTTTAGACAAAGTTTAGTCTGCATCTTAGTCTTGGAGGAGAACCTTACAGTGAAAAGTTGAGAATAACTCCTATAGAACTTAAGCAAAAGAACTCCAAAAGGAGTAAAAGTTTTAGATAACCTGTCGCTAGAGGTTGAAATGTAAATGGAGAAAGTTACAGAAAAGTAGAAAAAGTTAAGTATGGTATACGTTTCTAAGGTTGAAAGTTTTAAGTCTCATTCTGCCCGGCACAGTCACCCTTGACTGAGATGGGGCTTGCTTGTGTCACACGGTTGCAGCACGTGTTTGCAGTTCAGGTTCCTATAGACTGTGTGAAGAACTGGCGAGGGTGATTTAACAGCATCAAAGCACATTAAAAAACCCCCTGTATTTTATTTTTCAATACGCTTTTTTTTTTTTACTGTCTCTTGGTTTTTTGTTTTGTTTTAGCTATGAAGTTGCCCTCTATTTCTTGTTGCCTTGTTTACACTTAAAAAAACCCCCAACAACTCTTCTTCTGTTGCATTAACATTAATGTATTTCATCTGGGCAAGCCACTGATATAGAGGGAATATAAAAATGTTACATTTGGAGCTTGGGGGGGTTTTAGGACTGAGGTGTTGTGCAGTCTCTTGTCTTTCACTCCTACCTGTGTACTGATCTGTAATCTATGGTAAGTGGCTGACATAGTGGAATTATTATTTTGGGAATGTTTATAGAGCTGAATTCACATGCAGAAGAACTCCATTGAAATAATAATTCTTGAATTTTAAGAAGTTGCTGCCTTAGTTTTTTCTCACAGAGGCTCTGCTACTATAAAAATGCCAGTAGGGCATTAATTAGCTGTCAATTATACTGCCTGTCAGAATTGAGTAAGGCTGAGTTTTGAATAGTCTCTGGAAGCATGGTGTGGGCAAGCTACAGCTCCAGGACTGCTAGAGTCCTCTTTCTAAATACCTCTCTGTGATTTGTGGTGTGGAATTGGAATAAAATCTTAAGTAGTAGTACTAATGCCAGGTGTGGAATTGCAGAAGCACCAACATTACCAGAAGATTCATCTTTGTTTCAGCCTGCATCATCACTTTGGAGGCTGGGATAGGTCACAGTAACACAGCTGGGCTGTGTGGAGTCTGCACTGGGGACAGCCCAGGTAGCCCATGAGCTCTGCATCCTGGAAGCCAGATTTGCCATGAGAAACCCTTTCTTCAGCATACTTCAGAGGGCTGTGAGCTGTATGGGAGAAGGACATAGGAGGGAAGCTATAAAAGGATCAAGTATCTCTAAACTCCTGTAGAAGTGGAAAGACATTTTGCAGATACTGTTTTCTGAAAAAACCCCACAAACTCAAAACAAAAAAAACCCCAAGCAACAACCTTCTCCACCTAAACAAGGAGAAATAAACTGGTTGTTTATTTTTGATTGTAGTTCGTCATGCTGCATACCTGCACTCTTCATAATACTAAGGCCACTTGCATTTCTTTGCCAAAATTCAAGCACACAGTAAAAGGAAGGTGACTACAAAAGTAGCTCCTTTCAAGCAGACCTGGTGGTGAAGAACACACTTACTGGTGGCTTTCCTCCGCCCCCATTACTGCTTTAATCATGTACATCCAGCAGATTTGCCTGTCCCTTTCTGGGAGCTCTGTGGAAGGGCTCTAGCAAGAGCAGCTTTGTGGCTTGAAAGGAAACCGCATGATGCGGAGTTTGACAGCTTCTGTCACCTGTCAAACACTAGGTGACTGCCACTGCATGTTGACTTCTTCTCATGACGTGCAGAAGAGCTTTTGAGTCTTTCCTAGCAAACAGGGCTCTGGTCTTCTGAAGGTTGTGTTTGCTTCATAAGCATCTACTTCAGATGAGTTTGTGCTAGTTTTCTACTCATGAACTGTGTGTGTAATTGGATGAAGTTTTTGTTTTGTACTCAAAGGAATACTTATTTTTTGCAGCAGCTTCAAAAGAATCTGTCTGACCTGGGCTAGACTTAAAAATCACAAAAGTGGGAAAAATCCTAGCAGAACAGATTGCGTAAAGCAAGTGTATGTGAGTTAGTTAGGAATGAGACCTATTTGTCAGTGTCTTGGACTTCGACAGTACTTGATAAGAAAAAGGAGGACCTCTGTTGAAGCTATTGAACAAGACCTTGGAACACCCAGTGGGTGTAACACAGAGTGGAAGAAGGAAAGAGCAGAAAAGATCTTTGAGGTGTTTCCAGAAGCACTGTCTTAAACTGAGTAGAGATTTTCACATTCAATATCGAAGTGGCCTGTTTCCTTGCTGACTGCTGGCAGAAATGAAAGAATGCAGAAGGCTCCCAAACAGTCTCCTTTGCTACTCCTACACTTACTGGGAGAAATGTGCTGGAAGGCATTTCCTGGGGTGTTTTTCTTATCTTTTTTTTTACCTTCTGGTTTTCAGAAGGGCAACCTAAACATTGTCCAAAACAGAAAAGCTTCTTATTTTATAAATGCTGGAAAGTAAAATGAATTGATGTCAGTTTGATTTCATTGGCTGCTTTTCCTCTTGTGCTTGTATTTAAATACTTACTTATTTTCCTCCATTCAGGAAACCTCAAAGTGCAAATGAACAACTGTGGAAATAACCTTTTTTGAAAGGTTGTTCTGTAAAATCATTGAATGGCTTTTCAGCTTTTCCTGCTATGGTTTCCTGAAGCCACTTTGTTGACGTGAATAACTTTCTATGTCTGCAATGTCCTTTATTTTGTAAATTTGGATTCTCATTATCAAATTCTTGCTTAAGTGAAGTGCTCTGTGTGTTTTGATAGCAGTTTTTAGTTCTTTGGAACAGTGGAATGAGGTTGGATATAAAATATGAGATGCGTATCTAGATTTCTTGTGAAGAGTATTTGGGCCATCGACTTGTCATGTTAGGAGTGTGACAGAATAGTTGTTCCAAGTTCTTTACCTAATTTAGGTGTGTATGNTCTCTCACCTGGCCCACCTCTCTTACCCTGCCTCTCTTACCTCACTTCTCCTACCTTACCTCGCTTACCCCTACTCTCTCTCTCTCTCTCTTTCTCTTTGGGACTTCCCTTCAGCCGAGGCTGGTGGCTGAAGGGTGGCTCTTTTTACCCACGACCCTTGCAATAAAACCACGTGTTCTTTCAAGAGTGTCTCAGGTTTGCAGAGTTCCCTCTCCCTGCCGTCCACGAATGTTCCTACATATATGNAAAGATGAGACAAGAAAAGCTTACAAAAATGATTGCCTGGCAAGAAATACTAAAAATATAAAACCTGTGAGTGAAATAGAAATGAAAGGCAGCTTTGAGATGTAGGCATGGCAGGCAGGAAGACAGTGATTATCTAGAAGATAGGTGGAATGGTAACAAACAAAGGCACACCAAGGGACCCAAGGGTGTAGCCCAACTAAGGTATCCAGGAAAAGGTAGATGAGAAAAGTAGTCTTTAGAGTTTAGAATACAGGGTGATATGGTAATATAGTAGTTCTCATAGGCTGTATGCAAAGTCTGTAGGTTTTGTGTCTTGCGCCGGTTGGTCACTGTAAATCAGAATATTCAACACAAAAGGAGATATAATGTATTGTAACAAGATCCTCACTCTCTCACCTGGCCCACCTCTCTTACCCTGCCTCTCTTACCTCACTTCTCCTACCTTACCTCGCTTACCCCTACTCTCTCTCTCTCTCTCTTTCTCTTTGGGACTTCCCTTCAGCCGAGGCTGGTGGCTGAAGGGTGGCTCTTTTTACCCACGACCCTTGCAATAAAACCACGTGTTCTTTCAAGAGTGTCTCAGGTTTGCAGAGTTCCCTCTCCCTGCCGTCCACGAATGTTCCTACATATATGTTCAGTTTGGTTTTGTTTTTTTTTTATGTGTTTGAGTTGTTGTTGTTTTATTCTTTATTTTATTTTGTTTGGTGGTCTTATTGCTGTTTAAGGTTTTTTAAAGTATGTTTGGAAGCACAAAACTTGCAGGGAGTAAGCTCAGGGCTAATTTATACACTGGAATTAAGTCAGACTTTGAGTAGACCTAACATCTTTGGTATGTACACAATGGATTAGAAGTTGACAGACGCTTTGATGAACTGAAGTGCAGTTCTTTAGCGTCAATAAGACTGTACAAGTAAACTGTGTATGTAACATAATCTTATTTTGATGTGCCAGGTTTTATTTGCCTAATTTCCCACATGATGGAATGAATCTAGTCTTCAGCAGCATGTAGATCACTTCAAGATGTTTAAGAACTGTGGTGAAGAACCAAGTGGAATGACAGGTGAGGAAACTTACATTTATTTCTGGCTAATTCTTCTGCTATATTATTTCTTTACCTGATGTAAGTCATCTTTTTTAGATAAGAAATCATCTAAAAACTGAAATCAGGTAGATGTTCTTATCCTTAGGAAAAGGATAGTTGAAGTTGAGCTCAGTTTGACACGTTGGGTACTTATTTAACATATTAGCTGTGCTTAATCTATTCAAACCTATTAAGTGTATTGCTCATTGTTAAAACTGCTGAAAGTGAGCAAAATAAAAAATTTAATTTGTATTCTGATTATTCCTTTGTCAGGAGGAATCAGCCACTTCTGCTGACATCTGATTTGGATGTTAGAAAGTATGGTTTCCTGACAGAAGAGTGCATTACATTTTTTAACAGCAAATCTGCATTAATGTGCTGTCAGTGGTGGTTTTGGAAAGATGAGAAGGCACCCACTGTGGGGCAGCTCTGTGAAGCTAAAGATGTAAGTTCTGTGCCATTGCTGTTTTATACGTATTACAAATATACTTCTTTTTTTCCAGTCCCAGCTTGTAAGTATATATGTGCATGTGTTTATTTGGTTTAGTTTAAAAGCCAGAAGGTTTGCATGGACTTTACATGATAAATATTTTATATAGTTTGAAATTAAGAAATTGTTCAAAAACTCCAAAAGTAAACCAAACTAAAAAGCTGTCAGCACCACCACCCAACCAAAACCAAAGCAACCACTTTTCTAAATATGGAGTTAACTACCTTAAAGCACTCAGAGAAATTTAAAAATATATGCAAATTGGGCAGCTTTGTTCATATTGTTTGACTCCCGCATTGTGTCAAGGCTAGAGACTTCCTCTGTCCTTAAAAAATAAAGAGAAGTAATGCTGATAAATTATTTGCCATTTGAACTTGGTCACAGTTAAACTATAAGTGTCTTACGCTGCTTAATGCTTTTAGTAAACATTTGGTAGTGGTTAGCATACTTCTCTGGTCTGTTTGCTTAAAAATAAGGCCGTGTAATAACTTTGAAAACCGATATTTACTGCTCATGGTTTCCTAATGCAATCTCTTTGATTTAAAGAGTTTTGTGAATATTTTTGGTATCAACTGTAACTCAATTAGAAAGTAGTTTAGTATTTTTCTTCCTCTATTCTGTGCATTTTGCCTGCTCTTGAATACTACCTGTTTACTGCTTTTCCTATAACTTGCAATCAGAGCATGTTTTTCAGCAGCATGTCCTTACAGGATTGATCATCTTAAGAGAGCTGGATTCAAACACTGACAACACTTGAAAAGTGTTTTGCTTAAAGACTGTTGCTGCACAGTAATGTCAAGGTGCATGAATAACTTTCTCCCTTGCAAGATCTTTCCTTTGTCACTGAACCTCTTTTATTGAGGAAGAAGCACGTTTTACAGCACTGTCAATGTTGTTTAAGTTAGGACCACCTTTTCTACTGGCTAGAGGATGAATCAATTAAATACAGAAGTTTGAAAAACAAGACCTGCTGTAACTGTTGTTTTAATTGCTGAATACTTCTTCATGACAGCAAAGAATGGTGTAAGGTTGGCTAATCAAAGAGGTGAACCAAAAAAAGTGTGATGAAAAAACCAGCTGTAATTGTCCCAGCTCAGTCTGGCCAACTAGCATTTTTCACTGTGGCTTCTCCTTTATTTTTGGAAGTCTGCTTCTTCCTTTTCCTATGTATTGTTTTCCTTCTCATGCATTTCAGACTTCCTTGACCTTGTTATTGTTTCAGACATCCATCTGGTTTGTCTGGGTAAAGTCCCTCTACACATGATAGAAGCTCCTGGGATCCTAGAGTTGTCTGGTTTGCTTTTGTAGATTTCTATGACTTGAGAACATAACAGTCAACTTTCTGCTAAATGTTCAATCTCTTGGTTGTTGGAAGAGGTTGATGAAGGATAATGGAGAAGTGCTGTTTGATTCTGGCACTAATCTGGCATTGTCATTTGTGTGCCAGTGATCCAGGGAGGGAAGGACTAAATGAACATGGAAATGCTGCCATTGATTTATCTGCACATGTTGAATTGATCACCACTGGCAAAATACCTCTTGTATATAAAAACAGGTATTTTATGGCCTACCCAGTAATTGTTATTGGTAAATAGTGATTCTTTGCTGTAATTAACTTCGATTTCTGAGCCTTACTAAGGTTTGCTAGTCTTCTGAATTATTACTTGTAAAAAATATAAACTAGTTTATTATGATCATCACAAGAACTCTGTTACAGTTTTGATTTTTTTCGACCTTCTGATGTTTGCGTTTTTGTAGTGGAGTTTCTCACAGATTATCATGTAAACAAAGTTTACATTCTTCTCTGGAGGAGGGACAACTGATAGACTTCTAGTTTGACCAGTGTGGTTGGAGAGGTGTCAACCTTGTTTGCCTAATCCGTGGTCATTGTCCAAAATCTATATAAATCGAGGTCGAAAAATAAACACCCCTCTTTTTGTCCTGACAACTGACTACGTGCATGTTGTTCTTTTCGTGTCCTCTAGCAACAGAACTCAACAGAACTTCGATACTGATATAAAGAAAAAAAGGGAGACCATGCCATACTCCATGCTTGTATTTCAATTAATAAATGTTTTCCTTTTCTATACAAGATTAATATAGTAATTGCAGTTATTATAGATGCTGTAATGTTTTAACTGGATACATTCAAAGGCTTCATAGCACAAGTGTGGGGGGTGGTCAGAAGTCTGTTCCTGCTTTATGATTTACACAGTTGTAAAATATTTTCAACAATTAAAAAAAAAAACTCCACGCAGGCTGAGGCACTTCTGGATGTCACTTGGTACAACCCCAGCAACCAAATCAAGCTGGAGTGCCTGAAGCACGCAAGTGCTGGAGTACCCAAGCCCTGAAACAGTCTAGTTCAAGCAGGACTGTTAGGTCAGGTTTTGAGAATATGTGGGGTTGCAGACTCCACAACCTCTCTGCCAGTGTTGGAACACTGAAGAACTTCTGTTTATTCTTAAAGTGTTGTGGGTGGGGGAAAGTCATGAAAGACTTTTGAAAGATTTGGTAACATCTGTTACGTCTTCCAGTACTTTTATAAGAGGAGTAGTTTCTGAATGTTAACAGAAAGTACATGTTCCATAATGTTAACTGGTCCTCAGTAGCAGAGGAATATTTGTGAACTGGCTGCCTGGCATTGTAAATTTTATTTTTCTGGATTTCTCTTTTAAGCTACATTTTATTTGTTCTCTCTTCCAGATGCAGATTCAGTGTCTAGTTAACTGGAAAATAAGGCTGCTGTAGCTGTCAGTCATTTGAAAACAAGAAAGGCAGACATATAGAAAACGCTTTCCTGTATGCTTATGTATTTTTTTGATCTTTTAGCTATTTAAATAGAAGACATGGAAATGCGATCGTGTATATTATTAAAATTTTTCTGTTTTTTGTTTGTTTGTTTTTTGTTTTGTTTTTGTGTTTTTAAATTTTGTTCCAGGTCTGCAATTTCTGTTCAGTCTGTCCCAGTTAGGAGAGCTTTTTTTGTGATTTTTAAGCTTGGTGCTGTCAGCCCCATGTGAACAAACCAGCAGAAGAAGCACGCTGGGTATTAGAAAGCAAAATGCCACGGAAGAGGAAAACTGGTGGGAGTCCTTCTCAGAAGAATGGCAATTCTGACAGAACTGCTGTTGCCGTATCCCAGGGGGACCCAAGCCACTTAGTGGCACAAGCAGTGCATTATGTCAATAAGGAAGAGCTCTTCAACAGCATGTCAGAGATGTTTTCTGACCTAGATCCTAGTGTGGTTTATATGGTTCTGTCTGAATGTGATTTTAAAGGTAAATAATATACAGCTGACATTGCAGTTTTGTTTCATGTGCAGATAGCTCTTAACTAGTTCAACTCCAGGAAAGTCAGTGTGGGTGTTGCAATAATATTTGTGGGTTTAACTTTTAATAAGTAGGTGAGTAAGAATATTTTGAAATTTTACAACTATGTAAGATTCTTCAAGTTCAACAATGTTTCTGTGAGGCTGGTAAATGGAGCAGTGTGCTTCATAAAAGGAGGTACTGTTTAGAGTGCATTGTTCTGTGATACAGAGCAGGCACTGGTGGAGTTGTGAGGAAAATCTGGTTTTTCCAATTAGTTTCTGTGCCATATCAGCAAGATGCCTGAGCTGTTTCTGCAGGAGGGGTATTTTATGTTCTAGATCACAATTTTTTGATTGTATGCCATATGTGATCCTGGCAGCATTTGCTTTTCCTTAAATACTTGAACTGAGCTTTTGTTTTGCATTTATTTTGCATTGTCATCTTGCCATATCCACTGAGGATTAGTTTCTGCAGGATCAGTTCTGTTTGCTGTGTTTAGTTCTCTGCAGCCTTGCTGGAACTAAGGCAAGGAACTAGTTTCTTTGCCTGCCTTCTGCTGACCTACATACCCAACTCTCCTGGCAGACTATTTTCATATTTATGCCCAGTCCCTCCTATTCTTTTTGTGGTTTTAAAATTCCTCTATGTGCAAGGTCATTTGGTTATAATAAAAGTACTGCATGAGGTGCTGAATAGCAATGTCTGAAGAGTTACTTGTCAGGGGAATAAGCCATATATGGAGCATTTTAATCAATTTGTATTCATATAATCAGATGTGATTAACTTAGATTATTGTAAGAATGTGTCCAAAGAAGGCAGATTTTGGCATTTTTTAATATGTATAAAAGCTAGGTAACCATTAAAAGGACTGGTTTTATTACCTAAATTTTACAGAGTTTTTAACTTAAGAACAACTGTGAGAGTGCTGTTACCATTGTTGTTCATTTTAAAATTGAATTTGATGGAATTACTGATCCATGCTTCGAACTCTTAATAATATTCACCTTTATGATAATAACAGTTTTATTTAAAGCATTTTGGAGAATGCAGTAAACATGTAGAGTACATAGCCTTGTATTGTTAACAGTAGTTTAAAAATGGAAAGTTTAGCGTATTTGAGTGCTAATAAGTTGTTTTCATACAGCAGAGGAGCTGGAAGGATGACAAAGTTTTGTTTAATGAGTGCAGACAGAATTGTACTTAAATGAGCTTAAAGTTTTTGCTACAGTGTCTTTCAGGAAAACAGAAGCTTAGCTTTAGGGCTCAGATGATGTTTGTGCCTGGCACCCTCTACTCCATAGAGTGGCTTTACATAGAATTAGTGCAGATATTGAGTTTTTCAGGGTATTTTAGAGAGGACATTTTAAAATGGGCTATAGTGACCATACTTTGCATAGTTCCATCTCTTTCATGCTTTGTGGAGTTTTTAGTTCATTTTACACTATTTTAGCTGTATGAGATAGATTAGAAATAAGCATCCATTTAAACATCTAGCTCTGGTATTTTTTCCAGTTAAAATTAGTAATTTTTAGACAGTATTTCTTTAGTAATTTTAAAGTTTATTATGTTGTTATTTTTCAATATGTCTGTATTGAGTTCTGCCTTTAGTTCTAATGAGAAATGGATCAAGGGAGTTTCAGAAGCTGTGTTTAAAGGTGAATTGGTGAACTGTCTTTTGGTTGTTTGGTTGTAACAAATGCTTCTTCAAGTAAAAAAATTGCATGCACATCAGCTTGGGTTTGTTTAGTTGACCATGCTTTATTCTGTTTATCTTACCCTACAGTAGAAAATGCTATGGATCATCTTCTAGAGCTGTCCACCCATGCCAAAGGAGTAGCATCTTCAAAAACCTTGGCTTTTGATTTAGCAGCATCATCATTACCTCTTGTTAATCAGCAAAGAGCTGTTGCAAATGAAAGAATGGGGGAAGGTACTGCAGCACATAGTTATTCTGGAGCAGCAATAGAAGAAGTCCTGTCACCTGGTGTGCAGCTGACTGGAGAACTGGATTCCTTACTAGAAACTGCCTTTCAGAGTTACAGCTTGAGTGAGGAATTGCCTGATTCTGCAGATGACCAAATGGCACATGAGCACCTTGTGGAACACGGTGGTTTTACTGAATTTCCCAGGTGGGAAAAATCTGATGCGGTTTGCAATGTCCTGCTTTTTCCACAGCAAGCAGAGACAAATAATGAGGTTTTAGAAAACTTCTGCTGTTCCCAGCCACCGGTGAGTCAGCTGGGCATCCAGACAAGCTCAGCATCTGCATCAGACAGTTTTGCACAGATGCTGGAAGATTCTGATTTGTTGGAAATAAATGTTCAACATGGTGTGGCTTCAGAGGTATATAAACTATCAAATGGAGAAATACGATGTGAAAATTCTGATCAGACACAAGATACTGTTTTGGATCAAAGCAGTGTGACTGCTGCTTCTTGTGGATCCTCCCAAAGACCTGTGGAACATGGAGTAGCTGTTACTGGAGATCTTAATTCAAGGTGCCTGGAACAACATGAAGATGCAGTGACTGCCTTTAATAGCCAGCAGAACGCTTCTCTTCCAGAGGCATATATCTCTAGTGAAACATCCAGTTTCAAAATACAAACAACTGCAGATACTCAGCAAACTCAGCAGGGTTATAACATAAATTCTTCTACGCCATCAGGTCAGTCTCAACAACATTGGAATCTCATGGCTCCCGTGTTTTATCCATCCAGTGGAAGTCACAGCTTTGTAATTCCTGTGGCTGCCAGTCCAGGGCAGTGGAGATGTGTTTCTGACTGTAGAACTTTGGAAAAAGGACTTTTTCTTTCCTCCCCAGTGGTTTCAAATGCCTGGGATGGCAACCCTTCTCTGAAGGTATGGGGAAATCAAGATAAAAACTCAAAATTGAACCTCTCGCAAGCACAGCAACCACGTGTTTGTCAAATG
This sequence comes from Illadopsis cleaveri, assembly GCA_013399915.1. NCBI lineage: Eukaryota > Metazoa > Chordata > Aves > Passeriformes > Timaliidae > Illadopsis > Illadopsis cleaveri. The sequence goes on along the minus strand of VXBB01007635.1, from coordinate 584,475 downwards.
ATGAGAAAAAAGATGCAACTTATAGGTCAAGTACTTGTTCTTCTCAGAGGTGTTCCAGGATCAGGAAAATCATATTTGGCAAGGTAGAACATTTATATCGTGAGCTTCTAAAAAAAAAATTGTTTAATTGTGTACAGGATTTGGCACAGGCAGAGACAATTTTCTGACACTTGTAAATAGTTACGCACAAACCCTCATTGCCAGCTACACAGTACGTGCAGTGGGATAGATAATAATAAGTGCTGAGAGCAGAGCTGCTTGCAGGTCCTTTCCAAGTAGAAATTGAAGTAGGAATGATGAGCTTTAATTTCAATCACTGAACAGAGGAGTTTGGCAGCAGAGCATCATTGCTGTAGTGTTAGGTCTGCTGTGTTCTTTCAGTCCCAGTTTATTTGAAGTGTTTTCTTCAAATAACACTGATGGAAATATGCCAGCTCTTCACAGGCAAAAATTCCCCTTTCACTGTGCGACTTTTTTTGTATAAGTAGTATATCTGAAGCTTCTTGGGGGGAATTTTTGATTTCTTTTCTTACTGTCTAAAAGCCTACATTGAACTTAGACTCGTTTTGACTGACATCTGAAACATTTGATGTGATTGACACAGGATATTTGTCAGTGTGAAAGTATGTCATTACATGTAGATGGAAAAATACCTCCCTTGTTTTGAAATGAAAGACTTGTAGGGAAGCTATATCAGCTCTCTCCTAGATAATCCTCAACCTTAGGAAAAAACAAAGGGGTGAAATTATTATAGATCGTATTTGCTTGGAGGTTGATTTTTTTTTTTCTCTCCTACATTTGCTGCTTCCATTCCAAATAATTTTGGTTTTGTGCAAGAGACTAAAAAAAAGTATGTATGGTAGTAGACATTGGAGCCTGGGAAGAGAAAGGGGAAAAAAGCTGTTTATTTCTTGATCTTTCACAGGAATTTGCTTCAGGATAACCCAGGTGGAATCATTCTTAGTACTGATGATTACTTTTACAAACATGGACAATACCATTATGATCCTGATTGCTTAGGGGAAGCACATGACTGGAACAGGAAACGAGGTGAGATATAAATAAGGGATTAGCTGTCTCATTTACAGTTTGATGCTTGTGTGCTGTTTAAAAATTTGCCTGGCTTGTTACATGACAAGCATTTATCCTATCATAAAAGTATTTTTTAATATATACGGAAAAAGAATATGAGCACAAACTCAGAAGTCATCTGTTCATTGTGTCTTTCACAATTAGAAATGCCAGTATCTTTGTCAAGAGTATGTTTTGTCCTCAGATTTTATCATGCTATGTATTTTGGGTAGTGTCCCATTTCCAGAGTGGTTACCTACACCATCTCTCAGAAATAATTCTTCTGAGATGATCCATAATATAATATGCATATGCAGTAAGTAATGAGGATACAAATAATGCACATCTTCCTGCTCTTTGTTATCCTTTTTCCTCTTGCACCTGAAATTGTCAAAATTAAACAAAATTATAAGAGCAAGACAGAATAAATAATTTTTTTCCCCTTTTCATAATTGAGTGGGGTTTTTTTGACAGTGACCTGTGCTAAACTCACCATAGAACAAATCTTTTTAAGCTTTTACTTACTAAATTTGAACCATGATCCCCTTTCTGCTGTCAAATCTCTACCAGTGGAGAAACGAATTAATGATAGTGGAATTCAACAAGAACTGTGATTGTTTAGACACATTGTAACATGGCTACAGAAACACGATGCTGTGTCTCAAAGTTAGTGGTTCTATACATTTCATTACTGTGTATTTAAATTACAATAATTCTTTCGGTTTTTCATATTTTATACAGTTTACAGAGTGGACTAATCTTAAGACTGTTATAAAGCCAAGACTTTTGTATGCAACAAAGAAGTCCACTTTAAGGTGATCATGTAGTTTTTTAGTTTAATTTACTGATTGATTAGTCATCTTGGTGCTTTTTACATCTGCATTTTCATTTCTTGATCATCATAGATACGATAATTCAAAAGCTAATGCCATATCTCAGTAGCTTTACATGTGAGGGGGGGATTTCTGAAATAGAGGGCCTTGAAACAGATCAAGCTATGGCAAGAGTCCTTCACACAGTGGTTAATCATTATGGATTATCTGCGTAAAAATATAACAAATTTAGAGAATGAGTATTAATATTAGGTTCACTCTATTGTAATGAAATTAACTCTATTATGTTGTTTTGTACACATGTATTTTTCAGCCAAAGAAGCGTTTGAAAGGAGAATCTCTCCTATAATAATTGACAACACAAACATACAAGCATGGGAGATGAAGCCTTATGTTACTTTGGTTAGTATTACAATTTGACCAATGTGGAAGGAGATTATTGACTAGCGTGGCAACAGCATATGGTTTAAAATGGGAGTGTCTTTCTCAGTCTAGCTGCTATTCTACAAGGAAATCTGGAGCACAAAAAAAAAAGTGTTGCATGGATCATATTGCCCAGTGTCACGTTGTGTTGTGTGACTCGGTGTCATGTGGTATACAAGCATTAACCTGGCCTAGTTACCAAAAGCCAAAGCCAAGTTCTTTGTCCTTGGGGCCAAAAGCAAATGTTGTTGAGGAAACTGAATTTTGTTCCTCTTTTACGTGATCAGTAAAATTACAAGCCACTTTAAAAATGTAATCAACACTAATGAATGAGTGATGTGTGGTGCTCTGTAAAACTTGAAAACTTGGTTTCATCCTAAATATGACGTAGAGGCAGATACCAGTTGGAGGCTAGATTTACCAAATATTGCTAGCTTGCTTGAAGTTATGCAGATTTACTTCATACTTTTTGTTGAAGTGATCCCGCCTTTTCACTTAATAGTTTCCAAATGGACATCAGCACTTTTAGAGTCTAGAGCTTATTTTGGTATTGATCATTGACTGTATTGGTTGGTAGTCAGAACAGCATTATTTTATAAAATTGGTTCTGATTAACTGAAATAATACATTGCAAAAAAGTATTATAATGCAGATCTGGGATTTCTTCTTGCTTGTTACAGAAACACAGCAGAGAGTGTAGTACATATAATTGACAGCTTTTGAGCAGATACCCCACATATGCTGTATGTGCTAATGGATTGATAAACAGTGAGACTTTAACACAGATAATTTTTGTTAATAAAATGTTTAATTTATTATCCTTGCATTTATTAACAACTGTCAGATTAGCCATTCTTTTATAAGTAATGTTTCATTTTGCTGTATACTGAAATCAGGATGCAACAAGAGTTCTTTCAGAAGTGCAGTGTTTGGTACAGTGATAAGAATTTTTTCTGAAAACAGGAATGGGGAGAAACAGCACAATACTTGCAGTGTTTCTCCTGATTAGACTTCAGGTTCCTTTTCCATCATGATGAGACTGGGCTGCATTGGAACCATTTACTTGCAGCTTGGTCAAGTTTCCCATGTGGCAGGAAGGCTGTCCACAATAGCTGGGCTAATGTAACTGAATTGCTTGTTTTGGAGCTGGTTCACATCTGGTCAACTCTGAATGTAAGCTGTGCTTTTTCCTCTGTCTTGGAGAGGCTTTGTAGACATGTGCATGCTGTATCTGGAAAGAGGAGATGTTTTGCGGTATTGTCTCAGAGAAGATACATCACGGCACACATCTAATTTTATGGTTAGAGATATTTATACGTGTTTAGAAAATCTCAGTTTATATAAATCAAAGTGCAACACTGAACAAATGTGTTGTTCCAAGTGTTTAATAGATATCAAAAATACAAAAAACAGCATTGAAGAAACAAGCTATGCATATAGTGTGCTTTGTCAGAGAAATAAGAAATGGGTGATGTGGCATGTTCTGTTTTACATCTCTTCTATTCAGGCTCAGCAGTTCAAATACAAAGTAATGTTCCGAGAACCAGACACTTGGTGGAAGTTTAAACCAAAAGAACTTGAAAGGTAAGAATGTAAAGGGAAATAACATGCTAGACAGTATAAGCTATGATTCTGAAAAAGTATCACTTAGTGCAATGGCTAGTGAAGTAGCAAGGTATCTGTCAAAATTTTTGTGATAAAAAGAAGCTTTTTAATTATATATTGTGGACTTTTGTATGTATGTATGTATTACAAGATCTTTTGTCACTTCAGTTACATGCAAAAGGTACTGTTAGCAATAGACACTGTGTTGTTTTCATTATTACAGTTCTTTGCATGTAAGGTATAATGACTGTTTCTTTGGGTTACTGAGGGTGCAAAAATTTTGTCACATTGGGGCTGTTTTTGCATCCTGGTCTGTTGCTTTAGCTGAAGTGTTTCTGCTGTCATTGAACTTTGGGCAGTCAGCACCTCATGGCCTAAGAGGGACAAACCTCTGTGCATCACCATTGTTGTTTGCCTCTTCTTTAGCAGGACCTTCTATTACTTAGGGCTGAAATTGACAAGATATAAACCCTATGGAAGTGAATAATAAAACATAAGAAAACATAATGAGACAATTGGCTAGATGCCAAGTTCAAATGTTATGATCACTGTCCAAAGTGAAGGCTTATGTCCCTCTGGGGAGGGGCTGCAGCTCTTTAATGTCTTTTTAATGACTTGGATGCTGGGACAGAGTGCTCTCTTAGCAAATTTGCAGGTGATATGGAACTGAGCAAGAGTGGTTTATTCAGCCTTAAGCAGAGATCATTGAAGAAGAATCACGTTGTTTTCAGCTACCTTTTGAAAGATTATAGAGAAGCCTAAAAAGAATTATGGAGGGACAGGACAAACCACACATCATCAATTTTTGATTACATAAAAGAAAAAAGCCCAACATTTACTTTAAAGGTGGTTAGGTACTGAAAAGAGTTTGCCCAGAGAGTTTGTAGACTTTCAGTCATTTCAGATATTCAAAATCAGACAAAAAGCTCTGGACAGCCTGATGTAGCTGTGCTCCTCCTTCAGTAGGAGACTGAAGTATGGGACTTCTGGAGGTCCCTTTTAACAGAAGTTATTTTGTGATTTTATAGTATCTGTTGTCATCTGAATTTGCATGTTTAGCTTAAGATTGACTGTTTTTAAGTGAGTTAAGGTAGATTATTTTCCTTATTTAAAAGTTAAACCTTTTCTTCTGTATTTTCAATTTCTCTTTTACTATCCTTGGCAAGATTCACTTGTTCTAGATGGAACTGCAGCAGAACAGAGTGCTAGTTGGTGCTTAACAGAGTTAGTGAAAATTTCTGGCCAAAAGGTGAATAGGAATAATAGGTGAATAGGTTTTCTTCAAGGCTCAACGAGTTCTGAGTTAAGCAAAACCAAAGAAAGAAGACTGAATTCAGAAGTCTTCTGTACCCAGTTTGATATCCTGCATCGCTGTCAGGATCTGATATAGTGTGTTTTCTGAAACTTATTTTAAGAAGATACATTATTAGTATAGTTTTAGATTTTAGTATTGTGCAAAACATCCAACTGCAGTACAGGGAGACCAGATGGAGTGGAGAAGTGGAGCAGCCATTTGTCTGATGTGTCCTGTTTGCTATACCCTAGCGCACTGATACAGAAAGAATTGCTGTTTCACAGCTTTTCATCTGGCTCCCTGAATTTTTTGGTTAGTCTTGCTGTAAATTTATTCTCTTGTCATTGTAATACACAAATCTGAAATGTCCTTTTTTGTTTGGTTGGTTGGTTTCAATTCATAGGAGAAACATTCATGGTGTATCTAAAGAAAAGATCAAAAGAATGTTGGAACGATATGAACGCTGCCTTACTGTTAGAGCTATATTGGATTCTTCAGTTCCAGACAAATCAGAAGCTGCTGGTTGGAGTGAAGATCCTTGTCAGGAGGAAAGCCAGAGGTTAGATTCTTTCGCTAGCTTTGTAGCATCAAATAAAAGGCTAAAAATGTATAGCTCCTTAGCAACAAAACCTGGGTAATAGTGTTGAACAGTGAATGCATTATAAAAGACAGTTAAGTAACAAAAAAAATCCCTACATAGTTTTCGTAATTTTTAAGAATTTAAGGATTTTCAGAAATGAACAGTCAAGGGATCTAGTCAACTTTCCAATGCTTTTGAAAGCCTCCCATTATGGCTGTGTTACTTTTCAAAAAGCCAATCTTGACTGACTTTCTCTTACTTAGAAATGTGTTGTTGGATGTATGCTATAGATACAAAGCACTTAAAATCTGTAAATTGTTTTTTAGAAGAGTAAGAGCAAATTACTATTTCCAAGTTTGTATGTTGATATTAAATTTTGATATTAAATTATATCTTTGTGGTAGAAGGTGGATTCTTTGTGCAGTAGTAACAGGTTACCTCCTTGCTCTTCAGTGTACTCGATTAAAACTTGCCTAGGTTTCCATTGGTTGTATCCACGCCAGTTGTGCAGTTGCCAGCCTGGCTCGTGCTGTGTATTGTAATGCACAGTATCGGGGCTCAGGAATGGCACTCCCCAGTTCAGTGCCCCCACTGAGACTCCCAAACCATGCACTGCTCCTTCGCTCCCCCTTCCCCTTCCCATTCCTGCTCCAGCAATTGTGTCAGGTGGTATAGAATAACCTCTGTGTTCTGGCCAAAACTAGGACACATAGGAAATCAGATCTTATTTCAGTTATTGTTTCACTTGGGTTTTGCATGTGTGATGTATTTGAAATGATAATAAATGGAATGTAGTTGATTGTGAAAAATGGTTTGACAAGAAAAGGCACATTCTCTCCTAGTTAATGTCTAGACTGTCTTTAGCATTCAGCCAACAGGAGAGAGCAACAGTCATTAGATAAAAGCATATTTACCAGACTTACTGATCTGAATGAGGAAATGTCTGGCAGCAAAGTGCTTTGATACAAAACTGAGTGCTGGAAATGGGATGGGGGGGAGATTGACTCCTGAGAAAGTGTTCTTAGCCCTGTGCTATAGTAAGACAGGGATAGTTACTAAAGAAAGTTCATCTTTACTTAGCTCCTTTTTTATTGAGGAGTGTTGGAGTTACAGCTTAGTCATAAATTTGTTTTCCTCTCACTAGAAGTCTAACTAGCTTACTCCCTACTCTAGTTCTAACAGGAGTTAAAAATGTGGACAAATGCTTTAAGAAGGTTTGAAATGGGTTTATATTTCATTCTAATTTGTCTTTCAGAAACAGAGAGGCACATTCTGATGTAAAGGAAGAAGAATATTTTGCTTCTGAGCTGGAGCCTGTTGAATTAGCTGAAGTTGGTAAAACTTCTCCTGGTATTTCTCCAACACTAGAAAGCAGTTGTGATCCTGACCATTTTCAGAAAGAGGAAAAAGAAATGGAAAATAACTCAGTGGAACACAATTCTGAGAACAGCACTGTTCAAGATGACTTGGAAATTAATTTATCAGATTGCATCAAAAAAGAACTGCCCTTGGAGAAGAAAGAAGAAAAGGGATTAAAAACAGAAAAAAACACTGAAGCAGAAATAGATGAGGTAGATGTGATCCTGACTGAAGAGACTGTGAACTTACACACAGGTGGAGCTGAGGAACACAGTGATAACAACAGTCTCAAAGTTCAAACTGCAATTGAACAACTGGACAAAATATGTTTGGAACCAAAATCAACACAAACAAGTAACGCAGTGGAACCAAGCAGTTTGGCTTTTGACATATCTGGAAAACCAGAACTACTAAACTTTCTGGGTGACTGGCCTGTGGAACAAACAATGGGACAGAGAGTCAAAAGATCTAGAAGACTAGAAAAACCTCCTCTGAAGAGTGATAAGGAAGGTGAAACTCCCAGTCAGCAGCATTCTGAGATAGGTAAAGAGCTAGTGAGCCTGCCTGAGACATACACTGTTGAGAAAGGACGTGAGGACGAAAATCTACCGTGTAGCTCTTACTCTGTTAGTTCAGATAATGTTACATCAGAATCGCAAATATTAGGATATTGGCCTGTCTCAGCCTCATTAGAACAGAGACAACAAAGGTCAAGGAGAATGAGAAAGGCAAATTTAAATCAGTGTGATGAAGACACAAATACTGAAGATGACACTGTGCTCTTGAATGCTCTTGAAACTGTACATGTGATTCACGGGTCACCTGTGAACACTGAAGAGCAACCAGATATAAGGAGTTTGCCTGTGCACCAAGAGGAAATAGTAGCTAGTGAAACAGTAAGTGGAGAAAAATCCCAGCAAAGTAAGAGAACAAGGAAACATCACAAATTAGCCCTCACTTTTACAAACAGCAGCTTGCCGCATCCCAGAGAAGAGGACCACTTGTCTAAACTTAACGTGACAGAAGAAAAACAGGACACAAACTTATGTAGGCAAAAAAGTAGCCATTCACAGACTGAATCACAGGACTTTGCTCTCCTGTGGAGATTAGAAAAGAATATCCTTTTTCCTGAGACAGCAAAAATACTGCATGGCAGGCTAGATGGCTTCAAACCCAAAGACATAGATAATGCCTCAGATTCTCAGGAAAAAATACCCTATCGAGTTACATATGATAAAAGTACTTTTGTGGAGGAAAGTGAGCTTATCAATACTGATGAGACTGAAGAACTAGATACGCTCTGTAAGCTCTTTGAGTCTGTTTCATTTGAAGCTCTGAAAGATCTGTATGAAAGATGTAACAAAGACATAGACTGGGCCACCGGTTTGCTGTTAGACTCCGATGAAAAGTTACGTAAAGCTGTTGATACTGAAAGCTTTCAGGTAAGTGAAGCTGAGCCAGTGGTCGCAGACCTTGATTTCAAGGCAAGTACAAACTCTGATGAGAATCTCAAAGACTGCAAACAAACGCCTCAAGTACTTGGGGCTGGTGATACCATTGAGGCTTTAGAAAGCAAGAATTCATCACTCAGCATTGCAGAAAGTAGGGCTGCCAAGACAACTGTGACAAGTGCTGATGTGTCTGACTCACTTGTTGCTACCTCATTGGATAATTCAGTGGAACTGAAAAATTCTGTGCATTCAGCCCCTAGAAGTGACACAAGCAACTCAGCAGCAGGTGTCATTCAGCTGTCCTTTTCAGGAAAGCAGAAGGAAGAGAGTGAGAGTCCTCTTGAAGAAACTGTAAATAAGCCACCCCTTTCAGAACTTGATGCAGGTTTGCCTCATGATCCTAACACAACTTTTACCAATTTGAAATTTGAAGTAAACAGTGAAAGTGACAGTAACCCTTCAGAAAGCAATGCCGAAAGTTCCGAAGGGACTGGTTTGTTACTGGAAATGGATCGTCCTAGGAGCAATAAAAAATTGGAGATGGATAAAGAAACTCAGGAGAATTCCATGGAGATATGTGGCACAGAAGAAATTGAAACTTCAAGCTGGGCTGCAGCTAAAGCCAAGAGACAAAGCCCTATACCAGCATCACATGCAGCCTTCAGTATAGACTGCCTAGAGCTAACATTGCCTCCTGAACTGGCGCTCCAGCTGAAAGAGATATTTGGACCTGTTGGCATTGATGCAAGTATGATGTAATTATATACATGTTTTTATGAAAAAAAAATTATTTGGTTAGGAAACCTTTCTTTCTTTGCCTACGCTTTTTTCCCCTTCATGCTTGATTTTTAGGGAATAGATTCCTGTAATTCCTCATGATACTGGCAGTTGATGTTGTTAATGCAGAAATAAAACTGAACTAAGCATGGCATAACATATAAGTGCAGCAGTGCTACCTTCTGCCTTTGTCTTTTTGTACGTGCACATAGTTCAAAATAAAAAATAAAATACATTGGCTTATTTGCATTCTAACCAACAGGCCCTTAAGCTTATATTCAAACTCTGAAGAGATACTTAGGTGATAAGGAATATGCAAATTGTGGCTGATTAGGAANTTCCTCATGATACTGGCAGTTGATGTTGTTAATGCAGAAATAAAACTGAACTAAGCATGGCATAACATATAAGTGCAGCAGTGCTACCTTCTGCCTTTGTCTTTTTGTACGTGCACATAGTTCAAAATAAAAAATACATTGGCTTATTTGCATTCTAACCAACAGGCCCTTAAGCTCTGAAGAGATACTTAGATGATAAGGAATATGCAAATTGTGGCTGATTAGGAAAGAAAAAAGGGGAAAAAACCTTTTGACATCAATTAAGTTGGGGGACAAGAAGATGCATGGTTAAGGGAGATGAAGTGTGGCTATATACTTAAAAGATGACAGCAGACCAGTCTGCTGGGAGGTTGTGGTTAAGGAAGCCATAAGCAGCTTGAGCATGCATCTCAAAAGTTAAAGAGTGATAGAAAAAGGAAAAAAGGAAATAGGAATATACAGCTTGATGTTTTTCTATCATTTCCCCCTACACTTTTTCCTTTTTTTGTCATTTCTGTCTCTCATCTTGAAGATGGCTTTATGTGAAACCCTGGATACCTGGTTTATTGGTGGGCTTGATTGCTTGCCTTACATGCTTACCTCCTTTAAAAAACAAAAAGTTTGCTTTTTATAGCAGAAACGTGTTTTCTTGTGTCTGAAGTATGCCCAAAATTTTATTTCATGCATACATACTTCTTGCTTTTTTATTTTTGGAAAGGTGAGAAACAGCCTTTTTAGGAAAAAGAGCTTTTATTATGATACCATGATAATTTCTGCTGTTTCCTTTAGAGTTTGGGGGGAGTTTGGGAGCTGGGAGTTTGTTTCTCTGAGTTTGTGTGTTGGAAAGGAGAGATGTCAGTGCTGTTGGGCTGTGGTGGGTATGTTGTACAGAAAAGCAGTTGCCATGTGGATTGCAATGGAGTAGAGGGAATCACAGTTTCATGGATGAAACTGCGATGTGTTGTTTTCAATTAACAATGGCTTTGTAAAAGAAGGGTCTGCTAGAAAAACAGAAAGCAGGAGGAAAAATACAGTTGTCCAGGTAGTCATATTTCAACAATATACAGTTAAAGTTAACTTATTTCTTTCCAACCCTTTCAGAGTTTTTGAATACCCAAAAACAATTTCTGTGGAATGCTTTTTTTTGTTTAGAAGTTTTTTTTCAGGCATGACCAGTTTATGTAGAATCTCCAAAGTTAAAATTAACAAGTCTAGAATGCTGTACGTTAATTACTTATAAGTTTTTATGGAATACTTTTAATGAATATATTCTCTTTGTTCCACAAGGATCACTGACTGTTGAAGATTGTGTGGTTCATATTGATCTGAATTTGGCAAAAGTGATTCATGAAAAATGGAAAGAATCTATTCTGGTCAGTAGATTTCTTGCTTATGATACAGTGTGGCATGCTTGTATTTTATCAAACCAGTTGTCTCCATATGTGTTGGTCTAAAGGTGTTATCTTTGCAAGAACAATGATAAAATGTAATAGTAGTTCGTAAAATGTGTGGAGTGTATCTGTATGTCATAATCATTGGAGCTATTGAAAGACATTTTAAGAGATGCCATCAGTGCCTCATCATGAAAACAAGATTCTTAAAAAAGAAGGATCATAGTGCACAGTTTCAGTACAAGATTGATGAAAAATGCCACTGGCCAAAAATCCTTGTTGTTTTTTTGACCTGTAAAAATAATTTTTTTATGTATTATTCTCTATGCAAAACATCTCCACATGCAATAATTGAGATGAGTTCTCTAACCTGTGTTTCTTCACAGCTCTGTAAAACTTGGAATGTCTTTTGGCAAAATTTTTGTTTGGATTATATAATTAAGGCTATGAAGTCTTAGCAGTGGGGCATGCTTCTCTGGTTGGATGTGTTTTTAGAAAGATGATTCTAGCTTATAAATCTCACTTCATAATTATTTTTCCTAAATATATTTCTTTTAAAATACTGAATCCTTGAGAAATATTGTAAGACCTTATTTTGAAACTGCTTTAATTAGAAGCTAACACTTGCAAAGTTTTCCTGCAAAATTCAGGACTTATAACATTCATGATTTTACTATTTTTATTTAGAAGCGTCAGAGGAGAGATGAATCATGTAAGTTGTCTGCAGAAGGTATGTTGTATATTTCTTTTAATTGTAAAAATACTTAATGTTCATTATAAAAGTATTTAATTATTTGAAACTTAAGGTTGCAAATACTCCATCTGTGGAAAAATGATGACTATTTATTAGGCTAAATTTTATTGCCTTTTGATCCATTTACCAATCTCTTACAGCGTGGGGGAGAGGACAGAAGTTGATTATAAGCAGAGTCATTAGTTCCAGATAAAGCCTATAATTCTGTGTCATTCAGAAAAGTTAGAGAAGCTCTGGTTGAAGCATACAGCTATTTGGTAGAAATTCTCTGTGGCAGGAAAAGGAGCAGCCAGAGAATTACTAGCCGAGTAAGATTTCTGCAGGTGAGGAAGGGAGGAGTCAGGAACACAACATTCACATGCTGTTCGTCAGAGGTGATTTTAGCTGGAAGATGGATGCCTTGTTCAAAAAGTGTTAATATCTCTAGCAGTCCAGTTTTCATTCAGCTGCCAGAAGAAATGTCCTTCTGCACCCCACTGAACCCCACTGCTGACTTGGATTGCAATGTGGGTGCAAACTAGTGACCAAACAATGCTGTTGCCATTAACTTAATGTTAACTTGTAGAAGCATAAATCCAGATTGCTAAGCACCTGTCTTTAAGTTGCAGAAGAAAGGCAGGTAAACATGAGTCAGTGATGCTTTTATGAAAGCAAACAACCCCCCACTTAATGCATGTGTCGGGTGGTTTACAGCTGTTAGATATGTCTTAGCACTTGAGAATATGGTGAGGAAGTCTGATTTTTTTTTGTTTCCTACGCTAGATAAAGCTGATCAGACAATCATTGGAAAATAGAAGTGAATAAAATGAAAGCAATGTGTTGGTTTCTGTTTTAGCATCCTCTTTTATCAAAACTCAAACTGTATAGGTTGAAAACTTGTCTTAATTATTTTGGCATTGTGTTATATATAAAAGCTAAAAAGTGTTTTGTCACCCTACTTTTACTGCTTTTACATGTCCTGCAGTGATTCAGCAGATAGATACAGATGACTCAGAAGTGCTGTTATCTCAGAATGCAGACAGCAAAATACAGAAGAAAAAATCGAGCTTGGCTGCAGACACATCTAATGATATACAGACAAAAACCCCAGCAACATCAGACGTTTTTCCATTTATGGATCACTGGAATGCTCAGATTCAGAAAGTTTCTCTCAGGCAAATAATTTCTGAAGAAATAGCGATGCAGGAGAGAGAGGACCTGGTATGGATAGCACCAATTTTATAATGTGGTTTAGATTCATTACTGTTAGTAAAATAGAGTATGTCTTATTTGGTGACTCATGCCTGTGCTGCTGATTGCAGCTTGAATTTGTGAGACATATGTATGCTAATTAGTATTGTTGATTACTGTGATACAGGAGTTTGCTTGAGGTAGATGGTTCTGTTTGAAAAACACTGTCTCATTTAGAATGTAATATTTTGACTGTTTCACAAATAGATCGTGCTGCATTTCACTATCCAGGTTATTATTTGTGTTTGGTTGAATTGTTTTTTGGTTGCTCAGCTAAAACCAAAGATCATTGTGATCTTCCATGTTTTTTATTGTGACAGCAATATCAAAAAAAGTTCTTAGTTGTCTTCATGCCTTGTTTGTTTACAAGTGTACTGAACCTTTTTTTTTTTCTTTTTTTTTTCTTTTTTTTTCTTTTTTTTTTTCTTTTTTTTTTTGGTTAGGAGAACCCACAACATTCCTAACAGATGAGACATTAAAATAAGTACTTGAGGTTAATTTCAAACAACTTTCTCTAGAACAACTTTCTGTAGCCACTTCTCAGAAAACAGTAACTTTTTAATAGATTTTCACTGGTTCTCTTCCACACAGTTCCCATACCCTGCCTGTTTGGCTTGTGCCTGATAGTGCCCTCTACTGCCCCACTGCTGTTCAGAACAGGAGTTCTTATTTGTAATAGTCTCTGATAAGCAGCTGTCCTAAAGTAGAGGAGCTCTGAACAGGTGTAGAAAGTTGTATGAATTAACCTGTACTTTGAAAATGGCTTGTGGATTCTTTCTTTGAACTGCATGTATGTGCCCTACTGATAACATCTACTGTCATGTCCACAGCTTTATTTTCAGTTTGGATTCATGTAGCTTGGCTTTATTTTGACCATTTCTTTCCTTTTTTAAAAAAAATCTGGATATTGGAACGATCAGTCCAATTGATTCTAGACTATAATTATGTCATCTTCTCAGGTGACTTCACAAGTAATAATATTTATTATAGACACAGCTTCAGATACATCAAACCAAAATTGTTTATGCTGCTTAATAATAAAGTATTGTTTCAACCCACGCCCTCAGTATAGAGAAAAGAAGTGGACTTTGCACAAGCTTAGCACTGGACTAGATGAACTGGCAGGGAATAAATTCCAAAACTTACATTCCTCCTAAAACCCCTCATTTTACTTTGTCCAAATTATGAGGGGGCTCTAGCCGCATTACTTCCAAAGACTGCAGAGTACTGCAGTGTGTATAATACAACTCAGCTGATCAGTGTGGCAGGCTGGTATGGCACGTTGTCATTGCTGTGAGTGCATACCAACTGAGTAGATACTTTTTAAATCGTAACAAATATTGGCAAAGTTGGATTGGCTCCACCTTTACTGTATTTTGTTCTAATCAAGAACTTGTAATATATTTCTTTTGTCTTCTGGGTAGAATCGTGTTCCTTCTACAGCAAGAAAAGACTGTGCTGCTAAACTAAAGGAGAAGCAACTTTTTGAGATGTTTCCAACTATTAATCAAAATTTCTTAATGGATGTCTTCAGGGACAATAAGTAAGAAATCTTTTTACTTCTTTGTAAAAATGGTACTCAGTTACAGTTGTAAATATTGAGAGTTAAGATACTGCTAAAGAACGGCTTTTTCCAAAGTAGCGCTTTTTGTTAGTCTAAATAAAGGCAAAACTAGTTGGTCTTAAAGGCAAAAAAGGTATAAAACATCTCAGTTTAGACACATTTCTTCTTAGGGAGGAATAGGCAGTTTCTTCTGGGAGAAGAATGTCTCTGGCTATTGACCACTGACTGACTTTCGGTGGAACTGCATATCTTCTCAAGAGCTGAGGTTTAAATCTAGTGGGAGAAATTAGTGGGTGTGGTAATAGTAGGTTCACAAGAAATGGCATCTGCCCAAGAGGAAAACACTACCATCACCTGGTGTTACCTGTGAGCACTTTCCTGGTTACTTCAGCTGCTCTGAAGGAATGAGTCATCTCTCCGTCTCTTCCTGCTGACATTCTCTTTCTCTCTTCTGCATTATGTTTCTGGGATATGTGTCTTAACTTCTTAAATCCATGTTTCTGAGAAGTGAACTTTTTTCTTTTCAAGAGAAACATGTTTTTTCATCCTTGGCCATTTGAATGTCTGTCTGTACATATGGGTTTTCATACCTACTTGTCAGTCACGCTGCTTGTCCAGGTTGTTATAAAAATCTTTTCTGTTTAAAATACATCCTTCACCCATTTCTATAATTCAAACATTTCACCATCACATTTTTCACACTCTAAATTGTTCTCATAGTGTTGTTTTTCCCAAAATCTGTCTTTACTTTTGATCAGTCTGCTCTTGTTAGATTACTAAAGAGTAAGAATAAAGAAGAAAAAGGGCTTATTAGAAATCTGTTGGCAACTGATGTCTTAATTAAATTTCATAACAGTTTGACTAAAAATACAAGGATTTTCCCTCATTAGGGTTTCAGAAAACTGAGCTAGTTTTAAATTAGTTTGAACTATCTAACCCTGACCAGAGAAGATTTAAGATGAACTATCTTACTCAGCCCAAAGAGCAGCATTTATTAATAATCTCTTTGATTAAGGTAGGATGCATTTTATTTCAGCATGTCATTTTCCTTTTAATGTTCAATTGCCCCTCAGTTATATTTCAGTCGACCAAGACTGCATGTGTGTTGATGCCAGTAATGCCCTACAAGGAGTCTGCAAGCCTTTCTTTATTAAGCTAGAATATTTTATTCCAGTGTTTATTTTCATTGTAATCTAGTTCTGTGCACAGTTCTGTAACAATATCAAGGTTTGTTATAATGAATTTAGATAAATATAGCAGCTATTAATATATATTTGTAAAGTCACAGATTTTATTTATCCTTTACAGCTACTCTTTAGAACAAACTGAACAGTTTCTGAACTGTGTTCTGGAGGCAGATCCTGTAAAAACAGTTATAGCTCAAGAAAGTGTTCAGCAAAATGAAAGTGTTTCTTCCTACAGTGCTGCAAAGAACCGTGAGAAGAAGGTACTTACATTTTTTTTTAACCAAATTACAAGCATAGCCAAAACTAAGCTAATGAAAACACCCTACAATGCATCCATAACTTCAACAGTGCAAATTCCTACAGGCAAAAAAAAGTAAGGAAGAGGATGATCCTTTATGTGAAATGTTTCAAGACTTTGAGTATCCACAGTATGATGATTTAAGAGCAGAAGCTTTTTGTCACCAGCAAAAGAGACAGGAATGTTTGAGAAAGGCTGGGGAGGCCTATCGCATGGGTATGAAGCCTGTGGCGGCATTTTATGCACATCAGGTAAACAGTAATATTGTGCTTTTTCTCTGAACTTAGAGAGGTACTTAAACACTGAATTGGAAGTGATAAGGAAAACATCATGCCTACTGGAGTGGATGAATTTGGTCACTGTTCCCCATGTGTTATATTGACAATCACTAGTAATGATACTGGCACAGGAAGCAAACGTAACCAAACGAGACCTCATGAAGGCTGATAACCTAGTGCTTAGTCACACCTGCTCCTTTGTCTTAGATCTCTCTCACTTCACATCACATACTTGTAAACACCAAGATTGTGTCCAGGTGGTCTGGTTAGGTTCACTGGAGTGTGACATGGACTGCAACAAACATAATTTTTTGAATCCTCTGTATATGTTGGTGCTGAACTGTTTTTAGACACATCTTCTGTACTTTATAGGAGTCAGACAGGTGTTAAGATGTCACCTTTTGCCACAGAATCTTGCTTGGTTCATCCTCCATAAATCTTGATTGCTGCCTGCTGTCTTTGCTTCTTCATTCTGACTATCTTTATGGCTACAGTCTGTCTTGGGTTGGGATAAATGAGGTGTGTATGTCATGCTTTTCACGATACATCTGGTTATGGAGTATAGATCTGCTGCTGATCAATCTTGCATGCGCTGGCCTTGGAGCACAGGCTCTTTGGTCTTCATTTAGGCACATTTCTTAGTATGTACCAGTTTGAGTACTGCTGATCAGTGCTGTTGGTCATACTCTTGGTTTTAAGACTCATCTCTTGTAATCAAAGCTCCTCTACATTGATTTCTTGGTGCCTTCACAGGAGACCTCTCCCTTGACATCACACTTAAAAAAATCTGTTACAAATATCTTCAAAAGCTGTAGTTTTCCCCTCATCTAATAACGTATAAAATTTGGTAAAAATTCACATTATAGAAGCATTTAATTCTAAACTTTGAATTGAATTATGACAGAACAAAAATGTAATAATAAACCACTTGAATTTGCTTATTGAAAAAGCTTTCATGTAAGTGGTATCACTCTAAACGTTTAGATTGTTACTGTGCATGGAGGAAATACTGATTATCAGTCTTCATAATGAACCTTTTATGGTTTTTATTCTTAAGGTTTTGAGACAAAGGTGTGAAGGATTTTAAATAGCAATGTGATTTCAAGTCCTGTCTTACTTTTGTTCTTATCCATAAGAACAAATACAATCTATTGTAAATCTATTGAAATTTATTTATTATATACTTTCCTTAGGTAGTAAAAAGGCAAACTAGCTGCCTTTATTCATAAAAAATACTTTATGCTTGGTGGCCTTTGTCTTGGGAATCGTTTGCAAGTGAGTTACTGAGCTGCTGTCTTGGGTCTGACACTAATACACTTCAGATGCTCCAGTTTAAGAAAGTGTAAGACAGACTTTCACTTTTGTTCTCTTGAGCCTTTGTCAGTCCACTACCTGGAGTTAAATCTTCCATTCCTTTTCTGACTGTGCCTACGGATCTTCAAGGACATAATTTGTTGCTTTGATATCTCAGCTGTTACCATTGCAAGGTTCATGGGAAGGAGTGGTACCTGAACACTTTGTAAGATGACTAACTGTACTGCTCCTTGCTCTCATTCCAGGAGGGCAGTCAGTCATAAAAGATGCCAAAAGTATTAGGAGAGATAATAGGCATTATTATTATTAGTGTTTACCCTTGGCTTGTCTGAAATTTTGGGGATGCATTTGGAAGAATTAACCTCAAATACAACAGTCAGCAGGCTTTTCCTAATCTGATGGGCAGTTTCTCTGACACTGTTTCATTATAATTTTAGCAAAATACTTGCAGGAAATAAAAATCTATTTTTAGGAAAATAAATCTGCAACTCAGTATGGAGTATAACTTCTTAGTTCATGTAAAGACCTTATGATTTTGTGCCTTTTCTGCCTTTTTTTTTCTCCTTGTAAGGCTTTTGTTATAATGTCTTCTTTGTGCCAGCTTTGAGTAGTTTCTCACAAACAGATTTCATGAAATCTTCTTGTGAGTAGGTCTCACTGAACATCTTGCAGAAGTTCTGGTAGTATTATAAATTTTACTGGTTCAAACTTGAACTAAAAGCACCCTGCCAGTGCTGTCATTTTGCAATCACTGACCAGTGTGGAGCTTGAATTATTTCTGTGTGTAATAGTCACTGTGCTTATGAATAAAGGGTCGCCTTCATGAGCAGAAGATGAAAGAAGCCAATCATGCTGCTGCTGTGCAAATCTTTGAGAGAGTAAATACTTCCTTGCTGCCTATGAATGTGTTGGATTTGCATGGTCTCCATGTGGATGAAGCTGTCAATCAGTTGTCCAGAGTGCTGCAGGAAAAAAGTGAAGGTAAGGTTTAGGTAATAATTCTTGCCCCCTAAAAATTATTCTTATTTTCTATTAAGAAATCATGATATATGGCAATATTACAGGGAATGAATGTGCTTTAATAACATATATGTTAAAAACAACTAGGCTTTGTCTTGTCTTGTTTTCAAAGAGTTTTGTTTTCATTTCACCCCAGTGGAATTGTTTTCCTTTGACATGACAATGGTTCTTGTTGCTTTCTGTTTTGCCCCCCTCCCCCTCCTTCTTTGTAAATCTTCTTCCTTCCGTTTTACCCTTTTTTTATTACCATTATTGAATACTTGACCTGTCCTTCCTGACATTTTTAACTGAGGTGATGATGCAAACATATGTGTCACCATTGCATTGCTTTGTCACAACTATGTTGCTTTTAGAATCTTAAAAGAAAAATTACTATGTTGGAATTCTAACCACAGTGGTGATACTGTCTACAACTTCTGCATGAAAGTGGGAGATTTGAGCTACTTTTCAGGAACTTCTGTATCAGTTTGTTGGCAGCATTGCTTGAGATCAGAATGGTGTTGCTTCCAGAAATGTCATTTTATGCAGTTTTGCTTGAGAGCTCATTTTTTCTCATAGTGGAGAGTTCAAGTACTTCATTAGTGTCTATGCTGTAAAAAGATAAATTTTCTGCATTACTAGTTTACCCTCTAAATTTAAGCACACTGGGAATGCTTCTATAACAAACATTTCTTACACAAGGTACCTCTGCACAAACCTGATTTTTTGAATCAGCTACTCCACAGAGTATAAATAAAAGTGTTCACTGGGTTTTAGATAAACCTTGTCTTTCAATATGCATCAGAGATAATTAAATTTCATTATCTCATGCAATTCCTGCAATGACATTTGTATAATTTAAACTGTCACCTAATGCTTTTTAGAACTAAATTTCCAGAACTGCACTTTAATCAGGAATGCTGAAATTGATAGTAGGGCCTCTCTGTTCCGTTTATTCACCTAAATATGAGAAAAAAAAGTAGTTAATTTCACTGTACATACATGGGAAAAGGATCAATACTGGGAGCGTTTTTGCTGGCAGAATTAACAGTAAATAAATATAAAACCTAAATAAAGTTATGGTATGGGGGAGAGTAGTTGAAAAAGCACATCATGTGAACTGATAATTCCAAACAGGCAACTCTTGACTAGTTGTGAGAATCCAGTTTAGTTTATTTTTTCCCTTTTTTTTCAAATTCTTCATCAATTTAGGTTGCTGTTATCTCTGAGAAGAGAGCAATTTCTTTTGTTATCAGGGCTAAGTGCCCTAATAAAACTCATGGAATATATTGATCTGTTGATTTCCATGCTCCAGCACAGCAGAAGATAGTCCAAATAATGTGACATAAGTGTCAAAAGCTGGATTTATATTTTCTTTCTTCTTAATTTCTTTACTCAATAAAATGTTATTTCTTAATTCACATTAATTAAGGATTAAACATGAAACAAAACAGAAGCACCACTTAAAAATTCAGTGAATGACACCCACCTCTTCTAGTTTTGCAATTTAAATTTATATCACAGAATGTAAATTCTAATTGAATATCAGATGAAGAAACAGTAAAGCTTCTATGAAATTGGAAGGATTTTGTGATGATCACAATATGAATATTGCAAGCAATCTAGATTTTAAAAGTTTGACATTTTCAGAATGGTGGAAAAATTGCCATTTATATCTGAAATACACATATCAGCATGGGAAAAGACAGCTGTAAATGAGTAGTGATAGTTTTCAGAAGAATGCACGGAAGGGTTTTACTGAATGCCAAGGCTGTGCTGAGGAGAGCTTTAACCGTTACAATTCCTGCTGTTGCAGAGTACCAGCAGTCTGGTGGTAAACCATATCTCAGTGTTATCACGGGAAGAGGAAGCCATAGCCAGGGAGGAGTCGCTCGCATCAGACCAGCAGCTATCAGATACCTCACAAGCCACAACTTCAGGTGAGTTGAGATTTTTGTTACTGATAAAGTTTTTTTCTTAGCCCACATTTAACTAACTGAAAATTGAAGTTTAGTTTTAGAATGCTGTTGAACTACTACAGATTAGGGCAGGTCTGCTGTTTCAGATTAAATTAAGTTGGTTGTTTCACAAATCCGATGCAGTTGTGTAGCACCTATTAAATGTTAGATCCTTTCCATATTTCCATTCAAGATTACCAGCTTTACTGTGAAAAGTTGTTAATCCTGCTTTTTATTGGTCCCCAATACTTGCATTTGTGCTCAGTTTATGAGGGATAGCAATTTAGCAAGTCTGGGCTGGCACCAGTGTGTTTGCTGCTTTTCATATAGAGCAGTGTAGGAAGGTAAGCATAAAGGTGAGACTCAAAACCAGCAGTGATTTCCCATTTCCTTCTTGGCTTCTACGAAACAGAAGGATGAAAATCCATTTTTGAAAAAAGAGGGAATGGAAGGGGAGCAGGAATGGATGAACAGAACGAATATAACCAAGAATAATTGGGCAGCTTTTTCTTTTCTCAAATCTTCATCTTAGTTTCTGCTTTTTCCAGGTCTTCATATCTCCAGACACTGAAAAGTCCTCCTTCAGTGTCACATCTGAGGGCATAATGCTGATTTCCTGACTCTCACATGCACATATACTTGACTGAGAACCTTAATACTTTCCATATGTTTGATGAGAATTGAAAGTGATGGCATTGCATATAGTTTACATGTTGAAGCTTCTTTTTTTCTTGTTTCATAGGTTCACAGAAATAAAACCAGGCTGCCTGAAAGTCATGCTGAATTGAGGAGCTGTGGAAAGAGGAATATAGAAACTGAGGTGTCAGATGACTGCCGAGTAGCAGAAAAAAACCCCCATGTTTTGAATAACTGCACTGGTATTTTGTAATCTGTTTTAAAGGATGATATTTTATTAGAACTGGTCTTAATTCACAGCAAGTGGATTTGTTTGTATGTTTCCAATAAATTTTTGTGTGGAATAGATCCTTTTTTGAACCTGCCAAAGGAAGATACTTTAAAGGATTTTAAATCTCAGAAATGCAGATTAAGAATTTTGCTGAGAAATATATTACATTTTTAAGGGAAGTTAAGGTATAATTTTTAATGTAACTGTCTTCTTAGCATACCTAATCTTGCCTTTTGACCCTTGCACATTTTGATTGCTGTGGCTTCTGTACCTCTAAAATGTATTATCTTGTGCAATGTTATTTTGTAATTCAGAACTTTGTGGTAAACTCTTCAGAAGAGCAAAAGAGAGGCTGAAACTGGGCACTACCAGTATTTCAAATCCAGTTACATCTGAGTGCTGAGTATTTCCAGGTTTCTTCAAAAATCTGGTGTCTTTTTAGTGGTTATGTTATGATGGATTGACCAGTTCTATTATCCTTACTTGGTTCTAAACTTCTCCAAATATTGAAGGAAGTTGCATATAAGGCCTGTGCATTAAAGCCAGCTGTTTGGTAATTTGGCAGATTTATTGTGATCTCTTAAAGGGAAAAACACAATGCTGTTATTCAATCTCTTTTGGAGATCCACCTACTGGATTAAAATAGTTTGTTACTTTGCGGCTTTTTAAATGCAGCAGATGCGGTACTGTTTCACTTTACAAGTGTCTAATAATGATGTCTTCATTCTCTGTGTATTGTTTGGTGATTTCCCTGTAGAAAATATGATCATGAGACATTTTAAATGTATTTTTAACATCAAAGTGAATGCCAATATTGCTATAGTAATTGCCTAACTGGAAAATCTGGGAGTGCAAAAGTTACTCTGATTTTGGTGGTATTGCATCAGCATCTAGAAATAGCTGTGTAAAAAACCAAAACAACATGGAAAAACCCCAAACAAAACCCTTCAAAAATTCAATATAAATATTTGAACTTAGGCAAGTGTTTCCAGCAAACAATCAGAACACTTTTTTAATAGAAATATCTTCTAGAATGCATTGCTATTTTTATTTACATCTTTGACTCCTGAAAGGCATATGAATTTTTGTTGTAAGGCTTTTTCAGAACAGGTGTGAGTTGTGTATTAGGAGTAATATTCATGGATTAAGGATTAATGTGAGGAGTTTCTAGATTGTTAACCACTTGGCAGTAAATTTTATCCAGGAACTACATGCACATAGTGTTTGTATATGAATCCATATGTGTGTGCAAGTTCTCCAATTTGTATGCATGAGTACTAATAAACAAAGAACTTCTGTGTGAAAAGCTGTCCACAGAAATAGGTTTCACTTGAAAACATGTCTGTATAAGTTGCTGACAGGCTGAAAGACATGATGTTTCCTGAATATATCTGTATTTACTCTAATGCATACACAGTGAATATGATGCATGATAGACTTAAAAATCAGTTTTTCGTGCTTCAACAGATACAATAATTTTTCCTGGTGATTTCAAGTGGAAGAATAGCTTGAATAACACTTAATCAAAGGGACTCTTTCTATAATAATAGACTGCCATAATAAGTTCCATATTTTTTGTGGGTAGTTAGTTCATCTGAATTGTGTCCTTTCTCTGTTTTCTTCTCTCTGCACTGCTCTGGGAATCAGTGGGTGAAATACAAAAGATCTGTGGTCCCCAAAGAGCACTAACAGAACTATTTCTGCCACTGTGTGAAGTCCTGTGTGGTGAAGCCTGCACTCCATCCTCTATGACAGTGCCTAAAATAGACTGAGATGCCATTTAGACACTTGGCCGCAAGACAGTAGTTCAGACTGTCACCTGTACAGGGTTGCAAATGCTAGAATTGTCTCAGCAGTGCCAAAATCTTTGCTTTGGAGCAAGGAACTTCCTTCTGTTCCTAAATAGGTTTTCTTTAGTGCTGCTGTTTATAACAAATGGAGTTGCAGCTCTCTGGGACAGCTCTTTGCAGTATAGTCCCTGTTGGTTGGTCTGGGTGGCTGTTGTGTGTTGAGCTGCTTGGGTGCCCAAGCCCTACAGAGATGTGCTTGTGAACAAGGAAATGCCAACACTTCTGGTTGTTTTGGGAGGCAGCCTGCTTCACTCAGCATACTCACACCATTCCTGACATGGACGAAGACAGCTTAGATTCTAGTTCAAAAGACAAGCAGAAAAACTTGTCATCTTGCCCATCTGTTCATCATAATCTAGTTGACAACTTTACCCTGGAGATGAGAAACACAGCTTTTTGCTTTCTTCTGGCTTAGCAAGTGGATGATGATGATTGCACTTGACTCTCACTTCCCCAGAAAATGGCTCTGACCAATGTGCTCAGGAATATTTTTGAAGTCGCCACTTCCTGAACCTCTTTCAAAATTACCACTGTATGCTAAATGTGCAAGCTTAAGGGGACAAAAGAGATTAAAGAATTAAAAGTGCATAAACAGTCTCTGGAAGTGGGCTAGGACTTTTCAGAAAGGAGCTGTTCCTGGTGAGCTTCAGTGTCCTTTCATATTATTTTTTCATCCCTTAGTCCTATTTGGATAAATACATTAAAAATGTTCAGGGTAAAATCAGCTCTACGCAGTGCTAGGAGAATTTTTCTCCAGTCTGTCAAAGTCAGCGGAGAAATACACAGCTCAAGAGCAGTTTGGAATTCTTTTCTCTCTCCCTCTCTTCATTGGCCTTCATTGGGGTACAGGTTGAGGTTACTAACATACTCGGAATGCCTTGCCTGGTGTAGATTGGTCATTCACCTAGCATCTGAACTTTGATGGAGATGATGGCTTAAAATCCACACTGGCAGAACCAGTCTTTCCTCTATTGAAAATAATGGCAGAGCCTCTATCAGCTTCAGCAACTCAAAATGAGGCATTGTGGAGAACTCAAAATGAGTTCTCTGACTGAGAGAAAATATGATGATCCTCTGAAGGATCTCAAGCACAAGCTTAAAAGCTGTGCTGAGCTGGATACAGAATAGGTCAGAAGATCAGTCAGTGCACAGAGGAAAAATAAGTAGAGTTTTATCAGTAAGAATCTCCATGCTACTTGCCAATATTCCAGAAGAACAACACTGGAGTTCTTGTATTTCTCTGACTGATTTTACAGTGTATTCTGGGATGAATTATTAGAAATATAATAATTTCCAAATGGTATTTTAAAGTAGGTTATATTTCAGAAGTCCCAGCCTTTCTGATATCTCTTGCAGTTACATTGATGAGAATCCTGAGGTATCGTGTGAATTCTGTATCATCTTAAAATTAAAATAGCAGTATTGCCACCAGCACTTGGAAATAATGTGCAACTGTTAAAATACCTATTTTGTGTACCATTTCCTATTCTATTCTTCGACAGCATGTGATTGTGATGAATGGTAGCCTTTAATATGTGACTTTTTGTGTCTTCTTTTACAAAACATTCTAATAGTTATCCTAAGTTTTAATATAGGAAAATTATAATTTTTTAATACACAAAATCAATGCTCATGCTGACATTGATGAGTGATCTTTAGAGAAAAAAAAAAGGCCAGAGATGCAATGAAGAAAGTTGTTTGAACTAATGTGACTGTTGAAAAGTATTTCAGTTGATTGTGAAAGTAGTACGGCAAAAATTTATTTTTAAAAATATTTCAGGATACCTTGACAATACCTAATGACTTTGGCTTTTGGTTTTAATATCATGTGGTATATCCCCCATCAAAACCCAACCAAAGCCCGACTGTTCATGCTATTTCAGCTAAATAAACTCTGCAAAGGATTAAATGACTAGATGTGAATATGCATGTGAAAACACCTAGTGTTGCAGCTACCAGTTGTAAAAGCTGTTAGGACCAGTACATTGGAAGATACAAATTTCTATTTTAAAATTAAAATAAAAATTGATTTTTTTATTTGTATAAAGTTGTACTTTTGGTGTTAACTATAATTTTGGTTTTTTACTGAAATAGTTTTGTAATTTGCATTTAGAATTTCTATATGAAAAGAAATTTACAAAATCTAGTTTAATAAATGATTTTTGTCACAAGTATAGCCTTCTTGTCTTTCCTTGGAAAACTATGTTTCAGCTTGTATCAAATTTTTTCAAATAATCTTGGAGTTCTGCATGAAAGCCACTTGCTTGGCTTCAGGATACCATCTGTAGGGAGATGAAGCAACCATCTGCAGAGATAAAAAGGAACAGATTTGTGGCCTGAATTTCAGTGTTGCAAGTGCGAGCTGAATGCTCAAATTACTGAAAACGAGGGTCATGGTTTCAGATTTTTTTTTTCGGCCTGAAGTAGCTGTAGAGATGCTATTCCAGGCAGTTTACTCATGGGAGAGTGAGACCAGCAGTGTATGCCAAAGGGAGGGGCAGTCTGGCCACTGCAACAATGGGTTTGGGGGAGGGATGAGTTCTGGAGAAACCTCATTTAGCAAGAGGTCAGCAGAGGCCGGATCCTGAGGGAGCACAATGCTGTACCATGGTGGATACAGAGCTTGTAAGCCTGGCTTTTCCCAAGCCTGCCCTGTGCTGGTCAGGTGCAGGTGCAGGTATTTTCCTGTGTATTGTCCTGGAAGTGGAATGATACTGAGACCAAAGTGCTGGCTGGAGTCTAACCTATTTTATTAGCTCAGTTTGATGACAACTTGCTGTGACCCAAAATGACTCCTGCAGAATCATTCCTATGGCTTCACTGCCTTGCAGTGTTGGCTGCAGAAACAAGTCAGGCTTGTGCATTTCCACAGCAAAGTCCCAACTCATAAGCTGTTCAAGAGAGCAGGGAAAACAGGTTTTGGGAACACATGAAAGCTTGGCAAATGCTGGTTTAAATGTGACGTGGCTGATCCTGAGCCACGGTTATTAGACCACAGCAATGGTAAATGTCTCATTGGTTGTGTGCTCCTTACTTATAGGACTCCCTGCTCTGGCAATGTGGCTGAAGATCCTGCTTGGGCATTAGTCTTTCAAATTGTGATGTTTTAAAGTGAAGGTACTGCTGCTGGACTTGCCTTCTGTCTTGAGGCAGCTTAACTCCTGCCCTTGCTAAAACACTCCATCCTGACTCAGCTTCTGTTTCAGTTCATTCCCTTTTTGCTCAAGTGCTGGGATGGTCTTGAGCACCTCTATGCTTCCAGCTGGGAGTTTGCTCTTCAAAAACACCTTGGGGATTTCTGAGTCTGTCTCCTTATTTAAATAAGAATAATAGAATATTGTAGTCTGTCCTTACTTAGGAAAATTATTGGAACTTTAGGACTGAAAACTGTAGTGTGGTAAAATAAAAGTATTGCTTGAGACAAACAGTTTTTCAGCTCAAATTACTGAAGCATAATTAAATGTGTCTGCTGGTAGAACGTGTCAGGTAGCTTGACAATAGGTGGTGCCCTTGCCAATGGCAGAGTGATGGTGGCAGCAGTTCTTACTGTGCCCCTACCAGAGCAGAGTTGTTTCTCTGTATGACAGGTGCTAAAGGATGTTATTGCACATCATGTGCTGTTCATTTTTTCCTCAGAGGGAGAATACTGTATTTGGTGTATTATTTTGGTGAATTTTTTTCTTCTTTACAGATGGGTGGGGTAGAGTTGGTTTTCAAAATATACTTGCTGCTCTGTGCTAGAGATGGGCAAGACAAGTTCCTTTTTGCATGCAGGTTTGAAGATGGTAATGTTGAAGTTTCTCCATCAGCTACCCTGGGTTAGTTTTTGTAGGCTGGATGCTTGGACAGATCACACAGAATCACAGAATCACAGAATTTCTAGGTTGGAAGAGACCTTCAAGATCATCGAGTCCAACCCATGCTCCAACACCTCAACTAGATTACGGCACCAAGTCTGTTTAGAGACTGACATAAAGGCATTGTGCTGTTTGGTGAAGTTTTGTGCCACTGGGGATGTTGCAGGTGGCACTCTTCTTTAGAACCCTGATGGGGAAGGACCCCCTTGATGTTGCTTGACTTTCTGCATAATGAGGTCTGGCTGGGCTAGCAGTGGCTTCTCATTAGTTGCCACTAACTGATAAGCAACTGCATGGATCAGTGTTATTTTTGTATTATCTTGAGAAACAGCACTCTCCTTCATAGACATCTGTGGCTAGTCATACACACTGGCCAGGAGAGCAAACAGTGGAAATCCTCTACCAGTGCCACAGATTTAATCAGTTCAGTCTGTAAATGGAGAAATAAATGGTAGTCCTGTGAAGTTGGTCTGTGGGAGCTCTCCATAATAGTGTTTGCTCCTTGTCAGCTAACTCACAAGGCATTGCCTTGTATTCCTGCCTCTAAATCAGGGTAAAAGTAGGCTTCTTCACCTGTGTGCCCCTCTTGCCTTTCCAGATTATCTCCTTTTACTGTCTTGCAGTGCCATATAGACAGGTTTTTGCATTTATCAAGACAGGCACGTAAAGTAGCTACTTTGATAGGCTGTAGACAGCAGAACGTCCTTGGAGGGATGATGCAGTCTGGCTGGTAGCGGGGCCTCCCTTTGGGAGCAGGTCAGGGCACCTATGTCAGGCTCCTGTTCTGAGTCTTCTTTTGGGGTAACATCTCCATCTCCAAGAAGAAACTAGCTGGTGAAGCAGAGAGCCTGAGACTGCGCAGTATAACTATCCCTATCTCCTTCTTCAAAGCAGGAGCAAGTGGAAAAGCACATTCAAAACAAAACCAGCTGCTGCCTTCGGATTTCTGAGTTTCCCAAGGGGAACCCCAGTGGTCTCTCCCATAGCTGGGGTAGGAGGCCTAGTTTGTTTTCTTTCCTGACAAGACGCAGTCAGCAGCACCAGCGGGGCAGGGCAAGGCCGCAGGTGTGGGGCTGGGGCTAGAGCACGCACTGGGGAGCAGGGAGCAGGGTGTCTGCTCCCTTCGTGGCTGCAGGGGCGGTGTATGCTTGGCGATTCCCCCAGGCCCGGAGCCAGGAGCTGCCCGGAGCCGCCGCTTCCCGGGCCGCGGAGCGACCGGCGCTTCGCGGGGACTGCGAGAGCAGGAAAGGGGAGGGAGCCCTCGAGCGGCTACAGCGGGGCTGCTGAAGGAACAGCCTCCCTGCGCCACCTCCCTACTGTGACGCAGCGCAGCCCGGGGCCTCCTGGGCAGAGCCGAAGGAGGAGCCAGCGTTTCCCTCGGCGCTGCTGCCCGGCGCCAGCGCCTGCGGGCCGGGGGCGGCCTCGCTGGGAGCTGCTCGGCGGCTCTGGGGCAGCCGGGGCAGCCTCAGGTGAGGGCTGGTTTCGCAGAGAAAACAACTGGAGCTTCCTCCACGCTTACAGCAAAGCTAGTGGCGTTAGTTTTGCATTAGATCCAGGTGGGGGAAGGAAGTGTGAATGTCAGAGAAGCAGATGTGGGTTTCCACATTCTGCACGTCTTCCCTTGGAAAATTTAAAAAAAAAAAAAAAAAAAGCTCTTTAAAAACAAAATAAGCACACTTTTTATGTGTTATTTATATCTCTGGTGCTAGACATAAGCAACAATTAGCTTTATTTTATAATGATCATCTAGGACAGGAGAAGGGCTTTTAGGGTTAAATACAGTGGGGATCAAGAGTGTCAGGGTTTGCTTCCTGGGCACTGTACACACCATACTCTTTGAGGCAGACCAAAATCAGAGCTGAGTGAATCTGAGAACAAAAAGGAAATTAGGCAGGAGGGAGAGGAGCAGCTTCTGCCAGTCGCAGAGGTCTGTCCTTAGTCCCAGCTCTGCCCTGTGATCTGCCTGTGGCAAATGTCTTCCCAGAGTGCCAGCAAAAAAAACACAACCAGGCAAACACAGAAAGAACCTTGTTCCTTCAATAGGGCAGATGGGTGTTTTGGAAATAGTACCTGATTTGGGGAAAGAAGATTCCATTAGTTCTTAGACACTGGGACAGATTGCCAGGGAGGCTTTTGGACATCCCAACACTGGCATTGTTCAAAGCTAGATTGGATTAGGCCTGGAGCAAGCTTGGAGGTGTCCCTGCCCATGGGGGGGGTTGGAACTGGATGATCTTTAAGGTCCATTCCAACCCTTAAACATTCTATCATTATTGTATGATTTGACTGCTTTTATGCTAGGCTGTCTCAGAATGAGAGACGGGGGAGTTAAGTAACCCTTAGTGCAGTTCCTAGGCATGCTTCACTTTCAAGAAAGGGGATGTAGGTTTTCATGTTGCTCTGGAAGAAATCACTTCCCATACATGGTCCACCAGTACCGCACTGATGTCACGGGAGGAATTGTGCTAGGAAGTTAGGACACCAGATTCTGTATATCAGATTTCAAGAAAACATTAAGTATGTAAATGTTAGTTTTGTCACATAGCCCCTGTTGCTGACAACCTGATCTCAAGAGAACTATCCCAGAGAAATAGCTAATTAGTAACCTCTACACAGTGGGGAAACATAAAAGTAATAAAGAATAGTTCTGTAGTTGAGATAGCAGAAAGCTGTGGTCTCAGAAAGTGGGGAAATGTCTGCCTGTCTTCCCTCAGAGGTGTATGAGCTTAATGTATGGAGCTGTATCAGTCTTGAAAAGAGGCTGGATGAATGGAGATGACCACACCCAAATCTTGGAACCAAATCCAAATTTGGTCATTGTTTGCACAACTCAGGGTTTTCTGTTTTGGGCCTGAGAGGTCTCTGCTGCTCAGGCATGCCCAGGCCTGAGTTGCCTTGTGCCTTGCACCAATCTCAGCACTGCATCCAGAAACTGGGCAGCTCAGGGCCAGATCCTGCAGAGCAGGAGTAGCTGGGGGGCTGCTCTGTGGCCACCTGAAGCATAGAGCTAGCCTGTCACTGAAGGGGAGGAGGCAATGGCATGGGAAGGGGCTCAGGAGCTGAGTTGAGTTGAAAGTTGAACTTTGTAACTCAGGAGCCGGGGCAAGAGAGTCCACAGGGAGTGGGTGGCATTTCAAGCAGGTCCCTTCATGTAGGCTTCTCTGTCAGGCATGCTCCAGTCTGAATATTCTGGAGGGCTTTGACTCACCCTCTGAAGGCCTCTAGTCCTGCCCACACAATGTGTCAGGAACCTGCCTCATGCTAGATTTTGGGTTCTGTTTTATCAGCACAGGCTTCAGTTTGTGCCATTCCACTACCAAACCTGAGGGGTATCTAACCCACAATGTTAGGCTGATGAGGAACCAAAACCTAAACTTACTAAGGCATAGTAAATAATGCGTGAGAGTTTTACCAAGATCCATATAGGAAGTGCTTGTGAGACGACGTTTTCATTTCCTCTTTCAGATTGTGTGCTCTCGCAATGAGTAATGCAGAAGTTACTGTGCCTGGTCTGCTTTAGAGACTCCCTTAGCAATGTTCTCTGCCATGCTGTGAGGAAGCCTCCCTTTTGCTGAGGTATCTGTTCCTGGGGAGGGAATGACTTCACCCCCAGGTTGAATTATGTCTGGGCAACCTACTGATTTCCCCCATACTGCCCAGGAACTCAGGGGAAAGCAAATAGGCACATCCCAGTTTTCCCAACACACAGCTGGCATCTTGACCACATACATTTTTCCTACCTCCCTTTGAAAATGATACCAAAAAAGAATTAGGCTCTTTTTTCACAAAATAAGCATATTTCTTCTTGTGTTTCTGTTTATATATCTGGTGCAGTGGCTAGACATAAGCAACAATTAACTTTATTTTGTGTAATTTGATGATCATCTAGGACAGGAGAAAGGCTTGTAGGGTTAAAGACAGTGGATATCAAGGGTGTCATGGTTTACTTCCTGAGCACTGCACATACCACACTCTGAGGCAGACCAAAATCAGAGCTGAGTGAATCTAGGAACAAAAAGGAAATCAGACAGGGGGGACAGGAACAGCTTCCTTTCTTAATCTCAACCCCTTTCCTAACACCAGCAGCATTCTCTTTTTTTCTGCAAGAGAGACAGAAAGCAGTGAAATAAGAAGAGATGTGACTTTTCATTGTAGACTGACCCATGTCAAGACCCTGCATGATGTTATTTTACATAATTTCTTATAAACCCTTAGTTACCTGTGGTTTACTTTATTTTTTGCTCTCAGCCTACTTCTCAATGCAAAAATAAGTTGCAAGCCTTCGTTCCATCCCCATAAATATTTTCTGCAACAAGGTGTTTGTTTCTGAAAGTCCCAGATAATGACTCATAATGACTTTTTTAAAAAAGAGAAGCTATGTATCTTTTAATGTATTAACTATTCTCACACAACTAGATGTTCCCCTTCATTGCACAGCATGAAGAGGTGAAAAGGAGCAGAAAAACTGCAGTGAGAAAGACAAAAAAACTCCCAAAAGCCAACCCAACAAACAACCAAGGATCAAGAGAAACAGGTCAGGTGTCAATTTTACATCTAACTTTGGAATTACCTACATGTGCAGAGTGCATGGAGCTGAGGGTCTTTTGTTGGAGTTCCAGGTCTCTGAAGTGAAATAATGGATGAAATGCATGAAGCATGTATATTACTGATGAAGGTCTCAAATAGATCAAATTCAACTATTTTTGGGAAATTGTTGGGTCAAGGTCATTCAGGAAATGTAGTGGAGGGAAATGGGTGGAAATCAAGACATGTTAGAACATGTTTCTTACTCTACAGTTTTGGTTTTTTGCTGAGTTCACTTGGTTCAAAAGTTGTTTATGAAGTATTTTACAGATGGATGCACTCTTTCCAAAATGCAAACTACTTAGCCAGATGGCTTCACATCTGGATTAATCTCAGCACAAAACAGAGAAGAGTAGTTGCATTTTTAAGTATCTGCTCTCTGTAGCAGACCTAAAATTGGTTATGATCACCAAAGACATTTATATCGGTACTATTTGCAAATACTATTTATTTCTCTACTTCAGACAGTTCTGAATGTTTCTGATAAAAACATTTCAAAATGTTCAGGTGTCTGATTTGCTTTATCACAATTGCAATGGAAACTTACTGCCTGATTGCTTAGGCTGGTATTGGGAAACCCAAACCCAGTTAAAAACAGATGAATAGATGTTTAATGTGAAAATGAGGAAACACAAGTTCTCACATAAACCGGTGATGCGCTGAAGCCCCTTATTCAAAATCTTGTCTCAAACTTGAAGGAAGATTGAAGGAAGATTGAAGATTTTAAGAAGATAAGATTCCCAAAGTGCCTTCTGTGAGCCTTCCTTACCTTCAGCACTGTTCATAATCAAATGAATTAATTTAATTTTGTAGGGAAAAAAACCAAATTGATTCCCCAGCGTAACTGTTCAGCACTGCCCTGTAAGCTTTGCATCAGGAGGTTTACCGCATGTTTTCATAAGCTATATTCTTTTTATATTTTTGGCACAAACTGCCTTTCATCTGCACATAAATTCTTTTTGTTTCCTTTTTGCTTTATCTTGTATATGATTCTGTTGGTTTTTAATCTTTCTTGGAAGCAGTATGACTTTATCTTGGAATGCATTGTACTGTCATAATGTTAATGTGGACCAATTCATTAGCTGACTTCAGAAGGTTTCCATCCTGCAAGGAACATAAAATGCGTGGCGTTAGGTCTGGATTAGGCAGTCCATTGCTACTGTTTCGTGACTAGAGATGATCTTGAGATAACTTGACTGAGCACAAAATACTTGCTGAAAAGGACTTGGTTTCCTCTTCTGTGCCTCTGGGTTTCAAGGCTGCTTGGGAAGTCAGTGCTCGTGCCTCTGCCTGAGGAACAGACATTCCACTGCACTGGTCATCTGGGCCCCTCACCTTCAGCTCAGGGGCAGCTCTCCTGCTCTGCCAGTGCAGTTGGGCTGCTTCAGGAGAATGGGACAGGAGTGCCCTCCCTGCACTCTGATTGCCTGATCATACGAAGTGGACAACCTCTTGTGCTGATGGCTCCTAAAGTATACACCACAGACACTTGAAATCCTGGCACTACCATCACAGCTTTGCTTTCAGTGTTGTGGTAGTAGTTGTGGTGGCTGGAAGTGATGCAGATCTGGCCAGCTCAGTTTGTGTGTGTTGGGAAAGGTGGGAGTCTCAATGTCTGTGTGTCCATCTGCTCAGCCTCCTTTTGCTGGTAGAAGAGAGGGCATATATGCTGACAGAATGATACTACTGATCAATCCTGACAAGTACTTCAGAGGGATCCTCACTGAATTACAACAAAACCGCGTACACCACTGTTGAATCAGCCCAAAGTACCTGCCTTGGGTTTTTGCACAAAGTCAGTTAAACATGCATACTCTCCTCTGTAAAGGCAGGGCCATATTCCAGGCAGGGCCATATTCCAGGCTGCAGAAAAATCCCAAGCGTTGTTTTGCTACCAGAGAGCGAATCACACGTAGCCGTGCCAGGCAGTTGTTGATCTGCTCCTTTCCTCCTTGCAGGTATTGAGCTGCTGGGCTGTGCTGTGCCATTAGCCCCTGTACCAGGGAGGAGGCAGCTGTAGAAGCAGCAGAGTGCAAAGAGAAAGCTTTCTGCAGCTTGGAGGGTTTGCCTCCCTCCCCCATCTTCAGGGTTTTTGCATCTGCTTCCATAGTCACCAAAGAGAGAAAGATATACCAACCCACAACAAACCCACAGAGGCAGAGCTGTGAAGCTCTCACCAGGAAGCTGACTTACGCTAAACCTCTCCACTCTTTCTCATCACACTGCATCTGGGTCTGCTGTGACTGCTGCCTCCAGATGAACTAGACCCAGTTGCCAGGACTACTTTGGCCTGTATGTTCAGGCGTCTCTGGTTACTTTTAGAGCTTTTGGATTTTTTGTCCTCTCAATTGTATAATTGTTCTAATCTACTAAAAAAGAAGTCTAGTTGAAAAAGCCAGGAACACAGAGCACCACTCTTCTTTTTTTCTTCTCTTGTCATCTAGGATAGTTGACTTCCGTAACATTTATTTTCAACAGCCGCTTTCAGCTTCCTGCCTCTGGTGAGTTCATTACATTTTCTTTTTTTTTTTCTAGAAGTCTTAATGTGAATTGATATTCCGAATCAAATTCAATATATTTTGGATTACTTTTGTTAATTAATTTTATTAATAAGTTTGTGAAATTTGTTCATATAATCAGTTTTACTTTTCTGTTAAATACCATCTGTTTAATGCTCGGTGTTGAGATATCTAATTACACACCGGCCTAGATCTTGCATTTTCTGGATTTTCATTTGTTCCAGTGTTTTTCTCACCTCAGCATAAGAAGACCTTATATAAAGTAGAAATAGGGATGTGATGGGCTGTACTATGCCAATTTCTTCCATGTTAACTGAAATAAGAAAAAAGAAAAAATGGGAGTTACTCTCAAGATGGTGGATCTGATTCAGATGTTCTTTTCTGTTGTATGAACTATGAACCCAGGAGTGATAGACATGTATAAATCTGCAGCATTTCAAATGATGGTCTTCTTCCCTGTTTGTGAAGTACATCATGCTTATGAGAAAACTGTTCGGCTTCATCTTAAATATTCCCAAACAAATTCAGGTGAAGATTTAACTGTGAGAATTTGAAAAACACATTCTTAGGACTGGAGCAAGATTAAAAGTATTTTTTAATTTGACAGCATATCTGGGGCTGGCTCTGGCTCCAGCGGCCACCTGGCCCTGCTGGGTCTAA
The DNA here is from genome assembly GCA_013399915.1 of Illadopsis cleaveri. Taxonomy (NCBI): domain Eukaryota; kingdom Metazoa; phylum Chordata; class Aves; order Passeriformes; family Timaliidae; genus Illadopsis; species Illadopsis cleaveri. Next base: position 549,415 of record VXBB01007635.1, on the reverse strand, counting down.
CAAATGCCTGTGCCACCTTCTGAGATGGAAGATTCCCATACAAATGGCCACGTCTGTAACTCTGCATTCAGGTCACTCCCACGGCTTCTTCCCTGCTTTCTGAGCCAACTGTGGCATGCTTATGGTGTGGAGTCCCCTTACAGTGCAGTGTGTGTGTATGTGCATGTGTGCACATCTGTGCACACCCATTTCCAGATTCTTCTCACAAAGTCTGCGTCTTATGGTGCTCTAGTGGTGATGGAATGCTCTTGTCACGTTGCCAATGAGACGCAGTTTATCTGAAAGGTGAATGAGGATATAGTACACTGGGGCTGGAACCATCTCTCTGACACAAGTCTCTGCAAAAAATCTGAATGTGGATTTAAGATTTTCTAACTTCTCCTTTCAGCTGTGTTTCCACCTTTGGATGGGGCAGGAGTTGGACTGTGGTGTCTGGCAGAGGCCAGCTTTAACGTGGGATTTATCCTGAATAAAATACTTGCAGGAGAAAAAGGTAGGTTAAATGAGATAAATTAGTTGTTAACAGGCACATCTGTCAGCAGATTTTGGTGTCTGTTCCTGTTGGAATAAGGTGGAATTATGCTTTATATTGTGCTGCTTCATATTCCACTTTTTCAACCCCACCAGGAAGATCAGTCAGAATCAGTGTGTTTGTGATTTTCCAGTAGGAATGACCATATGTGTATACTTACTTGACTTTAGAATGGGATTTGATGTAGTTTTTCTGAGACTAGTCTGAAGATCTATCATACTAGTGAAGTCAAATCTACCAGAGAAACAGACTTTATGTGAATACCATGTTTGAGATCTGGGCAGTAAGCACAGGGTCGAAAAGCCACATGTGCACTTGCTTCCTGCTAAGTTTAGAGACTAGGGCTTAGTGAGGCATAATATCAAGTTTTACATTCCCTAGATTAGGTGCTGCAAACCAGAAAAAAATTTAGGTTTGTAGTAATAGAGGATTGGTGTTTTTATAAGTATTCTGTACTTACTAAGTTCCAGAGCAAAAAATTAAATTTAAAAATAGGTTTTATTTTCATGTATAGCAAGACACAAATTCATAGGCCATCAGAAGGGCAACATGGCTGTAAATTACTGTCATTTAATTCCATTTTAAGGTAATTTTACTGTGCCAAAGCAGTGTGAAATCATCTTATAGCAGAAGAGCATCAGGCCTTAAAATGGAGAGACTGATGCTAAAGTCACATTGCTGCTAGCAACTGCTAGTGCCAGTGATGTTAGGGGAGTAATCTGCTGTACAGTGAGGGGCAAGCCACACAAATCCTCAGAGATGTACGTGGGTGATCTGCAGCACACCCAGAGCACGCAGGAAATGGGCAGCCGGTGTGGTGGCGGTCTCACAGGCTGCGCCCGTTCTGTAGAGCAGTGGGTCTGTACCAGCGGAAGCTCCCGAGGAGCTTTTCTCTGTGATGCTTTCTGACAACCAGCCAGGAGGACACGCAGGCAGGGAGATGAAATTCTGCTGTTTCTCCTCTTGCCTTTGCTGTGCAGTTCTTGATGTATAGCAGCAGGTGGGTTAGACACTTTAATGTAAAAGATTTTCTGTGAAAATTTCCTCTTACCCCCCCATTTTCTTTGTGAAATTTTGGTGCTGTGATTCTACAGTTTTCCCTAAGAAACAGTAGAATGTTACTGAATGCACCATTCAAGTGCATTTGATTGACGTTGACCATAAAATGAAAAATTGTAGATTTTTCTATAGTGCTTTTGATTATTGTTTGAAAAGAGATAAAATAAGTAACTGTAAAACTTGGATTTTTCAAAGTCTTGGCGTAACATTTCAGGCATCACACCACACAGCTTAACATCATTCCCAAATTAGGTTCTTGTGTTTTTGGCTAGTGGTGTGTAGTTTTATTAAACAGTTTTCAAATGTTTCCATGCTATGACACAAGTTACAGCTGAAAAATACTTTGAGATAACTCCAGCATAGCAATTAAGAAAGGAAATTGGCTTCAGCTGTTTCAAGCCCACTATTAGAGCATTATGGGCCTTAAAATACTGGGCAGGGTCTCACAAACACAACAAAGCAATGTAACAACAAAATTTGTGGGCTGTAGTCTACCATCAGCTCTTCTCCACAAAACTGAGTCTCATATTTGCTTAGCAGGATTTAGTTGTCCTTCAGTTTTTATGTCAGTGAAGAACTGGAAAACCTTTTCAATCCATCAGAAGGATCAGTGTATGGTGGAAGGGGAGACTTTAGGAGCCTGCGAAACATCTATAGTGCAGCCGTGAGTGCGAGTACTGGAAGTCATGGCTACAAACCTTGGTGTATCAGGTCTAATATGGCAAAGTGGCAGGGAGCAATAGTCCCAGCAGTCACAGTCTGTCACTGCTGACAGGGTGGCTGGAGGATGGAGGGCACATGGTCTGAGCACTTAGTGCATGTATGCATTCCTTGCAAAGTGGGTACGGGAGTGGTTTTGTGCCCAGTCTTGCTTCTGGCCGTGCCCTGTGTTTATCACAGACCCTTTATTGCTCCCCCCCTGCACAGCTGGCTGCTGCTGCATCTGCACTGTGTTGCTTTTGCACAAGCAATTGCATTTGGTCTTTGGTTACAGAAGCCAAGAAGTGTAAATTGCTAAGGGATGAGAGTGGGGCTGAACTTGGCATGCTTCTCTTTACCTGACAAAATGTATGAACCTGCTGGAAACCACACGAGGATTCTGCTATGGTTTGGGGATTTCCCTATGGGGAGCCATGGTAACCTGTCATGTAGGAAAGACCCAGCATGTGCTGGAAAAGGAGCAAACCCCTCTCCTGGCAGAAGCTGGCACAGTGGGCTGTGGTTACATGCTGTTCATGGTGCCGCTTCTCGCACACAAGTGTGAGCGTGGAGTACCAGTAACTGACACTTGCCAGCTTGAGGTTGTTGTACCATCTGGTGATACGACTTCTCATGAGTGACAGGGTGTTGCTTTTGAAGGTTAGACTGATTTATGTCAAAATATAGGTATGACTGGCTCTTCTAATATAAAAGCATGAGACCAAGACCCCTGTGTAGCTAGGGGTCTCTTTTGGTTGTTTCCTGTGCCATGGTCATTGAAAGAATATTAAACCTCTTAAACTTACAAGAAAACAGTTCTTTCCTTTCATTGATAGGTATGCCAGTCTTCAGCTTGCCTCTTTTTTTTTTCCATCAAATGACTGCGCTTAAAAACTGGTAAAGACTTTGGAGTTCAAAGTTACTGAGTACTGATATACACAAATATCTATTATTTAATCTGTCTATTAATTATCTATCTAATTATCTGTGAGCTTTTGTTTTTCTCACTATGAAAATATGTTATGAAACAGCTGTCGTAAAAATCCTTCATGTAATTTCTTTTGTTTCCATCAATTTAAATGCAAGTTTTTGAATTCCCATCTCTTTCAGTGGAGTTTTAATTCTGGATGAAGAGTCGTGGGGTAAAATATCTCTGAGTTTGAATCAAGTCCATCAGGATTCAAAAATAAAGCATGGGAAATGTTCTCATAATGTTCAAACATCTCTCTCCTAAAACATCTCTCTTTTCGTATGTGTGATCATTTTCATTCAAAATATGTAAAAATCAAGAAAATCAAGGAAAATTTCAATGCTTCCCACTGAAGAACTCCGCATTAAGATTTACCGTAGCATGGGGATTTGCATGATCTTTAAACTGACTGAAAGCCAAGTAGATGTCAGCTATAAATATATGAAATGGCTTCTCAAAATACTCAGCGGAAGAATGAGTGAGAAGGATTTGTGTATTACTTTTGGTTGTAGAGCTTTTCTCTGCTTAACCTGTTCCATATGACCCGCTGCTGTCTGCAGTATTATATGTTTTATATAAAGGTGGCAAGAGTTCAATATTGTAATGGAATCAGAGAAAAGTAAAGGAAAACAGGCACTAAAATATATATTCTACTCTGGCATATGGCTGGTGTAAGATATAAATCAATATAAAATCTGAGCTGCCAGGTATAACTTGTGCTAATTCTGGGAAAAAAAAAAATAAAAGAAAGCATGTTCCTTTGAAATTGGGCTTTAATCATGACTATGCATGGAACGTAGGCAGTTTGATGAAGGCAAGTATGCATGCCCATTTATTTTATCTAATTTTATCTGCTTCAATTGAGCAATTCTAGAGAGGCTACTTGGTAGCCTCTACTTGTATTCTAGGTACGTATTATCTCTTATTTTATCCCTGTGCTGGATATAGTGCATGAATACGAAGTCATGGCATAGATTGTGGAAAGCAACTTCTTTTTTAAAATTTATAAAACAAAAAGATAAAAATCATAAATCAACAAATGAAGGACAAGTTGTGATAATTGTATATTATATATCACACCTGCTACTTGAAAAGTAATTGAAATTATTTCTAAGCAAGCTCCTCAAATTTTTAACATTTTTATGTAAATGTGTGCACACAAAATTTAAGAATGATATTAAAGATGGCCATTTTCCACTATGTGAAATCTAGATTATGATTTTAAACACTCTGATATATACAGAGACAAGAAAAGGTTTGTGTTGCTGTCAGTCCTTAGGGGAAAAAGCTAAAATTATCAGGGAATTTCTGTGTTATAAAATAATTAATCCAACCAAATTATTGTTGCTTCTTTTGCTAGTTTTGCTCATTAACATCAGGATTTTAATATTCATTACAGCAAAACAAATGGTGACACGCAGTAAATATGAGTTCTTCCTATGTTAAAAACAAATCATTATGTTTTAGCAAGAGGTCATTATTGTGAGTTGTTTGATCAACTGCAATATCATTATTTCTACTCAGAACATCTGTACATCTGACACTATTCTTATCACAAAATATGCAAAAATAGTCTTCCATGGAACACTGGCTAATTCTGTTCTAACTAACATTTTCCTCCTCTGCTTTTACCTCCCACTGAAATCAAACCTGTGCAAATACATAACTTAATGAACATGGAGAGCCTCCTTCTTCTTCTGCTGATATTAGGGGGAGAAGATCTAGACTTGAGAATCATCTTGTTTTTGTGCTAGACATTATATAAAATCAGAGCAAAGTTAAACCTGAAGAGACTTCTGAAATTAAAGTTGGAGATCTTGCAAGAGATCCATTGAGGAAAATGGAGAAATTGTAGGGCAATTTTTAAGACCTTTTAACAGTGAGGAGCATGCTATATCACCTGTATCATTCATATATTAGCTTTTAGCTACACTGTTAATTACTTTGTAGCATTTAAGGGAGCCAGTCAAGAAGATCCAGTAATGTGCAAACAAGGGAGAGGAGTGCAGTCCCACTGCAGGTTAGAGCCAAAACACACTGGAGCCTTCAAAACACACTGAAGCCTTCTTCACTGCAATGGGCTTGGCGCAGGCTCTGAAAGAGGCCTTTTTGCCTGCAAATAAAAGTGTGTGTATGGAGATGCCAGTTTGTTCTAACAATTTATCATGTTACACACCTGTGGGATTTAATGTAAATCCATGCATCTCCTTAACAACAAGTCATTGTAACATATTGTAAAGATGTGTCTAATAAATGCAATGGCTGCATACACAGCAGAACTAGAATAGTTTACTATGGGTGACTATGTAATTTTATATGTAAAACTGTCAATTAGATACCTAGGTTATTGCAAATCCCCATTTAGCACAGGAGTAATCTCTGCTCATGTGCATGCGAATACATATGTACCTGTATGTAGACCATGGTCTTTTCAATAATGCATCCATTTGATGCAAAATATGTATGTAGGTACACATAAAGGATGGTAAGATATCTTGCCCACAATATGTTGTTTCCAACAGCAATCTGTAGCAATGTCTTTTGCAAGAATTAATATTAATCTGTCCATGTATATCTATATGGACATACACACACGTGTGTACATATGGAATGGGGTTTTTTTGTACATGGATGTGATGGTTCATTACTGAAATAGTTAGATTTTAAATATGCACTGATTTATTTACAGTATTTTTGTGTATCTATATATGTGCATGTTCACATCTGTGTATCCAGTCTAGCAAATGCATCATTCTCTGAGAAATTACAAATGATTATTTAAAACTAAGAAATGTTAGTTGTGTACGAAACAGAAATGGATACTTCATGATGATTATGCCCATGTCTGCAGATGGTTAAAAAAAGAACAAGCAGAAACAGGGGTAGGGTTAGGCTCATTGGAAAGAAAACACAATAATTGTTGAAGGCTGTAAATAAAAGAGTACTTCAACAGCCAAAGAATATTTCAACAGCCAAAAAAATCTGGGGAGATTTTGAAGAGTTAACTCTGTAAAAAAAAAAAAAATCCTACAAAAATATGTTGTAAATGCCTTTTTGATTTGTCTCAAACTTCAAGAAATTGAACTGTGTTAAAAGAGGATGTGGCATGAAAAATTTGAAGCGGTTTGAGGCTCAAAGCTGCATTTCTACAAGTCAATAATTCTACATACACAGTAGTCTGATTAAAGTAAATTCTTTAAATATAATGTATTTTATATTATCAAGGCTTCTGTTTGGCTACAACGCAGTTAGACTTGCTGAAAATTTGCTTTTGACCTGCAAGTCATTCAAGTAGAAAAGCTATTCCTAGGTACGTGTGATAGCACTCGAGTCATCACGCAGCACTTTATCCATGTTCATCTGCAAGTGTATCTGTATCCCCACGGGGACCCAGCAGCTGTTCTGTGTCAGTGGTGGATATATATGTACATATATGTGTATGTATATGTGTTTGTGCAGAAACAGTGACTATGAGGGCGGACAGATGGTTGATGAACTCCTGTGCTGGAACGTACACACGTGTGACATTTGCACACCAGATGCTCCATGAACAGCTGTATCTGTAGTGAAACTCAGAAATTTCTGCTCTATTTAAGCGCAGAGGAGAAAAATTAGCACAGAGAAGGGTGGGAAAGAGAGGTGACATACCCAGTATCCTGCAGAAGGAGAATGCTAGGCTGGCCTAACTTCAGGCATGACATGCTGCTCCATTTCTGGTGACTTTGAGGGTGTTGGATCAGACTGAGAATGGTTTATAAGCTGTCCCTCTCTGAAGGGATTACTTTTCTACACTTGATTTACCCCAGTTTTAATTTGGAGAGAACATCTACACTGAAAATGGATCCCTTTTGAAAATGACCCATAATACCATGAATGCCATAATAGTTCATATTTTACCATGTCATCCCATAAACATGGAGAAAAATTACTTCAGACTAATGGCTTGACTCTTTAAGTGGCTACTTAGCATTGCCAGATCTCACTGAGTTCTACTTAGAGATTTAGTATCTCAGATCACTACATGAGAGTCTTCCAGGCTTTTTGTTAATTTTTGGACTGGTTCTAATAATCTGTGCTCATGTGTAATTTGTAAATTGCTGAATCAAGGTGTGATTAGCCACAGAAAGAGGGTTTTTGAAGATAAATATTTCTTTTGTCTAATTCTATAATTGAGAGTTGAATAGTTTTTCTCAGCAACTATTGTAAATGGAATAGATCTTTAGATGTGTCATTATCTATTGCTTATATATGTATTATCATAGGTACTATTACTAAAGAAACCAAATTGGTTTTTTTAAATTTAAGATAGCTCATTAAGCAGTTTTATATGTGTGAGCATGTGTGTAACTATGTATGTTTTGTAACACAAAAAGCTTTCATCCCTTTACTAGGACTTCACATCTCATTTAATCTTGTAAATAACATTGGTCTGTGTTTGTTGTTGTTTTATATCAAGATTTCACATTATCAATATGAGGGAATTTCCTTTAAATCTGATAATTTGAGTTCCGCTTGCTAATAATAAAGTTGACAAGATTGCTGAATATTTGATCATAAATCTTTCTCTTCATTTGCAGTGGTTAAAACTGCCAGAGAAAGAAACTGAGGTATTTTCAGGTGTCTTGATCCAGAAGTGATTTTTTGCAAAAGCTCCTAAGAAAATGGTTCTCTATTTTCTCAAAATTTCATAAATTAGAAATTAAACCCAAAGATTAGTTTTGTAATTTTTTTTTCAAAACAAAACACTAAAATTTAAAATCAGGATCAAGATTTCAGTTTTGTGAATAAGGGAGTGAAAGAAAAATTTCCAAGTTTTTATATCTGCAATTTTTAAAAAAAAAAATTCTGGAAGGAGATTGTTTTTGAGATGACAAGACATCCTGGCCTTGAAAACAGGGGTTCATTGCATGTTGCTTGCTTTTCTAACTTTAGAAAGGCATTGAAGAAATTATTGTACTTAAGGATAAAATGTCTCTATAAAAGCTGGCATCCAAGCTTCTAAGCATCCTTTCAATTCTTCGAAATATAAAAGCACCTTGAAAGATAATCTGGCAATTAATCCATCAGTATTATAAATATATCAGACAGCTGAATTATTCTGCCAATGAGTAACCTGCCATCTTGCTCTTGGGCCAAAGAATAGTGATGGCCCCTGCGGTAGCCAGCTTAGGAAGTGAATGAGTTGAATGGAGATTTTCTGGTGGAGTAGTTTGGGGAAAAAATGCAGCACTTTGCAAAGGTACAGGCTGTGAGCCAATTTTCCTTCATGGCAGTGGTAACACCACTGAATGCCACTGGAATGGGACACTGACACTCTCTGAGGTGGAGGGAGGCTGATTGGCAAGACAGGGCTATAAATGAAAATTGTCTTAGAAGAGTTAAAAAACCAGGAGGAAACTAATGCAGACATGAGAGAATCAGGTTAATGAATGCATGACAGGTGCAGCAAGGGGCCGTTTGCCTGCAGACCAGCAGCAATCTCCAGACGGACTGCAGCTGATGGATTAGTTTTTAGGAGACCTGTGCTGTGGAAGCAGTCTGGAGGTTTGTATCTGAATAGAGCAAGTACACCTCATCCACAGAGCTGAAAACCAGGTAGTGTGACCTTGACAGCCTGGTGATCTAGGAGGGTGTCCAGACTGGGGTCAGAACAGCACAGGGACTGCATCTTCTGGGTGCTGTCACTAACCAGGCAACAGCGTCTCTGGCCTGTCTTGATGCCTGCCAGCCTTCCTTCTCCTCCTCCCTCTCCTTCTGCTTGCAGGAGTTTTTCTCAGGCCTGTCCATGCCCTGCAGTGCCCACTGTGCCCATGGAGGTGAAGGTGTAAAGCTGCACACTCTTCTGGTCAGTGAGGGTAGTCTTTGTGCCTCCTTCCTCTCCTCAAGGGCACCTAACTAAGGGATGTGAGGAGAGTTCTTACATATCTGTAATGCAACTGGAAGGAGAAGTGGCTACAACCAGGACATTGGAGAAGAACTGTAGGCACTGTTTTGCAGAACCCACCTCTTTGTGAGGTGGGACTTACAAGACTAGAGTAGGTAGGGAAAGACAGCACGTACATTCAAGCATTGCAGAGCTAGTGGAAGTCTCTCCTGTGGTTTTCAACATTTTCTATTTGTATAAATATTTTAATTTCCTTGCCATGTCAAGTCTCTTCAAGAACTAGCATACACAGTGCCCAAACTAAAAAATCAATCTGCTGTTATCCTGACATAAACAGGAACTCTGCTGAGATATAATTGAGGTAGAGAGTGTATAATGGCAATAATAGTTAACATGTTGACTGCTTTAGCTCTCTGAAGCATTTTGTGACTGTCTGATCTAAAAAGCTTGTTGTTTGCCTGCATGGTTTGTTTATGTATGAGCTAATTCCTCTGAAATTCCCTACCTGAGTGTGCACTGTCAGTATCTAAGATAGGTTTTGAAATTAGAAGTTCCTGGCTGTTTTTATTTTCCCCTATCATAAGATGCCGTCCATCCCCTGGAGATGTTTAGCCATGGTGAATCATGTTCGCAATGATCTTAATAGATGCCAGAGATATCCTTGGCATAAATGAAAATCCTGTCTGGTTCAGTTGATAAACTTACCCCTTTTGATACAGTAGTCCTGCTTTCCTTTCAACAAATACCAGATTAGTTTTTCATGGGACATATATAACCTTGAATCTTCTACGTGCGAAGAGCTTGGTGCTGCTGTGCTCTGTGTTTTGTCCTGTCCCACTGCAAGTTAGCAAGCTCACTCACCTCCGTATTGTATTCAGCCATGATCAAGTGTGAGGCATTTTACCTGCATGAGATTGCGTAGGTGCAGGTCAGACACTGCCAAAGAGCAACTGTTGTAGGGCTTCTTGGGCTCACATCGTCAGTGAAGTCCGAGGTCTCCGTAACCACACACGAGTGCCTGCATTCCAAAGACAGAGGGAACAAAACCTGAAGTTTGCTAATGATCACTATGCAGCATGACCACACAAGAACAAGACATGCATTCTTATACCTAATGGTTTTATAAAAGGTCTTACCTTACTATTCAAATAAAATCTTCTATTGTTTGAGTGATGAAAGCAGAAACCAAAAAAAGCATCAAAGAGGATACAGGTTTATATATTGAATTCCATATACAAAATGATCGTAATAAAGTCAGTAAATTTTTGAAAATCAAATTGTTGGAGGAAAAAAAAATGCTTCAGCAACTTAGACTCCATCTCTGATCTGTGATCAGAAGGTTTTCTGCAGTCTTGTAATGATTGTAGCACACTGTGTTGTCAGACCAAGACAGAATATGAGAGAAAGGGACCAAAACTTTTGCAAGTATTTTTAAAATTGGTTGTATACTGAGGCACAAAAGTGCTCAGTACTGTTCTTTAAAAGACACTACTTTTTTTGTTGTTTAATCAAGCATTTTCTATCCAGTGAGATGAACTTGTGTAATTATTTTAATACACTAATGGTGCTCTTACACCGAGGCTGCAACAAGGACCAGCTATGTGCCTAATCAAAGATAATACTTCGATGTGCACATATGCAGTCCCGATTATATATGGAGGCACATGAATTGTTGTGGACAAATGCAAGATCAGGGCTACTGAGGGCAATTTGTCCACAGGATCACAATATGAACCTTGTCATATACCAGGGTTTTTTTATTATTCATTGATGGAATGTAGAACAATATAATTTGCTTTGAAAACAATTCTGCACTGTCACAGTGGAATATTTCAGCTTCTGTCTGTCAACTAGCCATATTCACTAGTCCTTAATATCTCTTTCAGTCTTTAATAGTTTTTATATTTTCTTTCAAAATAGCCAATATAATTTGACCGAGTAGTCAACAAGTTGAGTGCCAGAACAATCCTTTTATCTGTCTTTCTGTTTTCGCATTTATGAAATTGCAAAAGTCATGCTTTGGACATCCTTATTTTCCCCCACATTCCAATGTGCACAAAATAATGAACCTGAAGTCACTGAGGGCTACTCGCACCAAAGCAATGTTTGTTCTGAAAAGGATACTTGGTACATGGAAACTTTCTCCTGAGAATATGCAGCTTTGTCTGAATAGGATACTAGTGTCTTGTGGTGAAATTGAGGTGTTTTCAAACTATATTGCTGACCCAATTTTGAAGTAGAATACTCTGAAAGAGAGATTATGATTCATATAAGCAATTTGAATGTTTTTCCTACATACGCTTTTTGAATTTTTCATAGATGTGTTTTGTAAACGTCTTGTTTAATTCCCTTGAGAGCGTGTTTGGAGAACAGAGAAGGCGAGAGAGTGGAGTTAAACCTAATGAATCTTTAAAAGCAAATTTTCATCTGCTGCCACTAAAACTTAAATTCACAGAGCAGCCTGTTTCCCGGCAGCCAGGAATGTCGTGAAGCAGCCTCAGCCTCCATCCCACTTCCTATAAGCGAGGGGCGATGGTGAGCACGGTCTCGCTGGCAGGCCAGGAAGCACCGTCTGTTGCAATGACTCCTGTAGATACCGTAACTCCAGCACGCACAGGGACGGCCCCCAGGCTTGGTGCCACCTCTATAAAGCAGCGTGCTCCCGCCACACATCTGCCTTCAGCCGGGGCATCTGGTGGGGGAGATGCAGGTGTGCCAGCAGCACAAGAGGAGGTAGGGCATGGCCTCAATACAAAACGAAAGCAGGGCCAATAGCAGTTGTCGGTGTAAAATGTTCTCTCTAAGCTTATCTAGCACTTTTCCTTTGTTTTTCCCTCTTTGTGATGTAAGCCAAAGCTTGGAGTGTATTAGAAATAAAGGGGGAGGGCAGTGCTGTGTTAGGGAGAACGTGGAGAATGTTACAGTAAAATACATTATATGCCCTGTGTTGCCATCATTAATTTCTGTGCAAATAGCCTTCAGCTGTGATGTTTCTCTACATATATGAAGGAAACAGAAATATATTATTTATGTAGCAAACACATGACATTTTGAAATTATGCAGTGATACTTTCTTTTTAATTGCTCTTGTTCATCAGAACTAATTTGTCTTCAGTTTTGCCGTTTGTGATTTTTGGAGCATCTTGTGTGTCACCCTGTGTGAGCAGTGAATCTTGCACACAGCTAGTGGGGAAGAAACAAATGCTTTCAAAATATAAAAATTTGACTGAAAGCTGGCAGGAGCTCAAAAGCAGTTACAAACTCTGAAGAGTACTCCTGGTTCAGTTTTACAAGAGATTAAATGCCAGGACAGTTATATCTCCTTCAAATGAAATTTTGACTGGGGCAAGCATTGATAGTGGGGCTTTCTTTGGCTTGTGCTTCTTGATTGTTGAAAGCAATTTGTAAAAAAAAATATGAAGCCTTTTTGGGTATTTCTGCTGGGAATCCTTCACTGCTTTTGAAAATTGTTCAGGTTCGTGTGACTTGATGTTCACACCTGAAGTCTTTGCTTCCTCATTGTCACAAGTGGTTCTGTGTTACTGTTTCATATAGGATTGTTTAAATAGTCAAATGGATTAGCAAAGAGCCTTTTTTTCTCCTGACTACCTCTAGAGAGCGTGGATACATTTTCAGGGGAATCTGAACTGATAATTTAAAGGTTCAGGATTCTGTTAGAAAGTCAGAAAGGTTCAGAAAGTCAGAAGCAGGAAATGTCTCACAGCGTATTAGTAGCAGTTATACCAAAGTTAAATTAATTTCATTAGTCTTTAGACAACTGGAGGGAAAAAATAGCTTGCGTCAGTGGAAAATGGCAATAGTGATAAGACTGTTAGCCCCTGTGGAGCAGCAAGAAGGTTATTTACCCCAATATCTGTTGCACACACAGCTGGCTGGGAAGAAATGGAGAAATTTATCATCCTCAGTAAGGGATACTTGCCATCCAAAGATGTGTCCAGGCGTCTTTATCTTGATGAAGAATGGCTTGTTCTCTGTGGCTTATAAATGTTACATTTTATTTTTACTCTTCCAGAAACGTCATTTGACTCACTGAAGATTAAAACCAACAGTCATGTGGAAGAAAACAAAATTTTAGTCTTAAGTGACGGAATCAAGTCAATAAGAAATAAAGAGATTTGGATGGTTTCTCACTAAATGGAAGTTATATAGAAGGCCTCTAAGACCACTGCATCTCTCCATCCCACGCTTGCTGCACAGAGACCACACTCTTGGCCTTGAATGTTAATAAAATGCTGGATTCAGTCAAGTGTGTTCTGGTGGGAGACTCTGCAGTTGGGAAAACATCTCTCTTGGTACGTTTCACCTCTGAGACTTTTCCAGATGACTACCGACCCACCGTATATGAAAATACCGGAGTGGATGTCTTCATGGACGGTATACAGATTAGCTTAGGTCTCTGGGACACATCTGGCAGTGATGCCTTTAAAGGCATTCGCCCTCTCTCCTACCAACAGGCAGATGTGGTATTAATGTGCTACTCGGTAGCAAACCACAATTCCTTTCTGAACCTGAGGAACAAATGGATCAGCGAGATCCGCAGCCATTTGCCCCGCATCCCCGTTTTGGTGGTGGCCACTCAGACTGACCAGCGTGACGTGGGTCCCTACAGCTCCTCCTGTATCAGCCCGATGGATGGCAAGCGGCTGGCCCAGGATGTGCGAGCCAAGGGCTATTTGGAGTGCTCTGCCCTCAGCAACAGGGGAGTGCAGCAGGTGTTTGAGTATGCCGTGCGGACTGCAGTCAACCAGGCCAAAAGGCAGAACAGGCGGAAGCTCTTCTCCATTAATGAGTGCAAGATCTTTTGAGGACTGGCAGCAGTAGCTTTGCTCACGTTTGTTCTTTCTGTTTTCTCACAAAGATACTGCAGCAGAGAGAATGGGAAGTGAATCAAAGGAGGGCTCCTGGCATGACCACAGTGCAGGTGCCTCTTGTGAGACAGATGTGCTCTTTATCTGATCCTCTCCCCTCCAAAGGACATGGCCGCTATGTTGAAAAATGAAAGGTGCATACCCTTATTCATAAGCCTGTGTTTGGACTTTGCTAGCCAAACAGGAGCAGGCCTAGCCTGCAGATCTGCAGATAACAACAGTACTGATTTCGGTTTAGTTTCTGTCAACGTTCTACAGTTGTTGGTTTGTCTGCATCTGCATTTATTTAATAACAAACTTCTGCCTGAATTAGTCCCCACCTCTGTTCTTGTGGATATATTTTTTACTTAAGAACATAGTATATAAAACCTGACCAGTGTGTATTTTATTTAGAGGACTCTTGTATATATTGTAAAATCCCAAAAGTTTGTTTTAATATTTTGGAGGTTCTCCCTTTAGCTAACCACAGAGACTAATTGTCCTATCCATGTAATAAATGGCATGCAGGCAAGCCTAGCACTTCTTTGACATGCCTGAGTCATTGCGTAACAGTCATCGGTATGTCCAGCATAGGAGTAATCAAAACTTAGTGACATTTGACAGCTGTCCTGCAGTTTTGTGGGATTGGTTACCTTAATATTGTTCCTCAGCAACGTGGTCAAAGGTGGGAAACTAATCTGGTTCTTCCTAGACTTCACTGAGTTACAACCTCAGCAGAGCTTTCAGACAGGGTTAGTTTAGACATATGGTTGGGCTGGCAGGGATAAATATGTGCTACCATCACCTCTGTTGTCCCTGCTGTAATTCTGGAGGCAAAAGATTTCAGTCTCCAGAGATGGAAGGTATTTTTTCATGAGGACCTAAATTCTCACATATTTTTAGTACACTTTTTTTCAAAGCAGTGGTTTTAGTGAAACCAGTCACCTACATTAGTAAAAGACCGAGTACATAGCAAGGTTGAGTGGGTATCTTTAGAATGGCTAAATGACTTCTTTTTTTGAGTTTGCATGCTAAGTATAACTGCCTAGTTATATCCAAGTAAGACTGAAAGAGGCTTTACATCCTGGGCAACCTGTCAAGTCTAGGAGACAAATCCTGATGTATGTACTGGGGCCAAGTTACCCTCCTGCACAGAAAGGCAGGCTAAGGAAATGGAAACTTCAGGCATGTAAGAGAACTCTGCTAGAAGATGAAGTGGGCTCAAGACACAATTTTGTACATTCCTTGTGAATTGTGGTAGTCCTCTCCTCCTCGTATTATCTGTCCCCTCTGTCCTGCACCCTCTTTCAGGTCTTGCAGATCTGTCTCATCCCAAGAGAATTTCTTAGTGCAGCAGGATTTTCTTTGTCTCTTTCCCTGTCCTTCATCTAGTTCAGAACCGTATAGCATGGTGCCATAAAAGATGGCACATAGCACAGTAGGATTACCTCACCTGTGATGTAGGTGAGCAAGTGTTTACACTCTGAGCACCTTGATTACCAGTAGGGCAGGGAACACCTGGTGTTGTGATTGCCCAACCTAGACTTCTAGACTGTTGAATATTTACCACTCGTCAACCTGATTGTAAGAGAGGCTTCTGGTCATAAAAATATCCTGGTCTCATCTGAGATTTTCATTCCAGCCTTAAATCTTTACAAACTTCTGCACCTGAGCATACAAGACAGGGACTTCTGTCACCGCCCGTCTTCTCCGAATTCCTCTCTTTCCTACTTCTCTTCCTTCTCAAGTGTTGATTTGTTCCTGAAACACTAAAATTGACATATTTGTAAAAGAACCTGAATGGCATTGTACTTGTGTAGAGTTACACAACTGGCCAGATATTTGTGGTCCTCGGTTAAAAATCTTTTGGCTTTTGGGAGAAATATGCTTCTACATGTTAGCTCTTGCAACACCTCTCCACTGGAAGTCTTAGGTTTTGTAACTCTAATTTAAAAGTAGCTGTTATTGTTTGAACATTAAAGATTGCGTGAAAAATGTCATGTTATGAATTTTCAAATCTGTTACAACTGGGGACATTTTTGTTATGTTCCCTACTCCACTAATGGATTTAATACCTGGTTTCAACTATTTTTAAGACATATTTCTTCCAGAATGCTCTAGTCAATAGTCTTTTTTTTCCCCTTAGTGGGTTAAAGTTTGTTCACAACAATTTATGCTAGTGTTTTTATGTGCTGAAGAGCAATAATCACCAGATGAGAATGCTGTGTTGTGGTATCTGCCACAAAGTGCCACATTCAGGCACCAAAAGGCTCCAGAGAACTGTTGTCAGAGACACAGCCAGATAAAGATGTGCTCCAGAATCACACTGTAACTGAAAATCTTATCATCTCATCTCATCTGTATTAGCTTCACAAAACTGGTTATGGTGTGTTACAAAATTAAGAAATCGATGTCTATTGCAATTCAGTGAAGCCAAGTGGATAGGCTTCTTTGAGATGCCTGAACTGACGATACAGGATACACATGAAATTTAGGGATGGCTTGATATACTCTTGATTGTGCATTCTAGAGTCAGTGCAAAGTGTGAGGCTGCTGAAAGCTAGCTGATTTTTTAAATTGATTTGGAAAGAGTATGGGGATTTTGGTTTCATGCTCTGTGAAGAAAATGGTTCAAATTTTCACAGCCTGGTTATTTTCAGACTCTCAAAGCTAAAAGGCACTTTTCACTGGGAACAAACTGTGAAACACATATATTTTAGTGCCTGTAATTATGCAGTTTTCCCTGAGCTATAGAACTGATGTGCTCAAAAAGTGTGGCAACCTCAAAACAGAGGTTGAAACCTAGACACACCAGAACCCAGATGAAGATTTGGCCAAGTGGTATATTGGGGTTTGTGACTTGCACAACTGCAGCCCTGTTGTCTGTGGTGAGAACAAGAAAGAACTGCTGAGGTCTCCTGTGAAGCCTTTTCAGGGTGGTTTTGCTTGTGTTTGCTTGGATAACAGGGTCTCTGGGTACTGTTTGGAGGTTAAAATCTGGCTCTGGCATTTAAAATACATTAAAATGACACATATGAAATTTCAACTTCTTTTGCTCTGAAAAATAGCAAACCAGAAAATATATGCAGCCCTGCTTTGATTGGATCAAGCTTTCAGCTGAGGGAAGAGACCTTTCCCAAATATTCTCCTTCCATCTTCTCAAACAGATCCCTTTCAGTTTGTTATTCTGTTGCTAATCTTATTTTTGCTTGCTACTAAAATAGGTTAACAGTTTCTTTGAAAAAGGATTATTTTAAATACAGATTTCCCAATTTATTTGATGTGCAGTATACAGTATAAATATTTTCTACAAGTAAATAGTCAGAATATGTTTCAAATCATCACTCCTGCCCCCCTGATTTTCATGGAAAATTATTCAAGCGTGCTAGATATAATTGATACTGTTTTGCCTGATATTTGCAATTAACAGTTTGCAAATTTTTGTGCAATTTTTGTGGGTACTCTGCATTTACTAAAGTCTGTGAACACAAACTAGCTGATGCTTGTGTTAATAAAGAAAATGTGTTTAAGGGACTCTATATGTGGTACCATTATGAAAGAAGTCACCAGAGGGATCAGACATGCGGAAAAAAAGAAGTGTCAGCACTCTTGACGTCTCAGCCTTTCCTCTATTACTATGGCATTTGCGTGAATACAGCCATTAGAATAATTTCTAATACATGGGGCAATCCATGTCTTTTTAGCACTTTCTCCTAATGCTTTGGTTGCACACACCTCAGGTTAATATAAAAGGAATAAAAAGCTTCATTTCAGAACATCAGAACACTTGTCTGCTCTTGCCTTTGTGAGCAAGTTAACTACCTTAACTTAATTAAAAGTCAGTTCAGCTTCTTCAGCCAGATATGACCACAACCGGGTTAGCCAAACGCCCTTGCTCTGAAATGACAGTAATGAATCTCTGTCTCTGGATGTGAGAACAATGAAATAAAGTCTCTGGATGTGAGGAAACATATTTTACGTCTCAGAGATTTCCTTCACAACGGTAGGAGCAAAACATCCTGACAAGTTATCAGTGTGTACGTGTCATAGCTGACCTGTATGCCCTTCACCTTGGGCTCTGAGCAGCCAGTTACTGAAAACAAAACTCAGGGGAAAAACAACTTTTGTGTGTATCTAGGTGTTTATATTATATAGTGCCTAACTACAGCTGTGGTGGCCTTTCCACTGGCCTGGACCTCTCGCTGCATTGCGATGTGACACTGCAGCCGTTCTGTGTCAGCAAGGTCTGTGTCACTCGTGAGGCAGAAGAGCATCACCACAAAGCTGCCCGGTGTTTTCAGAGGGACAGAAGAGATGCTCCTTGGGACTCCTCTTACCTGCATCATAGGCAATTGGCCTACTCTGCAAACAGAGCTGGCCCTGCCTCAGTCAGACTTCTGTCACTTACAGGTGGCCTGGCAGTCACACATTTGTTTTGTGTGCTATTTCTGAAATCAGTGTCAGTGTCCAAGTCATTGCTGAGGCCTGGTTTCAGCAGCCACTGTTGTACTGGTAGCTGGGCTCCAGCTGCTGCATTTTGGAGGGGGGAGGAGGAGGGTGTCTCAAAGCACTGAGCTAAACCTTGTGGCACATCGCTTCCTGAGCATGGGAAGCTGGGCTCCAGCCTTGCATGAGCTGTGAGTTATTAGCAAACAAAGTAATAGCTATTGCTGCCTTTCTGGTTATGAAGTGAATGAGTGACATGAATGTTCAGGTCTTTCACAACCTTACTCAAGGCTGCCAGGGGCATTTCTGTCGTTGCTCCTCTCACCCTGGCTATGATTCATACAGGGGCGGAGCAGAAGGACATGGGCCTCTGTGTGGTGGTGGTTGTTTCTGTCTCTGGAAAAGAGGAAGGAAATGATGATCGGTGTCTTCCCCTGGTGTGAGGTACTCACTTGCCACAGTGTTTCTGAGAAGTCTTCAGTGAGCACCGGCTCCCACAGCAGCTCCAGGCTGTGCCTCAGAGGATACAGGCTGATCTGGGACAACTCTCATGCCAAGACCTGGGTATCTCCCTTCACTCCCTTGGCTGCCTTTCCAAAAATGCTCCATTGCTGTTCAGGTACCACAAAAGGATGAGACTTTCAAAAGAGATGGCTTTGCTTTGAAAAGCAAGATCTCTTGCAAGAGTCAGCTGCCCAGGAAAAGGCTGTGTCTGCTAGCTGCAGTCAGGGCAGTGGTGGCCAAAGCTGCACAGCCAGTCTCAGGGCATAAGGGGAGAGATCCAAAGCTGATACTTCTCAACTTGGCAGATTAATTGAGTAGAAGCAGCTGGAGGGAGACATATATGCCAAATCTCCTGTAACACATAAGCACTGCTGATTTTTCTCTTTCTTAGAAAACTCAGGTTTTTTAATACATAAAGTGCTAAGTGTCCTTCTGGCTATTGTCTTGTCACTTCCATTTATCTGTCACTGTGACACCTGTACTGGTTTGAAAGCAAAACCAGTGAGACACTCCAAGTCAGAAATACAATTTAATAGAAAGAAGGTAAAATAAAGTAAATAAAAAGCAATAGTACAAAAGACCCCTGACAGAGTCAGAATACAACCGGACACCTTGTTATTTAGGGTGGTGGTAGCAGTCCAGATGAAGTGGCCTTGTTGAAGCAGTGATCCCGTAGAAAGGTCTGGTAGCTCTTGTCCTCTGGGAATCTAGTGAGTGAAGGACTCTCTGTGCTGTCCCAAATCCCAAATTATATCCAGGTGGGAATGCTTGGCTCATCCCCCTGGGTGAAGCATTTCACAATAGGATGATATCTTTCTATGAGTCATGCAGAGGGTCCTTGATGGCCCATTAAACAGAGATAGCTCCTGGAGGGAGTTACCCATGAGTCATGGGCAAGGCATTGATGGGGCCATTAACAGAAGATAGCCCAGAGGGAGGAGGCAAGGGAAACACTGCCCCACCTGGTTTCAAAAGCTCATGAAGATGGTGATAGAATACATACTTCAGTCACATCCTACACTGCAACCCAGGACACACCAGATCTGGCTTAAAGGCCAGTGATACAGTGTTCAACTCAGCATGCATCTGAGGAGGCATTGAAAGTCATAGGATTCCACAAGAGACTAATTTAGAACTTCTTATGAAACTTGGGCATTAGAATGTATACAGATATTTGTAATGATTCTCTTGTATGTGGAATTAGTGCAGGTATCTAACCCATCATAGGATTATTGATCAACTAGACCAGAGCTGCAGCCTTGGCTCATAATTAGGGCACTGGCTTAAACAATGGACTTTGCTGTTCAGTCCCTACCCCATTGTGCAGAGCTTGGCCAGAGCTCAATTAAGTTAGGTAGGGAGCTTTTGAATTTAACCAGGCTCTGGGCCAGGCCTGTGTAAGCCTGCACAATTAACTTTTAGATACACAACTCCAAATTGTCTGGTGGTGTGACTGACCAGTTTAGGATCAGCTTGACCCGAATGAGTCCACTTTGCCTGAGCCTACTCCCCATGGCTGTCTGGCGAATGGCAGGGGGACAAACTGCAAGCATGAAATGCCACTACACAGACACACTGGGTGTCCCTGGCCTCACCACTTCTGCAGCTGGGCGACATTGGGCAAGCCACGGCTCTACTGGCCCTCCACATGAGATGGACACATGGCAGTGACCTTTTTTTAAAGTACTTTCAGTTGATCATGAAAGATCTTGGTGCTGGTGGGTACTTTTGCATTTGTCAAGCCTGTCAGGTGTTCCTCGTGACAGCTTTGATGTGCAGAGTTTGCTCTGAATGGGTCTGTAACACACATCATGGGACTAGGGCTTTCCAGAATTTCAATTCACTGAAGCCACAGGGGGCAGGTAAGCATAAGGGACAGAAAGAGAAGGGACAAGATATAACAAAAAATTAATTACTCTACGACTTCAACAGTTTGTAATTAACATAATGCCCTTTTTTATTTTACGGAACATCAGTATGGAAAGAGCTAACATCTCATTCATCACTGATATATTTAGAAATCAAATTCTTCCTGAGAGAGCTGTGCTGAATGCTGGGAAGGTGAAGTAGAGAGAATGTCCCTCCGTGGTTATTCCTATCCCTCTTTTTGGAGCATGCTCTTACATTCCCCGTAGTGACTGGACTCTGGGCTGGGCTGAATTGATCTCTATGTCTGCAACAGGAACATTCTTACAGCCCTTTGTGATAGTAAAGATTTTTTTCTGCAGAGGGAGCAGTCAAGGGTACTCATTTGGAGTCTCAGGCTCACAATGCAGTACAAGACACAATTTAAGGAGATTAACTCAAGGAGAGGAGCATCTGACTGCTCCACGTCTTCCACAACTTTCCACCTGGGTGCCAAGAAAACCAAAGCAGTGCCCTTGATTTGGAGCATTCTCAAGTTTTTGTCTCTCTATTGTGGAGGGATATATCTTTGTTATTTTCCCTGAATTTTTCCCAGAGACATTTTAAAGAAAATGTCTCATCCTTACTGGAGATATTTCCCTCTTTCATAGCTGACACATGCTTCTGGCTCCCACTACAGATATATCACAATTTAACTTTTAGTTTACAGATGAAAGAAATCCTATGAGTCTTACCTGGCAAAAAATTGCAACTTCCCAACCACACCCCACGAAGAATAGCTATTTCTGGTGCAGTTGATCTTTACAATAGGTAACAGCCAATGCTGGTGGAGTTAAGTCTTTGTGAAACTGCACAGAAGAGACTGGAGGAGTATCACTGCATTGCTTATTAAATACATGAGTGATATGGCTTTGAGCTGAGAGCACAAATAGCATATGTATAGCATTTGCTATACAAATAGCAAATATAAAAATAGCAAATCCAAGAAGGGGTTGGTTAACTAGATTAAAAAAAACTAAGTCCTGATTGAGATCTGGGACAAATCACTCAGGGATGCTATTGAACAATCCAGAATTAACAGGGCATTCACCAAGCATACAATCTTAGATGTGTGCAGGGTAGTGCTCTGTTATAGTGCCTATGACAGAAGAATCAAAACAATGGGAAAACTGAAAGCTAAGGCAGGATGGCATGAAAAAAACCTGCCTTCACAAAATCAGTCTTCTAAGCTGCATGTACCATGACAAAGAAAAGAAGCTACAGGAGTACCAGGCATGATGAGTGAAATATAGAAGTAGCAGTGAACCACATCATGTAATTGGAGTCTGCAAGCACCAAGAGAAGACACTTAGCATGGGAAGAGAAGAAGGCAAAAGCCTGAGAGCTCAGAGGTACTCTTTGCAAGAGCATGAAACAAAGCTGCAGCAGGAGATGGCCCAAGTCAGCAAGCATGTGAATGGAAATTACATTCATTTCTGTACAGTGCAGAGGTACGTAAGCAACTGTAGTGCTAAAGTAACCCCTGAAAAAATCCCTGGGCTGTGGAAAAAAAAGTTATAACAGGGCCTCTGAGGACTTGCAGGTGCATAATAAAATAGGGAAATAAAAGTCTTTGAATGGACCAGGGAGTTCCAGAGCTGTTAGGGTTCTGTGAACGTGATGCTGTGATTTTCTGGTGGGAAATGTGGACAGTGAGATTCTGAACACAAGCCTGTGCTAGTGTTGCCCTGGCAGACACAGGTTACAGAGAAATGAGCCACACTTCCTCTGAGCCCAAAGAGAAGGAGTTGATGAATCAGCCATTTTGCTGGAAAGGTCTCCCAGATGCAGCAGCCTGAGAAAGCCAAGCTACAACCAAAACAAAATAGAGGAGCTGTGTCAATATCCAAGGTGACAGCAATGGGTCCAAAGAGCTGTAGCAGGACTATGTCTGACAGCAAGACTAACACTATTCCCTGGCTTGGCTTGGCTTGGCTGAGGATGAGGGGTGTAGAATACAGGCCATCGAGGGACACCTCGATGTGCAGAAGTGCTTGAGCTAAAGCCACTAGTTCCTGAAGCAGAAATCTTGTGTCTCTGTTGATAGGGTACTAAGAGATGGGTTCACCTCAGTAACAGGTCCCACTTTGACCTGTTTAGCAGGGTGCAATGGGCTTCAGGACTGGGCTGCAAGACACTGCATGTGACTGGAGCACCAAAATTTTCAAGAGAAGCTAGCCAGGATAATACAGCAATCACAATAAGAAGTGCAAAAAAAAGAATTGAAGTCAAATAATGACAAGTTCATTGTGCGCCTGCAGTGTGTGCAGAGCTTTACATGACAGCAAGCAGCTGTGAGGAACTTTGCATCCCTGCATGCATCTTATGATTTGGTGCTCCCATTGTGATGTGAGTGAAGGAGCCACAGCTGGATCAGGCAGTGACTGTGGTGGACTGAAGTCTGCTTATCCTCAACCTCACAGATATAGTGTAGAACAGAAGGAAAACAGGAGACAGAATCAGAGATCGGCAAGGTCAGACTCAAGTCTGCAAAAATAGGTTTTCTGTCACTACTTCTAATTCACCAGCCATGTAACTGAAGGGATCTGGTAACAGCTTCAAAACATCAGCTAGGTAGATAGGATTGTCACATATGGAGGGTAGTGCAGGGGCTCTATTTTTGTCCATGGATTGAGGAGCCGGGCATGAGGCTGGTGCCAGATGTATTTGTACTCAGCTAAGAGGCAGGAGATGTATAAAGTGCAGTTGTCATGTGCCTCATCACACCAACTGAAGGTGTAAAGCATCCATTGTGCTGGACAATGCAGTCAGTTGTATTTTCTGCTTCTCCATGAGGAACAGAGCTTGGCCTAGGGACCCAGCCTGTAGTACCATGCTTCCCACTGACCATGCTAAATGCTTGGAGAGCAAAAGTCTCTTGTGAATTCCTCTGCATTCAACTACTGAAGGTTGTTTGGGACAAGACATACAGGATTGAACCACATTCTGCTGATATGGTGACCACATTCTTGGGCTTGAACACATTAGCAACATGATGTCGAAAAAGCAACATGCCTTTCTTCTTGCTCCCTGTCTGGCCAGTTTAGCACAGCAGATTCCCATCAATTTCAGTCCAGAGGCCTCCACTGTTGATCTCCCAGCATGTGCAGTACAACCCTTGAAAAGACATTTTTCCTTCCCAGGCTGAATGCAAGTGTGAAACAGATCATTGAGAAGCAGGCCTGCATCTTGTGCCTCCAGTGTGCTCCAGGTCAATGAGAAAGCTCCCTCTTGATGTACCAAATATTGATCAAATTGCAAAACCAATTAATTCTGTCAGAGGTGTTGCTTGGACACAGCAAGGCAACTCCCTTAAGACAAATACAAACTCAGACATTTCTACAGTACAAAGAGGGTCAGGGTCACAGAATGAAAAATATCGTCAAGCCAAAGGATAGAGATGATGCAGTCTGCAAAAGCTGACACAAGCTGAATTTTGTGATCACTTCTCCATGCCCTTTGTAGGAAAGAGCAAATGCTGCTGGCAGTGTGATGAGAATTCAGTCATGTACCTGTGCTTTAGGGAGCTCAAGTCTGAGTAATCCCTGGATGATCCAACAATGCAGAGATTTTGCATCAATGGCCACAAAATTAAGCCCAGAGTAAATGGCACAAACAGGAATAGTCTTTTTTTTCTTTTGCTGAAGTGTCCAGCAGTTTGTTTAGCAAATTGTTTGTACTGGACCACAAACCTGCACTGAGTTTCAAAGTAATGGACAGCTTGCACTTATTGCAAGGAATCATTTACAGTTTTGAGGTGTATATGGTGTAGTTTAGGGGAACTTAGTTCAAACATCTGTAAAATAAGCATACTGGAATAGTCTGCACACCTGCAGATGGGAACATCTGGAGAGCACTTGGGTTCATAGCTGTGTTAAGACCACTTTATCAAAAAGTAATGAAGAACCATAACAACAGCAGTGGTAGAGTCTCTAACAATGAGAGGAATGTAAGGATGTGGTTTGCTCTCAAGAAGGTTTTCAAAGAAAGTAGGAGGGGGGAGGAGAGGAGAGAGGTGGGCTGCCAGAAGCAGAAGGGTAGAAGCTAAAGCATAGCAAAAGGAAATAGCTGAGGCTGTAAGAAGTGAAAAAAGTTGCTGAGAACTGAAGAAAGTAGAGAACAGACCATTTGGCTGAAGGGATCCTTTTGTCAGCCCTGCACTCCTGTTTTCAAAAGCTGTTCATGGTGTGGTTTGCAGCACAAGAATGTGTTTGAACAATTTATTCTGATGTTCCCACTAGGAGAAGACCAATGTGATATCCTAGCTAGGAATTCCTTGGAAAGAAAAAAAAGGCAACATGAGGAATGACCTGCGTTTGCTGGTCAATTTGAAGGACTCTCCAGTGAGGTCAGTCTGCCATGCAGGAGTGTGCAGAAGGACATCTGAGGCCACCCCCAACCCAGCACTCTCAGGGAGAGTTAAAGGCAAGTATGCACCCTTAAGAAAGCAAATTTGCTTTGTACTTGCACTGCAGCAAGCTGAGACACTCATTCATGGCCCCATGCTCACCTCCCCACCTGCTCCTCTCCCAAGCCTTGTCTAGGGCTCAGGGCATGTGTCCTTGGCTCCAGGGACTGTGGCATGGGGGATGGGGAAGCTGCCCCTTGTCCTGTGCAGCTCTTCCCAGGGCCAGGAGCTTTGACCTGTGCCCACAAGAAGTCTGAGCTCAGGAGCAGGTGGGGTGCCTGTTTCAGTGGTGCTGGGTCAGGAGGGCTGTGGAGAGAGGACAGAAGAACATCTGTGAATGCCCTGGGCTGTGGGGTGGCAGAAGACCTATGACAGCCAGTGACACCAGGTGGTAGCAGCCAGGGTGCAGTTGTGTTTGTGGCAGTGAAATTGTTGATATTTTCCTTGGTGCTTTGGAACCTGCATATTTAATACAAACATTACAGAACTGGTAGGGATACCCAAGGCTTAGTGGCCTTGTGTTGCTAAAGATAAGGTTTCCAAGATACAATCTCACCCAAAGCAAGTTTTGCATCTTACTTAGAAGCTTTTCACTCTGCTGGGACTGGAGCTATGGGTTTGCTGCCCGAGTTTGCCGAGGAGCAGCCTGACAAGCATGCAACAGTCTCATTTGCCAGTTGAGTGATCAGAGTAAAAACCACCTTGTGCCTAAGATAAAGGGGCACAGAAAGCAAGCCTTCAGAGCATGTGCTGAGGGTCTGGCATTCTCCTGTGAAGTCCTGCAGATGTTAGACCAACCAACTGGCTTCTGGTGGCACAGGGTCCCCTTGGGATATGAGTTCTACACAGCAATGGGTTTTTGCAGGGTTTGCTTTTGGCATAACATCACTCTGAGCATAGCTTAGGGCAGAGCTGCTGGCTCAACAGGTGGTATTTCAACGTGTCTCAGATCCACGTGTCCATCCATGTAACATTGCAGAACTATTGTCAGGAAAGAAGCATTTGCAGAATTGAAGAAATGTAAGGTTAGCAATCAACAGCTGTCTGCAGTGTGGTCATGGGCTATGTTCTATCCTCTGCTTGCAGAAGTGTTCTCATGGGCTCCATCAGCACCAGCCGTTTGCAGATGTGCAGCAGTGTGGGCAGGAGTCTGCTTCTGTCTCCCACCCACTCTTCCAAAAAGCAGACCCAGAAGCGTAGCAGAAATAAATAGGTACTTCTGATATGATATTCCTTTGGTCTGTTCCAGACATTGGTAAGGTGAACCATGCCCCAGAAAAATGTGTTACTCACTCTCAGCTGTTAAAAGGAGTCTAAACAACTTGCTCAGCCATAGGTGTCCATACTGTGACACCTGAAGGTGAGGAGTTTCATTCTACCTT
Organism: Illadopsis cleaveri; assembly: GCA_013399915.1. Classification (NCBI taxonomy): domain Eukaryota; kingdom Metazoa; phylum Chordata; class Aves; order Passeriformes; family Timaliidae; genus Illadopsis; species Illadopsis cleaveri. The sequence continues at coordinate 522,758 of VXBB01007635.1, read as the reverse complement.
TTTCTACAGACACTGTCACAGACCACAACACAGCTTCAGGGACCCTCCCTGCCTCTTCTGACATGGGTCCGGTGAGTCCTGACACAGCTACTGCTGCTGTGGTGCCTCTATGTCACAACAGAATGGGTAAAGCTGTTTCCCAGGGATCTGTGTCTCAAAAGTGGATGAGTCCAACACAGATGACAGCTTTTTCACATTTCCATGACATTTTTAATACCTGAGTATCTCTGAGGTTTTTGCTTCTCCATTGAATTTAATAGAAATTTGCCAATGCATGAACAGGTTATTGCAGAGAAAACAGGCAGAAAGCAACCACATCAGGCTTGTTTTCTTAGGAATTGAGGGGAGTAGAGTGATCATCTTATTTTTGTGCTTAGTCTAATCCCTAGGGAAAAATCTATCCAAACACCATATTCCACAACATAACACCCAATTGAGACACTGCTATTGAAGCTGTGAGCACACATGTAACAGATTTCTAGTTGCATTTACGCCTTATTTTATATTACAATGTCATCAAGAGGGATGGAGGCATTTGTCCCAGCTATTGTTTGTCTTTCTGAAGTTAATTGTACTTGAAAGGTTCCTTTTTCCCCACCAGAAGCAGAACTATAAACTGCCAGGAACGACTGTGCAAGAAAGCAGCATAAAGGTGTGATCGTGTATATTTGATATAGGATCAAACAAAACTCAGAGGAATTAGAGACAAAGGTAAGTATAGGGGCTAAATCTTTGGAGTTCAACTTCTGCATCAAGATCAAGACAGGAATATTCTGCCCTATAAGATTTGAGGCATTTAATCTCACAGCAACGACTTCAGTGCTTCCCTATTGCATGGGGCATAAAGTCAGTTGTGATGACTTGATGTCAGATTTAGGATTTATCGAGACAGGGATGGACATAGATTGGGTGTGAGGGATGTGCAGTGTGAAGGCACAGCCTGATGCTAATACAATGGGTAGAGCCCTCCCTCTTTAGCTATCTTCCCTCATAAAAGAGTCCCTGTTTACTTTGCAGCTGGAATTACATCCTGAGAGAAATCCAGAGTTCATTTTAACACTGAATTAACAGTGAAATTTGTCGGCTCTTGGATTTGTAGCAGTGATGTTTTTCTGCCAAAGCAGATGTTATAAGTCTAACCATTTAAAGGAAGGATTGTTCATCAATTACTCATTAAGGTTAAGACTTTAAAATCTTTCATGACATGATGCAGAGTGTTTGGGCAATCACCCAGCTTGAGTATGTCCTTCTGTCCTGAAGGGAATGGAAATTATTAAACTCAGCACAGGTTTAGTGAGCTGCTGCATGGAAAGAGGGAGGCTCTGATTCATCTACTCTGCAAACAACCGCATGAGACTGCAGTTTCACTTTTTGATGTGGTCTCATTACAGAAGAGTATGCCAGCTGAATTATCAAAATGAAATACTATTCCTTTTACCTGGCTAAGCACTTGGTAATTTTACTTGAGGTTCTGGGGGAGGAGAGCTGAAACTGCTGCAGTGGGCGTCATACCCACTGTTTAAGCAATATTTAGTCCATAGTACCTTCATGGAGAAGCTGGGGTCTCACACCTGGTGTACTTATCCCCTTCATGGAGGAGAAAAGGAGGACAAAACCTAGATCTGGAAAGGATTAGGTCTTGTCTTCTGATGCCTACACACATAAGGAACTGCAGTGTAATAGGGATGCCTCTGCTGTCTGCCAGACACTGTTTGCTATACAAAATCTTTGGTGAGATTGGGGTGTGCTCCTGTGCTTTTATCAGAAGGCTGTAACGAGAGAAGGAGTAGGTCTCAGATGCAGAGTCACTCACTTGATAGCAGATGAACTTTCCTCTCCCTTACTGTGTGCCTCTGTAGATCACTGTGCTGAGCTGCTGCTAGGATGTGGGAATAGTTTTTCCTATAAGTATGCCTAGTATACACTTACAAATTATATTAATTTTGGCAACTTTCTTATCTATACCGAAAGTTACCAGCAGCAGTCACAGGGCTCTGGCTACTGAACACCTTCCCCGTTCTGTGGTCTCCAGCATATCCTCCTACTGCAAATAGTATTGTCCCACTTTAACATTCACTAGTCCTTATATTAAACTTCTGGAATATTTCCTGGATAATGATATCATAATAAAAAGTATTTCACTAAAAAGTTTGTCACTGGCACTCTCAGCATTTGTCACCCTTCCTTCAGAGAAAAATGACATTGGGAAGGTGGAGAGATGCCTCTGAGTCTGAACTGATGAAAAATCGACTGTTTGACATAAATTAAAGTGACCTGGAAGTTTCTGACTTAGCCTGATCAATTACAAGTGTACATCTCCAAGGCTGAAGATAAGACTCTTGGCTCAAGATAAGAGCTCTTTACTGTGTAATCTTACTCCTCTTTTGAATTTTATGTGCTGGTTCTTACCTAGGATGAGAAGACACACGATCATATAAATGAAACCACTGGATAGCTCTGTGAAGGTCTGAGTTCTGCACTAACAAATATTTGGCTAATGGGCCCTTTTATCTCCCACTTAACAGGAGATAACAGATCCTATTCAGTGGGAGCCTGACCATTTAAAAAGGAGTTAAGCTATTTTTTATCCTATACTACAGAACAAACATATGACACCCCAAAATAGAGACAGATAATTCGATTAGAGGATGTGTGAAAGCTTCAGCTTTGCCAGGGAGCTAATTGCCTCAAAGGACACAATCTGGACTGGATTAGAGGCAAAGCTTACTATGGAGTAAACTGCTTGCTTACAAACCTCTGGGTGAATGCTCATGCTCTTTGATGATGTGTGAAGTCATTTACACCTTTATGCCATATGTTTTGCTGCGTAGGAGTGTGTATGCATGGGTAGTTACCATGGAATAAATGACATGCTGTAAAGTCACACTGTCAATTAAATTTATTTATATGCCCATACTTTTAGGCAGAGGAACACCCTGTTTCTGGATGATGGGTGAGGAGCGGTGTGAGGAAGATGCTATGTCAAAACAAAGCTGCCTCTGTGCACATGCAGTAGGAAAATCAAATGGTTTTGAAATATTATGGTCACAAATCGTGTGCCTACAGGCTTCCCCGTGGTCTTGGCTGTCTCAATCTGACTCAAAAGTAGCATGGTCAGCCCTGGAGAATTGCAAAGGGAAGAGACTGCTGGCAGAAATGGGAGATGAAGCGTTCAAGATATCTTCAATTCAGGTGCCAACATGCCAATTAAAATTGATGCGCACCCAGATCCCTTCTTCAGGGTTTGTAGACACAAAAATAGCAACAAAAAATATTAGTACTGGCTTCTTCATGACAAGATGGGGAAATTTGATGAAAAAAGAAAAAATCTGGACTTGCATCAGTGCTTACTGTATGATAAGAGGTGTAGTGGCAGGCATGCTCCTGAATCTTTGGCCCAGAAAGCGTTCCTTTGTTTTCAGCACTCACACTGGGTTTGGCTGTGGACTGCCTGTGGGAGTATTACCATGTGTTGCATCACTAGATTTTTCAGCTATATTTTGCTGCTTAGTTTTCCTCCAGAAGTCTTCAGAGGTCTTTATTTTTCCCCTCATAAAAGAGTCCCTGTTTACTTTGCAGCTGGAATTACATCCTGAGAGAAATCCAGAGTTCATTTTAACACTGAATTAACAGTGAAATTTGTCAGCTCTTGGATTTGTAGCAGTGATGTTTTTCTGCCAAAGCAGATGTTATAAGTCTAACCATTTAAAGGAAGAATTGTTCATCAATTACTCATTAAGGTTAAGACTTTTACTTTTCCTGTCTCCCTGACGGAAAGGAGATAGGAAGCCACACTTCCACTCAGGTTAGGATGAGCAAGTCCAGCAATGGGGATGTGCTCAGGGGGCCAGGGAAGGCTGGGAAGCTTTTCCTGGTTCATGAGAGCTGCTGGCAGCACCTGATGCACCACTGCCCTAGCCCAGCTTTTGCAGCCAGTGTCGCAGAAAACTAAGTAAATGAATTGTGGGTTTGGGTTTTTTAAGCTACCTTTTTGGGTGACATTAAGTACAGAGGTTAGTGGTGGGTGTTAAACTACTCTCCTGGTTCTGGAGCTTTTTCACAGGGGCTCAGATAAGGTGGGGGAGTTTCTTGTGTTCAGTGCCGATTGGTGAATAAACTCAAGTATACTATGTGGCTTAACCACAGGGACCTGTTTTCTTTCTCTGCCGGAAACACCTGCCAAAAAGGCTGTGTTCACTTGGGCTGTATAAAGAAAAGCCCCAAATGAAACTTCCAGCCATATAGCAACAGGTCATACCAGGTGAGGTGATACTCAGTACACTTGTTTAAGTTCAAAGCTATGCCAACGGCATATGAAAAAGCTATGGGTCTTAATTAAAACAGAATATCAACATAAAGGAACTAATGATGCTTTCCCTTGTATAATTACCAAAGAAATACCTTTTACTGAATTGGCTAAATTACAAAGAAGAATATGGTTGCACTCGGAAAGAGTCTGCAACTAAATATGTGTGGAGAGCCTCCCTTACATGGGGAGAGTGATTTATGCTAACAGAAACAGAAGCTGAGGGCAACTGAGGACCTGGGGTTTTCTTAACCACAGGAAGTAAGAGCTTTCTGGTCCCTCACCCAAAGAGCCACCTATTGGGCTGTGGGGTGGACTTCCCCTGGAGATAGGTGATCCAATTGCCATAGTAACTTCTACGGATCAATTGACTGAAAGTGTCCAAACTGTCCCCAAGCAATGCATCAACGCATACTGGAACCTGACCAAGGCTCCCTGATTACAGTGCTGGTGGATCCAGATTCACATTCATGAGCAAGAATGACTAGGACTCGGCATCAGCATCACAGCATGTTAATTCTGCAACAGCTTGTAGTAAAGCTGCAGAAAGGGAGCTACCAAATGTATGCCAGGGAATTAACAGATTGTTGTCTACTATCACAGCTGTTTCTGCAGAGTGAGTTTCCTCTAACGAAAGATCCTCTTGGAAACTAGCTGGAGGGCTGAGGAGTGCAGTATGATGCTGGCTGTTTTCTGAATACCTAGTTGTCACCTTGTTCAGTTGTGTCCTGAACACACTGATGTGAAGCACTACACAGGATGCCATTTCTTCAAACATCCTTATGTATGAAACGTGACACTCAACTTTGTTATGATCATGCTTCTCAGACACTAGTCATTTAATCTGTTAAAAGTCTAACAAGTATATCAATTAGAGTGAGTGTTATTTATGTTAGCCATATCTTTATGTCCTCTGCCACTTTTGAACTCAGCAGGGCTAACTTTGATGTGTTCAGGCTTCAATTAAAGGCTAATTTTGATCAGTATCCAGGTTTGATACATCCTTTCCAGACGGATCAGGGAAGGATACTAAGAATTGTAAAGGGGAAGGCTTCTGTAGTAAGGAGACTGAGACTGCAACAGGTGAGGTTGGATGCAGCTGCGATGGAACTGCAATTTGGACAACAGAGTAACTTCACTGCCGGTGACACATTATCACCAGCTGTCAGTCAGCTTTACCTCTCATCATGCTAGACAGTAAAAAAAATGCGGGCTTGTATCAAGTTACAGTGTCACCACTGCAAGGAATGGCCTTTGACCAGGGTGTAAAAAAACAAACCAAACTGGAGAAGTTCTTGAAAGAAAGCACCATTTAATATAAGATTATACAAGGTCAAAATGCAATTAGAACAAACATGCTGAACACCAAGTGCATGGCCCCATAAGTCCCAGTTTTAAAACCATGACAACTCATTCTCAAAACCACCACAGGTGTGAAGTAACCTTCCACTTGTCCCTCCCCTTCTCTAACTTTACAGAGTACTAAAAAATTAGTCTGTATAAAGTATAAAATTTGTGCATTGCAGAAGACACCCTCTACTATAGAAGTGCAACAGACAGACAGACAGAAGTGTCTTTTTCAGAATCTTCACCACCACCTTGCCATTCTATTAATCACTTTGTGGAAATACCCCTGAGATACTCCTGTTAGGGTTCCCCAGCCAGAAGGAATGCACCCCATACTGGTTTGGAGGAAGTCCAGCAAATTTAAGACCACAGCATAAAACAGTGCGGAACTCTCTCTTTGTCACAGCCAGACTGTTTGAGTGCACAAAGAGAGGGCCCTCTCCTCGTGGCCGTGCTGCCAGGTAGATACGGAGAGCTTCAACAGGACACACCCACAGCTCTTCACATAATCTCAGCTGGATCAAACGCCTCTGTTGGCCCATATGAGATGTATGCAGAAAAAGGGTTGCACTTCCTTCTGTCAGCTGGAGGTCGCTCAAGTGCAGGAGGTCTGGCTGAGCTCGATTTTGGCGATTTGCCACCATCTCTTCGATATGGAGTACACCAAAAAAAGCTACAGTAAAAATGGCACGGAACAACATACACTCATAAGGAGAGCTGCACACAGACTCCAGAGTTCCCAGGAGAGATCTTAGCACTTCAATTGTTATAGGAGAGTTTTCATTATTTGAACAGTGAGTCCTGCATTTCAGCCTTGATATCATGAAACAGATAAGAGGATCTGGAAGAGGATCAGGATGATCTACCATTCTGGAGATGAAGGACAGTCCTTCCATATACATTATTATTTTTGTGGGAGGCAGGTCCTGGGACTCCATGGCGACCAGAAACTCTCTAATTTGTTCAACTGGAATTGGCCAGACTGCAGACAGAGCCATGTCTTCTCTAAATGAAAGGAAGTTTTTCAGGCCTTCGTGGTAGACTTGCCATAAGTTGCTGTCTCTTGAGTCCTCCAGTAACAGCAGGGCCTTCAGGGGCCAAGGGCCCAAGGAATGCTTCCCATGAACCTGGCTGAGCCTACCTGCTGAAAGAAAACCATGTTAGTAATGGCAAGCAAAAGTAGATAGAAGTTCCCTCCCTTCCAACATGCTTCAGCCTTTACTTGAACTTTTCTGACAAAAAGCCTGTCCCATGCATTCTTATGACTCTCATCTGCAGAGTTTCCAACAGCTGGAACACAGGAGAAGAACTGCATTCTCAAAACCCATAAACCCCCACCTATTTGTCTCTTTAAAGCAAAATCTCAAGCCTGGTGACAGATCTGACATGTTATTGCAAGGTTTCTGTGACCTCAGACCTCCATCACTAGGCACAAGTCACTAGGAGTGACAAAGGCACCACAAAGTAACAACATATTCAGGAGTGCAGAGGTCTCAGAAAACTTCCAACAGTGTGGTCAGACCACATAGCAGGACTCTACCCACCTCTCCCACCACTCAGCCACCCCCTTGCCCCAGGGGCACACTCACCAGCTCCTTCCCCATTGCCAGCCTCCAGCCCACAGGTACCACATGATCCAGTGCAGCCGTCCGGACCACACGGCAGCCACCCCATGCCGGGCTCCAGCCGCAGCAGTGCCACCAGCCCCCAAAAGGGTGAAGGGGCAGCAGGCAGCTCAGCCCTTCTCTCCATGACCAACGGAACAGCAGCCACGCAGTGAGAAGCACGAACGACCACTCCTCGACTGTACCACCGTGCTGCCCTTTTATACACTGGTCCTCCTATCCAAATTGGAACGCCTCCTTTACGTCCCTTTCTGCGACCCAATCCGAGCCTGTGCATGAGGGTCCATGCGGGGGTCCGCCCACCCTGACTCCTCTGCTCTCTGCCCACGGGTCTGCGGGGGAGTTCCCTGAAAGGTGAGACTTCCAAGTACTTGCAAACTGCCCAAGCATCCCGTTATCGCCTCCGTTGTGCTGCAGCTGAAGGCTAAGGAAGGAGCAGAGGGTGTGTCCGGGGGTGACTTAAACTGTTTGTCCCTGGCCCAGTTCTTCTCCCCTGCCACAAACCTGTGCCGTTTTGTTTGTTACTAAAAGGACAGAGTCGACAGCAGGGGGGAGGTACAAACGCGGTATAGGTCTCTATGACGGCCAAGGGTAATGGTCAAATCTTGAGGGAGTAGAAACCCCCAGGGAAGGGTGCCGCCGGGGTGCCTGCACAGCTTTCTTCAAGGGAGACCAAAAGCTCAAGTTGTGGGCTGAAGAGCTTTGCTTTTTTTCTTAGGATTTTTTTCTGGGATAGCTACTGTGGAAAGGCAGCTGTCTCGTTAAACTGTGCAAAAGCATCTCCTTGCTTTGCCTGTACTTAACAGCGAAGGAGGGCTGATGAGTAATTCAGAACCGAGCCAGCTGCACTGAGCTATTCTCTCCCAAACCTGGAAACCACGTCTTGCAGAGCCCAGGAGAATAACTGGGAGGTAACACAAGTACTTTTCTCTCCTCTTTAACCTTATCACTAAATACATTCCAGGCTGTGGCAGAAGATGTTTCACACCTTCCAGTTCTCAGGCCGCGCCCAGCTTCCCATCCTCCTCTCGCATCGCCCAGGACAGGACAGCGCTCCTGACCTCCGGGGCTGTTCCGGGGCGGGCACTGCGAGTGGACCCCGAGATAAAAAGATCCCCCAGGGCTCAGCTCCGGGAATCTCCCTTCGGCACGGCCGCTGCTCGTCCTCCTGCTATGGCCTGCGTTGTCAGTGCTCCGACCGCGCCTGGCGCCGCGCTCTTCTGGGACATGCTGGCGCTGCTGGCCCGGGAGCCGGGTATGGAGTGGCTGGATCTGAGCCTGGCTGGGCAGGCAGTCACCTCCGTGCCTCGCAGCCGAGAGGCACCGCGGAGCGGTAAGTGCGGGCCGGGGCCGGCCGCTGCCGAGAGGCGCCGCATCGCTGCCGGCCCTGCCTCCTGCCGGGCAGCTCTTTGGTTTTGCCCGGGTTCTGGTGTGAGGCTGGAGGGTTTGGTGGGATGTGTAGGGAGAATTCTCCCTTCTGGGCTGGGAAATAATGGTACCTACTGGAGGGAGTGTGCTGTGTGACCTTTGTTGTAGCTTCTGTAAGCCGTCCCTTGGTTTAAAACTGCTTTATATTTGTCTTCTCCGTTACCTTACTCTGCAATCTTGTAAATTCAGGGAGTGTTACCACATCTAGTGCCTGAAATGGGCCTGATATGTTGCTTATTTCTCATTTGAAAAATATCTCTGGTGCAGCTGTGTGTGAGCTGTCTGTCAGATAAATTCACAGCATTATCCGGAGGTGTAATGCACTCAGGAGTACTGTCTTTATTGCCGCTTAAGTAATGTGCTTATGCCTCTTGTGATCATGTGCTAATGTGGATCTTCTCTTGTAGGAAGCGAGATCAGCTATCATCGCAAGCATTCCTTGGGACCTTGGCCTCTGAAGACTTTGTCGTTGCTGGAGCGCTCAGGGGCTAATAAGCTTTGGCAAGCCTACCTCGAAGGACTGAAGAAGTTCCTTGTCTTCAGGGAAAGCACGGGAATGCCTGCAGCCTGGCCAATTCCAGTGGAGCAAATTAGAGGATTTTTGGCTGTGGAATCTAATTATTCCCCCTCAAAGACACTCAAATACATGGCAGCACTTTCTTATTTATCAAAATTGACTGGTAACTCTGATCCTCTGGAAGATCCTATAACCTGTTGCATGGTGACAGGGTTGAAACGTCGAGCCGGTATCCTGAGGGATAAATATTTGCCTGTAACAATTGAGATGTTGCGATCTCTCTTAGGAGTTCTGGAGTCTGTGTGCAGAACTCATTATGAATGCTTACTGTTTCGTGCATTATTTACTGTAGCTTTCTTTGGGGCACTTCGAATAGGAGAGATGGTGGCAAAGCACCGTAATGTACTACAGCCTGAGCTGCTGCACCTGAGTGATCTCCAGCTGATGGAGAGGAAAGTGCTGCTTTTTCTGCCTTATTCTCCTGTGGATCAGGAGAGACACGTCATCAGCCTAGCGCTGTCTGGAGAGCCATGGGTGTGCCCTGTTCTGGCCCTCCGGAGCTATTTGACAGCGCGTTCACAGCTGGAAGGACCACTCTTCGTGCACTCGAACTTCACGTCTGTAACGAAGAGGGAGTTCCTGGCCGTTCTGCGATGTGCCCTGCGGCGGCTGGGGCTGTGTCCGGAGCACTACGGCGTGCACTCCTTCTGGCTGGGGACTGCTGTCACTGCTGCGCGCTGCGGGTATCCTGAGGCAGAGGTCACTCGCCTGGCAAGATGGCCCTGTGTGATCCCAGGAAGATTCTAACCGTGGAGACCAGAAGGAAAATAGAAGCTAGAGAAACATCTTCTTTATGTACAGTCAACTTTAGCCTTTAACATGAATTTTGCATTTAACACTGAAATGAATTTTCTGCATCACCGTGGGGTGATCTTAAGTTCATCCAGAACTTGTTTGTTCTGGCTGTATTTGAACTTGGGGGATCGTCAAACCTTTGTGCATGGAAAGGTGCATTTTTATCTTGTAAAGTATCTTTATTATCTTGGATAATAAATATTGCCTTTTAAAAACAGTTTCTGCCTACTAGTACTATTGTTGCTCTTTACTTGGAGAACTTAATCTTGGCTTCGAGAGCAAAGAATGACAAACTGAGAAAAGTCAGTTTGTCATTCTTTGCTCTCAAAGAAAAACTGAGCTTTTAAGGTAATAGTTGTAAAGAGGAAGTAGTTAAATGATATTATCTTTTGGCATAGCTGTACACATTTTAACACTAACATTTCACTAAGGTCAAAAGGAAAGTATAGGCTATATTATTAGCCAAATAACAGACACCAAAGGATGATCTTCTTAAAATGTTGATCATCATAAGATGTTCAAAATCATACTTTTTACTGTTTAAATGGATGATAGCAACTTTTCATCAAACTGCCTCTGAAAAGATTTCATTTAATCCTCTAGACTCAATTCCCTGTGAGCCTAATTAGCTTAATCAGTACTTTAAATAACAAAAGTAGCACATGGTTCACCTAATAGTTAATATTTTCCTTAGGATGTGATACTTGCTGGCCTTAATTTGACCTGCTTTTTTCCTGAATTTTAAGTTACCTTTTAAAATTGAGTTTTCAACCATAACCATAAAGTACAAGGGCTTGAGTATTTGTAATTTTGGTGTTAATATCATTTGTAGCACTTTGATAGCCTGTGGTGGAAAATATTTTTCATCATATGGCAGGACTGGGACAGGAGTTGGTGAGTCAGTTCTCTGTGTGAGAACTGTGGTGAGCAAGCCTTTTAGATCACCCTTATTACTGTCACTGCTTCCATCCTGGACTATGATTATAGCTCAACAGGCTGGGTTTGTATCTTGCTCTAACAAAATTATGGGGAACAGAAAGATGGTAGCTAGCTGAAATTTAATGCTGGCTTGATCTCCATGTGCATAATCAGCTGTGATTTCTGAGACTTTTTGCTTTTAGTTCAGATATACTCTGTCCATGCAGGGCAGCACTATCCACTACTGTCTACTGTGCATGGTGTTGAGTTCACTGTGGGAGTTAACTACAGTGCAGCAATACTTCTGTCGTTATGTTGATATCAGAGATATCAACTAAAAGCTCAGCTAAAAGCTGTCTTTTTTTATTACTTTCCTTTGTTCACCTGAATTGCTTGTTTGCACAGTAATTTCTATTTCTGTCCACAAAATCTTACATGTAAATAGAGCTAAGGTAATGCAAATGTAGCATCTCCCCAGGAATTATTCTGAGGTGCCCCTCAGCTGCTGCTGCTTGTTAGGCTGAGCAGATACTTAGAACATACCTGCATAAGGAAGTGCTTTGTGCTCTATGGAAGCTTTGGGTTTTTGCTGTCCCCTGTGCATGTGATGTGTCTGCTCACTGGCTTGTGCTGCATCTAGGCAGGCCAGTTTCTAGTGCTGTCTGTTGCTTTGCTGTGAAAGGTCTGTGTATTTGCTGTATGGGGCATGGCTTTATTAGTGGTGGGAGGGGGGATTGCAGGGGTGGCCTCTGTAGAAAGAGGTAAAAGTGGCTGCCCGTTCATATTTTTGTTTCCCAGTACCCAAATATTTTAATGTGAATGTGCCTGACCATTTAACTACCTACTAGGACTCTCCCATTTAATTGGTTTCAGCAATAAATTGTGGGATACAGGAAAGTTTTTTGCCAGTATTTTAGGAGTGTGAATAGTTGTTCTAGCAGACAGGAATGGCTGTATTAATGCTTGCACCTTTAATATAGGTGCTGTTTTGAAAGCTTTTAGGTAAGTCTTTTCTGGGGAACCTGGTATTTGGCAAACAAATGCCATGATGATTGCTCAGGAATACTGGGAAAATGGATGCCTGTCTTATCTGTAATTTCTATGTCTCTGATACATGAAGCAGAAAAGAGAGTGATCTTTGATCTTATTTCTGCCTACATTCTATAGTTATAGCCAGAGTTTGGATCCTGGAGCCCTCCTAAGTGGAAGTAAAACCCTAGAAGTAGCACCTCCTGCCCCTCCTTTTCCACTGACCTGGGAATCTGCAGAGTTGTTCCTCTCACATATTCTCACCCCCACTCTTCTCTAGCTGCAATTACATCTGCATAATAACTTTAATCCTTCTTAGATATGTTATCACAGAGTCGTTACCACCATTTCTAATTGGCCCAGCCTTGGCCAGCAGCACAGCTGTCCTAGAGCTATTTGGCATTGGCTCTGCTGGACATGGGGGAACTACTGGCAGCTTCAAGCAAAACCCATATCTTTAGCCCCCTGCTACCAAAAGCTGGCCATGCAAACCCAATACACTAGTTCTTTTTGTTTAGCTGTTCTAAAGAATCGAAAAAGAATAGGTGATAAGAAGGGTATTTACTTCAAGGTGTAAAATGGGGAATTATTTCAACTCACTTTTTCCCTACCATGTTAATTATTGGTTTAATGCATTTTTATCATGTTAAGGGTGAAAGGCTAAGCATACTGACTCTAGAAAAAGCTGAAAAACTCTTGTATTACTGATGACTCTCTGCTGTGGGAATTCACTGTATTATGTGCAGATACTGGTGAATCATTCATGTGGTAGCTCAAACTCTTAAAATTTCTAGAATTTATAGTTGTTAATTTAAGCAGTTAGACTTTTCAAGAATAGGGGGAAAGCAATAGAATAATAGCATCACAGAACTGTTTGTGTTGAGACCTTAAAGACCATCCAGTTCCAACCTCCCTACCATGGGCAGGGACACCTTTAGTGCCTTGTCCCGGTTACTCAGAGCTCCATCCAGCCTGGCCTTGAATACCTCCAGGAATGGGGCATCCACAGCTTCTCTGGGGAAACTCTGGAAGTACCTTACCACTCTCAAAGTAAATTTTTTTTTCCTAATATCTAATCTAAACCTACTGTCTTTTAGTTGGATCCATTTCCTCTTGTCCTGCCACATGTTCCTGTAAAAAATCCCTCTCAATCTTTCTTTTAGACTCCATCCAGGTACTGGAAGGACACAAGTCACCCCTAAGCCTTTTCTTTCTAGACTGAACAACCCAATTCTTTAGCCTTTTCTCAGAGAGAGGTGCTCCATCCCTCTAATCAAATTGGTGGTCTCCTTTGGACCAGTTCCAAGAGGTCCATGGCCTTCCTGTGCTGGGCCCCCAGAGCTGGATGCAGCACTGCAGGTGGGGTCTCACCAGAGCAGAGGGGCAGAATCCCCTCCCTGGCCCTGCTGCACCTGACTGCCATGACTTTTCAAATATCATAGAATGTGGCTTAGCAACTGTATCAGCTAATTCTCTCAAGTCTCTGGGATGCATCTCATCAGGTCCCATAGACTTATGTGTGTTCAGGTTCTTCAGGTGGTCATAAACTTGATCTTCTCTTACAAGAGCTCTGCTTCCCCAGACCCCATCCTGCTGTCCACCTGCTTGAGAGGTGTGGGAAGAAAGGCTGATATTAGAGACTGAAGCAAAAAAAAAATTGTTGAGTACTTCAGCCTTTTCCTCATCCACCATTACCAATTTTCTATCATTGTTTTTCAGAGAGGCTAAACCTTCTTTGAAGTTCCTTTCCTGGTTTACATACTCATGCTTAGGGTTGTTTTTTTATCAAAAAAAGATTAAAAATTTTTCTTCTACACCTGGTTGCTATGCATTTGATTCCATTCTAATTGTGATGCATATATATTCCTTAGAATGACAGAAGTAATGTCGCCTGCTCATTACTTCAGTACTGATCAAACAAGTGTAAATCTTATGTCCTTATACAGCTAAAATTCAAATTTTTTTAAATTGTACCTTAGAATTCATAATCCTGAAAGGGATGAAATTTGAAAGTATTTACTTATTTTCATATCTACTAAAAATGAAGTAGATAAGAAAATCAGATATCTGCCAGGTTTCACACTAGGATCCATGAGCATTTCTTGCTTGCAGAATGAAAGCATCTTCTGCTAGTCTGGCTAAGCATTCTGGACACAGCATTCTGTGTCCTTTGATAGCCAAGATACAAGTCCAGAAAATGGAGAATAAATAGCCAAATGCCTTAAAACCTCTTATGGTTTTCTTTACAGTGGTTATATGGAAAATTATTTGTGCTATAAAAAGCACTGAGAAGACTTTTTGAGACAAACTTCTAATGCAAGCAGTTGTGTCTCCCATATTTGCTTCTTGTCTGCAACCAACACCTGGATGAAAGGTAGCTAGGAAAAGAGAACCCTTATAGACTGAGGGATTGCATTGATATGCTACTTGAAACATTCCCAGAGTGTCTTTTACATATCCACCTAGAAGTCTTTGTCACCTTGACTTCTTCCTCTTACTTGCTTTCAGATATGTGTATCCATCAGTTGTGATGTTACCTGTACATTGAAGAGACTTGGTCATTCCTCCCCGTAGCAAGGAGGACTCTGATATTCTGCAGCTGCTGTGGTAGCAGCATGCTGGGCACAACATACCAGTGCTCTGCTTACCCAGCTCGTGCTTTCTGTTGAAGATGTTTCATTTCATATTCTTAAGTCATTGCCCCTCAGGAGGTTTGTAATTACTAATGTTGCAAACTTGGAAACTGGATAGAATTTGAAACTACATGTACTTTAAGATATCTGAAGGAAAAACAGTGTTCTTCAGTCAAGGTAGGTGAAAAAGGCTGTTTCACAGGTTGTGATGCAAGCTTGGCTAGAAGCATTAGCAAGTGCCAAGTGCACCAATTGCTCACTGAACCTGAATCCTCCAGTGAGATGTCATGATGTGTTGCTGTCTTGCTCTCTGAGGTTGGCAGTGTATTTACTGCAATGTGCTGCTTAACCATACTAGCTACCTATATTGCCTTAAAATACTGGCAGAAGAGGATGATAGAACAATGTGTACCACAAATCCCATGCTTTTTTCCTCATGTATATTTTCCCACCAAGAACAAATCAATTATTCACCAGAGTCCAGTGTAGACTGTACCTCAGTCATTAAAACCATTGGATAAGAAGCAGCTGTCTCATATGGCAATGTAATATTGTTGGAGGCCAGGAGTAAAGCCAATATGGAATTTCTTGTTAAAATTGTTCCATGGTCTAGGAATGTTCTTACACTAACTCTTTGCTACTAATTTGAGGAACTAGTTCTTGTATTTTTTTATACATTTCCCAAAAGCTACAATAACTGCAGGATGATTGTAGGGATAGTCTGACTTCTCACAGCTCTATTATAGTTGTAAACTGCACTAATCTCTGATGCATTTTGTCCAGCATTTTGGTTCTGTTTCAGAATAAAATGCACTTCCTTAAGCTAAAGGCAGCTGAGCAATTGGCAAAGATACTTCACAGCCCCCTGCCAATTGTTGGCAAGCAAGGACCAAATGTTTTCCAAAGCACACAAACCAATCAGATATGTGGTTATAGTAGTAATTTAATGTTAAAACACTTTTTCTTTTCCTTAACAGTTTTTATACCTCATATCACCTTCCACAGTACTTGAAAAATAGCAGCTGCTTAAGCCTGTAAGATTCAGGTCAGTGCTGTAGGCTAACACTTTTAGATGGCAAATCCTGTGTCTTTATTGGCAAAATAAGCTTTTTCAGCCCACTCAGCCAAAGAAAAGATGTTCCTTGGTTCTGACTCCCTGTACTGACACTTTAACTTGTTTTTTTTCCTTTGAAAGTACTTCATTTCAGTGCATTTGTTATGGGTTGAAAAGAAGAAAACAGTATCATGTCTTTGGACAAGTGCTTGGAATTTTGCAGATGAAAACCGACAGTATGAATATAGCCTCTCTTAACTGAGCCACTATGCTTACAGATACTTAAGAAAAGGGATGCTGTCTTCAGCTGAAATGGTGGTGCTTTGTTCCCAAGATATAAAGGACTCTCTTGTGCCAGAATGAGTGTAGCTGCAGAGTTTGAATAAATCAGCAGATTTACTAGTGTTTTGCTCAAGAGGAAATACTTTTGCTTAAACTACAGCATAATGTGGATGTGTTCATGCTAGGACATTTTAAAGAATGTCAGTACCCATGTACCATAAGATGTTTCAGTAGCTAAACCCATGATTTATCAAAAGTTCTTTTCCCTCAGAGACGAGTAGTTGCTGCTTTTTTTATCCCACAGGGAGGGAGGTTTGGGCCTAAATGCATTGTGGTAATTTAGAGTTGTGTCCTCTCCCATGTAGTTGTGCCGTATTTTGTGTTACAAGGTGGATGTGAGCTTACCAGGAAAGCATATGCTTTCAGGAAATGCTAAACCCTCTATGCAGGTACTCCTGTGGTCCTAAGAAATTTTGGTAGTGTTTTAAAGGGATGGTCCTATCCACGTCTAAATTTTGGAGAGTGAAACTTTAGTTTTGAGTTAGTGTCTAAACTGTTGCCTTTCAGTTTCGCCTCTTCAGACATGTCTGGGTTGGTTTTTTTGGGTTTGGGTTTTTTTTGGTTTGTTTGTTGTTTGTTTGTGGTTTGTTTGGTTTTTTGGTGGGTTTTTTTTGTTTGTTTTTGTTTTTGTGGGTTTTTTAAAAACATACAAGCTGGGGCACCTGGAGCTGTCTTCAGCCTGGAATAGTAGCTGGGAGACTTCCCTCTACTCCAAAAGCTGAGGTAGCATGCTGCCTTCCATGGCTCAAGAGAGATCATCAAGAGGAAGATGTTTGAGTCTGTCAGCACACTTGTAACAGAGTAGGGATTTTTCTCTAATTCAGCTCAGTTTGGAGCATCAGGCTGCCTATCAGAGCAAGCTTGTGATTTGTGTCTAGGCCCACAGGTTGCCTTGTGTGGAGCACAGATTCTGCAACTGGCCATTCAAAGGCAGGTTACAATTATGCCAATGAGAAAGAGCTGTGTATAAAATAGCTTTCTGGTACTTAAAATTATAAACTAGCTTTGTCCTTAACCCTGCCAGATACTGATGGACAAAATACTAATGAGCTTGTAAGCATTGTGGCAGAAAATGAAATAACCTGGTGCATATTAGACCATATTAAGTAATTCCAGACTTCTAGGTTCAGAAAGTTTCTCTTCAGGGGCTGGGAGGTGGCTGGCAGAGATGCCCGTGTAAGTGCACCCAAAGAATTTATATTCAGAAAACCCCACAACTGTAACATGCAAATGAGGATTTCCCACCTCTGGAAAATGTGGCTAATATCCTACATTATCTCATGACCTAGAATTGTGAATACTTCCTAAAGTATTTCCTATCTTCCATGTGTACAGCAGGGTGGAAGAAAATATGAATGAGTATGTTGGTTTCGGGCGGTAGGGGATTTTTACAGAGAAGGAAGGAGGAGGCAGTAGGTGGGTGAGAAAAAATGAGGTGGAGAGAAACGTTGCGTGTAAATGAAGTGCTGTGTTCTCTAGAGCAAGCTCAGTGAGGCTGTTCTGCTGGCAGCAAGAGCTGTTGTTACCCGTGCTATTAAGACCAGTTAGTCCAAGGAGAGAAGTGTGACTCTGAACAGTTAATATGCTGCTTGACCCTATCACAAGATAATATTCAGTATTAAATCCTGTGAAGAAAGTGAATACAACAGCTTCTGTGAGGAAAAATTGGCAGGAAGGCAAGTAGAAGCAGACTGTGAGACATTTCTTACAAACTGCGCTTAGAAACCAATCTGTTCTTCTTTTTTGTTCTCTGATGAAGGGATGGATTATAAATGGTACAGACGGCCTTGAGGCCTGTGATAGTACAGTATCTGCAGCTTTTCCAGTTGGAGGCTTGAAAACTCTTAATGGTTTTTATGCAAAAAAGGGTAAGAATCCATTAAAAAAATCTGAAAATGTTCATGTAAAAACCTTAGGCTCAAGAGCAAATTTTTATTTTATACAGGAGAAGAAGGATTGAAAGAACAAAATTCTAAATATGTTTTTACACTTCTTACCTCCATTGCTTAGTTTGGCTAAGATAAATATTTAACTTTGGAAGTTTTAATATGAAAGAGATCTCTCCTGTATCATCTCCACTTCAGTCTGTCCTTAGAGCACATGCAAAGTCAAACTTTCCTTATGTGGCAGTACACTGAATTTAGATTTTTTGATCTACATAAGAGTGTATGTGTATCTAGAAGAATAAAAAGCTACCTGTATTATGTGAGTGGTGTACAAGCTCGGTGCACCAATGCATGGTCCGCTCCTGTCCCACTGCGCGTGTGCGTGAACACCGTGCTCTGCTCTGTTAATTGCCCATACTCATTCCCACAAAGTCAAATGTTTGAACAAAATACGTGGGAGCCGGGTTGAGTATTGCGCCATAGGCCTTAATCATTCTCCGCATCAGCAGAAGCAGCCTGTGCTCCAAACGTGGTTTTGTGTCGGCTCACAGCTGACGCCAATGACTGGTGCTCGCTCCCTTGAAACCCTCCCGTGACCAGTCGGGAAGGTCGTCCGGGAAGGAAGTCCGGGAAGACCCCGGATCCAGCCACGAAACGGTTTTGTTCCTCCTGCTTACCTTTCTCGTTAAAAGAACATCTTGTCTCACCGTGTCTTACATCAAATGTAAGGCAAACAATCTGCGAAACCGATGGAAGTAGACTACAATGCGATGTGATTTTTGTGATTAGCCGCCTGGTCTCTCCGGGTGGATCAGTAGGCTGGGTGACAGGGCCATCTGCTGGCAGAGGAACTCCGCCGGCATCCCTGTGAATTCTGCTGGGAACGATTCTTGTTCTGCGAGTGGTTAATGGCTTCATTCTAACTTCCAAACACTCGTGACTCTTCTTAAATTGTCTTTGTAAGCGGCTTCATATCTAATATTAATGTCTGACTTGGTAGCAGAACTTTTAACTGTAAAGAAAGACAACTCTTTAACCAAAAATTTAAGCTCCATTCAAAAGTCAAATGGGATGTTTGATCTAGGACTAGTAATTGCCTTAGATTGTGCCAAATCTTAGAACTGTGTTCTGAAGAAGTGTGGGTTTGTAGATTAACCTCTCAGATCAACGAGAAATTAATGCTTGGCATTCATACAAAAGGCATACTTTAGGGAGATTTTGATTAAAAATACAAATCAGATATCTTGTGAACAAACATAAAGAAGCCAAATGGTCTGTCATACTAACATTGTTGAAGTTCTTGTCTTCAATATTGAAAAGGCTTTTGGATGTATTTTAGTTTACTTTTGCAAGCACTGTGCAATCAATGCAGCATCTCAAACATAACAAACATGTCTGATATGTATGTGCTCATGTTTACCTGTCTGTATGTCCAGTGTGGTGACTGAATCACAGGTTATAAATCACAGCTTATGGTCTATCCGTTTGCAAGTTTATAATTAATATTAAGGAATTGCCTGTGGGTATAATAATAAATTGGGTAAATAACATGTAAACATGATTTATGATTTCTTTGGGAACCTGCTGCTTCTCTTCAAGAAGATTTTGTTACAGTAAATGTGCAGGGTTCTTTAATATACGTTATCTTATGCAAATGAAAGTACACCAGTCCACACTGCTTGACATGTGCTATTGCTGATGAAACAGGTCACATGGTTGTGTCAAGCCTGCGGCAGAGCAAGGCTACTCCTGGTTCCAGCAGTACCCAACCCTCTTAAAGCAGTATCCCTGATCACTCTTGTGATTACAGTAAGAGATGCTATACAGTAGATCCTTGCTAACAGAATGGCAATTTATTGTAGACTAAAATTATTTCCCGAGAATGCACTTATCTGACTGTATCCAAAAATCTGTTGTCTTCTGTCCACAATTTTTGTTGTCTCTAGCATCATATACCTTCATCCCTCAGAGAATGCAGGTTGTTACATACTGCCTAGGGGCTGTTCTGACCTTTTTGACTTCTAAACAGTTTTTCACTTTTTTACTCCTTTGACAATTCAGCAAATGAAATGATGGAGATGGACTTCATTACAGGAGCTTTGACTGAAATTATTTATTGCTTACCTAGTAAACCTGGCCATAAATGTAAATGATTTATAAATCCCACAAAAGCACAAACATTAGCCAGTGACTGCTTGTAGGGCTGATGTGTAGAAATTATGTGTATGGAGGGATAACTTTTCTTCTAGCCAAAAGACTGTGCAAGAGTAAAGCAACAGTATTTTATGTTTTCTGCGGATCAGGATTATTCTGGACCTTTTTTTTTTTTCTGTTAGCTCATACTACATTTTCACTTTCAGTTTTAGTGAATGTTATCTATTATCTGTTCTAAAAGGATGGCAAAATGGATTACAGTATATCAGGAAGGATGGATTGGACTGTGGAGGAGAAGAAGTAATCTCCTCTTGTCTGAGAAACTTGAAAGAAAATGTCTGTGGTACTAGGAAGCCAACTTGACAACATGAGTAATATAGACAGAGCTATTGAAGGTCTTACCATCAGGGTGAGATGGAAGGCCAGGTGAGGTATTGTTTTATGTTCACATTTTTCTCCTGAAACTCTTTTGGCTAAATGTAAATGTTGTCTAGTGACTATAATTTTTTTTGTCAAGTTCACCGGTGAAAAATTGTACTGTATAAGGAAATGGCATTTTACCTGCAAAGTCCGGTTTTGCTCCAGATTTACTGTGCTGAATACTGGTCTCCAAGTTGTCTACACCTGCTGAAGTTCTTGTTTGCACAGTGATATTGGGCTACTGCAAATATTAGATGAGTTTTCTGACTTTGGTGCAACTGCATCTCTTCCATGTGGCAACACTTTAGTAATGAAAACCTTGTTTTATCTGCATGGAAGTAAGTAAGCTGTGGCCATGGGTATTGGGGTTTTTTTCTGTGTGATATTGGATGTGTGATGTACAGGATCACTGTTCCTGTTAAAGTACTGAGTCAGATCACTTTTTTGTGAAGGTCCACAAATTCCATAGAACCGGTTCTGAGCGGGCTATTGCAGAATGTAAGCACAGTAAAAAAAAAGCCCTCCAAAGAACTGTAAAAGGATTTGTCATAAATTGGACGAAATCCTACATTTGTAGTAAAAATACATTGGAATACAATTTTGGCACTGATACCCAATCTGTTGGTTTTCTGTCTCAGCATTAGCTTGAGAGCAGGAAGCGCTCAGGTTTCCAAGGGAGGGGGGGCTCGGCAGAACCCCAAGCGGTGTCAGAGACAAAGCCCAAGATCGCTACAGGACTCTGACAGCTGCTAAGGGAGGACCGAATTGCTTCTAGAAGCGCACCAGTGTGTCAGCACCTTGATTTACTTTTTTGGATAGTCTCGGATGGTGGTAAACACTTTTGTACCCTTGGGTGAACAGTTTTATTTAAAGTCCAGAAATGAAGATAAGGAGCCTCTCCCTTTACGTCTCTCTGTGGTTCCTGTTTACAGCAGTGATACTCAAAGGTGAGAATACTGCTTGCTAGCTAAATGTTGCCCTGAGGTTTATTTTATTCGGACAGGATCTTGTGACCCGAGGTACCCTACATGTCTGAGCCCCAGAAGTGTTTAATTTGTTTAGTTTTACTTTGTCTCACTGATGCATAGACAAAATTATCATGTACGACCAAAACTGCAGTGCTCTTCGGGAAGCTTTGATTTATTGGGATACCTTTTTAGTCAGGAAGATTTGCTTGGAACTGTTAATTAGTCCAGAAGTCGGTGTGAATCACCAGAGAGAAATGTACTCCAAAGCACTTGTTCCCTACATATTGCCACCTGGCATTTGCGCAAGTCTTGCGAGTGTGTGAGAGACTGAAATGCTGAAGTGATAACGACTCACAAACCAGCCATTTGCAAAAGCAGCGGGGCGTGATCATGATGATGTTGTTGAGGCCATATTTGCACCCCAAAACCGAAGGGGAGGAGGATAGGTTTTGAACCAGTGTAAGAACACGAAAGGCCAAAGGTGTGAGCACCGATCACCAGAGATCACCACGAAAATTGACCTTTGTTTAGCAACAAGCTGGGTTGTTTTGGACCAGATAAGGGAGAAGACAGATAAGAAGCAGATCCTATGAGATGGGATAATACTTTTTATCATGTGTGGTGATATCGGTCCTCTCCTTTATCTACTCTTATCCTTTCTTTCTTTTTCTTTCTTTTCCGTCTGTATTTTCTGAAGAGTAATCTCTTATGCTTTTATATTGTTTCGTTTCTATAGATAATAACCGATACCACTAAGTACCTCTTTCCCATGGTTGGAATTGATGCAACTTTTAAAATATTTTTTCTAACTTTAGTCAGGGGGTTGTTTGCCTTTACCCAGGGGGAGGGGAATTAAAGTTTCTTCAAAAGACTGTTCACCGGGTGAGGTCTAATGAGCTTAACATCTCCAGATGGGGAGTAGTCAGAAGGTACACAGGAAATAAACGAACATTAACGGGCATTACTCCCATGGAGACACCTGGTCTGGGAAAAGATTGATAAGAGAACCAAGTGAGGTTCTCTTGGTTCAAGAGAGTATGGGAGTGAGGAGTGAGGGCCGAATTAGTATCGAAGGCGAAGGGATCAACAATCAATAGAAAACTGAACAGTAAGAATTGTGTAATTTAAGATGAGTGAATATGATTTTCTTCGGGATTTTTATGTATAAATAGGTGAAGAATCTGGTAAAGAACCATGTATGATGGAATGATTTTCACTGCACAACCCAGGCATGTGTGGACAAAATAATTTCTACTGCATGTCCTGTTCAGAATAACATCCTGCCCAGAATAAAGTAATGCCTAATTCTCTAACATTGAAAAATTGTTGGAATTTCTGTTTTTCCTGTAGTTACAGTGACACCATTGCAACCGAATTGCTCTAAAATAAACCTGCCATACATAAATATATATAATTTATACATAACCAGTCATTTAGTGTTGTTTCACTCTTATCCATCCCAAGAGATCCATTAAGAAGAACCTCAGTTACCCCACCTTCAAGGGTGGTTGTAACAGAGTGGTTCTGTTGTCCTTGCCTTTTGCTTGCAGAAATTTGTGAATCTATGTAAAGATGATATAGAGGCTGCCTAGTGAAACTGTGATGTACAAAACAGTATGAAACAGCAAAAGTGTCATTTAAAACCTCAAGTTTCAGTCAATTATCATTAGTATCTAAGTCTGGATAGCAAGAAGCATCTCCAAATACATGGTTTGGAAAAGATGTTGGCGCACAGATATATTCACACATTATGCAATTGCCACCTTTTGAAGAAAAACAGCTCAGACATTTTACAGGTGGTAGTTTAAAAAGAAAAAGACTAAATCCAGGAAGTAGCAGGAATCTTACCAGTGCTCCATTTGGGGACATATCAAAAGCCATTAGCCTGTGACTAAGTGTGATTTCAGACCTTGCTGACCAGAAGTCACTAATATCTGCCTGTGAAAGTCATTGGTAAAATGAAAGTAATTATATTTACTTTCAAAAAAAGTAGGAATTGCTGTATACAAAGTGGTTTTCAGTGTGAAAAGCTTAAGTCAACTATTCATTTGCTCCAGGTGAACGCTGTCTTTATTTGAATAACTTAATCAGGTACACTTCTGTATGTGAACTGATATTGTGCCATATATGAATGATAAATATGGTTATAGCAAATACTGCTTGAAGCAGTAGAAAGAGGATGTTTTCTGATGCTGCTCACTGCTTAATCTAATGTCCTGAACAAGTCCATGTTATCTAGCTGTAGAATCAGCCAAAGGAAAATATGCTCACATGCTGTTTAATGAACTGTTTGAAGACTACTCCAATGCTCTAAGACCAGTGGAAGACACAGATAAAGTACTGAATGTCACCCTTCAGATCACATTGTCCCAAATTAAAGACATGGTGAGTAAAAATATAGTTCTATTTTTCTAAAAATGTACAGGACTATATTAGACGTAAGCTTTTTGTTTGGATGTAAAAGCCTTTTGTTTGGAGTAGGAAAAGCAGCCTTCATTTTGTTGTGACAACTTCAGAAATTCTTCCTCACAGGCTGGGGAGAGGGGATGGCCTGAGGGGGTGGGGATGTGTCCTGGTCTCCAGCTTTTTGCACATTCTTCTCTGGTTGCAACACTTAAGGCTTCCATGCTAAGTCTGGAAACAGAGTTGCTGAATTTTTAAGACTTCTTTTGTAGTTAGGTGTTGGTATCATGCCCTCCAGGCAACTTCTGCTGAGTTTTAAATACAGCAAATGCTTTTTCTAAGATGCAATTAATTTCTGCATGAAATCCCTAAAATTAGCCTTCAGTAATTTTTATAAATACGTTTTTTTAGATACACTTTTAAGGCAAAAGAAAATGTGTCTGGAAGGAGAAGAGAAGATTATTTTTGTGACTTCTGAATTATAATTTCAAGGTCTTTCCAAGCTCTCAAAGAATTTCTTAGCCTGAATCTGTTAGCTATTTGCTATTCTGAAGCTTGCAAAAGGAAATTAAGAAGAACTGGGAGCATTGGACACTAGGGAGGGTGTTGAGAGAATGTTTGCACAAGTGAAAGTCCAAAGCAGTGATTTCCCTGTACAGTGTATGGGGCTAGATGCCTGTCTGAGAATTATTTTGTGGCCTGTTAATATTCTGGCCTGTTTTGAACACTACATCAAAGCCATATCACAAATGCTGTCTGCATCTAAGATTTTGTCACCTTCATCTAGAAATATTTCAACATTTTTATGCAGGATGAAAGGAACCAAATTTTGTCAGCTTACTTATGGATTCGACAAAGCTGGTATGATGCATACCTCAGATGGGACAAAGATAAATACGATGGGTTGGATTCTATCAGGATTCCAAGCAATTTGGTTTGGAGACCAGATATTGTCCTATATAACAAGTGAGTGTGGCTGGAGAAAATTAGCTTGCATATTTGAGCAAGGGAGGGAGGGGGTTAAAGGAGTAACTGGCCTACAGAATCTGAAGTTTCATCTCTACCTTACCCTAGCAAGGGATATGTTTGTTGTCTTAACATTTGTTGTTGATAATCTAAATATTTTGCAATAAAGCTATAGACAAGATCTGAAAATTATGCTACACAAGAAAGCTTTTCTGAATTCTTCTGCACTGGGAATTGAATACCCTGGCTGCCTGAGGTGCTTTCTGCTGATGCTCCTAGAGAACTCTGGAAGATTGTCCACCAAAAGATGATGCCTAAAGGCTGCACTCCTTGTCTGGTCTCCTAGGCCAACAATGACCTGCAGATTGTTTTAATCTTTTAATGGACTCTTATCCTACTGTGTCTTGTTTGAGGTCAAGTTTGAAGAAACTCTGGCAAACAAATACAACATAATTTAGCAGCACTGACATTTGGCATTCATGGGCACTCATACCTAAATAATGGTTAATAGTATGTTCCTACTAAAAATCAGTGTAAATATGATTTCAGAAGCATGCTTTTAATGGCATGAAAGGAGGCTCTTCCCCATTGCCCACTTTCTCTGGCCCATACCCTTAAGTTTTTGTCTATCAATCCTGATTGTCATTTTCCTGTCTTTTAGGGCTGATGATGACTTTTCAGAACCAGTAAATACTAATGTAGTGCTGAGATATGATGGAAAAATCACTTGGGATGCACCTGCTATCACAAAGAGCTCTTGTGTAGTGGATGTGTCTTATTTTCCTTTTGACAGTCAGCAGTGCAACCTTACGTTTGGGTCCTGGACCTATAATGGTAATCAGGTAGACATCATCAATTCTCTTGATAGTGGTGACCTCTCTGACTTCATAGAAGATGTGGAATGGGAGATTCATGGTATGCCAGCAGTTAAGAATGTTATCACCTATGGCTGCTGCTCAGAGCCTTATCCAGATGTGACCTTCACGCTGATTTTGAAAAGGAAGTCCTCTTTCTACATATTTAATCTGTTGCTTCCTTGCATTTTGATCTCTTTCCTGGCCCCACTGGGATTCTATCTCCCTGCAGACTCTGGTGAGAAAGTGTCTCTGGGTGTTACAGTTCTTCTTGCTCTGACTGTGTTCCAGCTGATGGTTGCAGAGATCATGCCCCCATCTGAAAATGTACCATTGATAGGTGAGCTTTGCACATTTTGTCTTTAAGCATAACTTATTAGTAGCAGGGCTGTATGTCAGGGAATCTTTATGTAATTTGTGATTTCTGGGAAGAGAAATTTGCTACATTTTTGAAACATAGTGAATTATTTGAAATATGTATGGAATTGGTGTATTATATGCTGCAGATTTTAGAAGTTATTTTGTGTTTATTTTAAATTATAAAATATTAGCTAGCTATTTTATATTTATTAAATATAGTTAGATATTTAGAATTATGGTATCACATCTTGAAATAAAGCTAGTAATGGAAAATAATTTTAGAACTAACACATGAAGTATAATCAAGAGCTATAGGCACAAGGTCAGACAGTTTCAAGATATGTTTCTGTCAGATCCAGATGGTTGGATGGCCTGGCTGGCATACTCACAGTTGACTTAATATAATCCAATTGCTACATTGGATTATGGTTCCTGGGAATCCATTATCCTGAAATTTAATTGATGTCTGGGAGTTCAGAATAGTTCATGTGCAATGAAAGGAACTTAGCTTAGTCTGTTTTCTCTATTCCCACACTCTCCCTTGCCATCCTTTCCAATCCCTTTGAAACTGGGCTCACATCACACTTGTCTGTGTCATTGCTGTCAGCCTTTGCTTTTCCTGCACAGGCTGCAGAGCAGGGCTGGTAGCTGCCTCTCTGCACAGGTTAGTTGGGTGGTCAGCTGTGTACTTCAGTTGCCAAAAGCAAGGGCAGAGGAGTACAGCTTGTGTCCTCTTCAGCTCTGTGCTCTGACCTCTGAGATGGCAGGACACTGGTTGTGGATACCAGCAAAGTCTGCATATTCACTGACATGTTTGAGTGTGAAAGCCTGAATCTACTGGTCTGGGGGGCACCAATAGCTCAAACAAAGTGTTATCATCACTGCTGTTAATACGTGAGGAAGTGGGATTTCCAAGGTGCCATTGGCATGGGGATTCTGCAGACACTACAAAAAGAGCAAGGCTCTTGAGAAACATTCTTGAGCTGCTTTCTTGAATGGATGTATTTCAAGTAATCAGAGGTTTTAGCTTGCAAATATTTACCATACTAATACAGTAGTCACACACTCATCTGATTAAGACATGCCAGTAATGAGTATGAGGTTTTATTTTAATGGCTTGTATCTTTGTTTTTATATGGTGAATCAATCGTGATCTAAGAGAATTACTGTGATTAAAACTTTGTTTCACTTGCATTTATGGTTAACACTATGTTGTCACACTGTTACTTCTCATTGCACTTTTTTATTACAGTAACATCTTCAATATGATTTTGTGTTCTAGGAAAGTACTACATAGCAACTATGACCATGATCACAGCTTCCACTGCATTGACAATCATTATCATGAATCTCCATCATTGTGGCTCAGAAGCAAAGCCTGTTCCACAGTGGGCCAAGGTGGTTATTTTGGACTATATGTCAAAAATCTTTTTTGTTTATGATGTGGGTGAAAATTGCACAAGTCCAAAAAGAGAGAAGGAAGAAGAACGTAGGTTAGAGGGGGATGGTGGGTGTCAGAGGAGGCACAAAGAGGTAAGGAGTCCTCTTTCCACTAGGAATGATGGCTGCAATCTCAAGGAGAAGCTCAGTGGAAATTGGAACAAAAGCTATGGAGTTCATGGTGAAAATGTTAGGGAGACTGTAAATTGCTGTTCTTGTTACAAAATGCTGATTAAAAATATCGAGTATATTGCTAATTGTGTTAGAGACCATAAAGCAAACAGGGCCAAAGGAATTGAGTGGAAAAAAGTTGCAAAAGTGATGGATAGGTTTTTCATGTGGATTTTTTTTATCATGGTATTTTTTATGAGTGTGCTGATCATTGGGAAAGCTGCTTAACTGAAAATGAATTACATTCCTTTTGTACATCTGAATATTCTATGTTAGTTTGTTTAGGAGGAGTTCTGTGATAGGGGTGCTTTTGAGACCTTTGTCTTGCATTCTGTAGCAATAAACAAATTGATTCTGTAGGCTGATCCAGTGAGTTGAGACATTGCATAACCAAGGACTTTGCTGGTGACTGTGCTTGCCTTTTAGTATGGATGTGCTGATGAGGATTGATGAGGATGAGCAGTCAGTGCTCCACCTTGGTGTGTATTGGCCATGACTTCAGGCTGTTTGGGCATTGCAGCAGTGCTGATGGCCTAGCTGAATACACATGGAGTTGTGTATTCACAGGGCTCCATCTCTTCACCTTGTGATTTCATCAGCCCTTTCTCTCTTCCAGGGAGAGAAAAAAGGTGTATTTGTGACATGGTGACATTTTCTGGAGATCATCCCTTCATGGCACTCCCTTTTTCCCTTTTATTTTAGCTTGACTTGAAAACTTACATTTTTTGTTACAGCTCACTTATCACTATGGCTCCAGTAAGCTAGATTGTCAAGATTTCTTCCTCACTGAGTCAGAGGGCCTCTTTTCAATTCTTTCTCTTGAGCGTAATAGTAGGAAGAACTTCTCCTATCCCTCCTGCATATCTCACTGCCCTAGGCACTCGTGCAAGATGTGCCTTTAAATGCTACTTGAGACTGCTAAAATAGGAGGGTGTGACTTCTGTCTTCTCTAACCGTATTTACCTACCAGTCTTCACCCTTTGTGTCCCTTGTTTACTCTTACAAGCTCTTTAATACTTAAATTTTAAACAGTTTACAGAAATGCCAAGTTGCTCTGTGCATTACTTAGCACAAAATCATGGTCTTACAGACTCATTAAAGTAGTGCCATAATGAACACTCCTCGCTCAGCACCTTAGTACTTACATGTATGGGAAAATGTTTGTTGCTGACAACACCAAAACCTCCTTTTCTGTCTGTTAATTTCTGTTAACCTTCTCAGACTGATAGAGCTCTGGAGGATGTCTCTTGTGGTAAAGTAAGAAACCAGTACCCCGGGCATGCCCATAGCAAATAAATTGCTTTTGCAAAGCACCCTGAACTTTGAAACCATGACATTCTAGATGCACTGGGAGAGGCAGAATGGCATTGTAATGGATCCCAGTCAAAAGTTCATGTGATAAAACTAATTTTCATAATTGTCACAGTTAATAGGAGCATACCTGTGAATCAGTAACTTAAGAGCAAGGAGCTAAACTGGTAAAGTGATGCAGTTGTTATGCCCAAATTTATTAGAAGAAAGGGAATTGTTCTTTTTGTTTTGATGATGTAAATGATGCATTGAATTGCTAATGGCAGGTTTTCTTTTGTGTGGAATAATTAACACTGTAAACTTATCTGGATTCTCATACATAATGCAAATCCTAAAGTCCAGGTTTTAATGTAAAGCTAAACTGGGTGTCTAGCCAAGAATAAACTCAGTATGTGGAAAAAGTCTCAAGTGTGTTCCCTGTGTATTATCAGTTCCCTCTTAACCACCGTAACTTTAAGTAGCTCCTTTAGAAGAAGACAAGCTGTTCATTTTCATTCACTGTGCAGAAAAACTATTGAATCCATTTGCCATGTATTTCAGGGTTTGGCACTTACACTGCCTGCTTGAGAAAACAGGTTTGCTCTTTGTTGTGGAAAAAAATTATTGTCTGTAAAGCTGAGGAAGTATTTAAATATAAGGGTAAAATATTCAGAACATAAGTCTTCAGCATGGAAAACTGGTGACCAAGGGTTTACTTAAGGCTTATGGTGGCATAAAAGGGCTACTGTTCTGTGTCTTACAATGTAGGAACGGGGTACATGAAATGTACACAGTGTGTGGCAGTGGAGGAGTCTGCACAACATGTAATAAGGTTGAGGAACTCTCTGCAACATGATTGGTGAATGCCAAAAGATTACATGGACTTCAAGACTTAATGGAAAAAAATAAAAGAAAAATCTACTGGCATACTTCTAAATACAGTCATCAAGCTTTTAAAGGTCGAGCAATATTTTAGGGATTCATGACTACATGTTCATCAGTGCTCTTCCCGCTGGTGGCACCCACTGAAGGCAGCTTCAAGATTTAGACAGCTCTTTAGTCTGACTCAGAATATCTCCCTCAGAAATTCAGATTTTGTCCATGTCACTCTGTTCAAAACAAACTGCTGCAGTTGTAGGCTTTCCATGTGTAAGGGAAAGTTTACAGTCATAGGTGGACTGTGGGCTTCTATCATCTGGTGATTTTTCAGTTCTCTGCATGCTTGGATGATGATATTGAAATCATGCTTTGCAATTCCCTAGTACTTTTTATGTGAAGATGTGAATGTGTAAGAAATACCTTCCTTGCAATAGTATGATTTGAAAAATAGTTCTAACGATTTGAACCTATTAACTATTAAATTTGCTTTTAAATTGTTATCCTTTTCTTTGGATGACCAGACATTCTCAGACATTTTTTCACCCTTTATTTACAAATGGTGATTTTTCTTCATCTTGAAAGAAAGGATTTTCCATTTTTAGTACATAAGAGCCATGGATTTGATCAAGATTGTGAGTCATGTCTTTGGACTTAATCATCATTCAGGGTAAAAAACATGATATGACATTGCATGGCCATGGTTCTAGTGACAAGGTTGACTCAAGGCCCATGCAAGGGCTATCTGGTTTAATGCTAGCTCAGGAGTATCTGACTAAACTGTAGGGACAGTAGCTTAGGTTTTAATGTTTGCAGAATCACAGAATCATTTAGGTTGGAAAAACCTCTGAGATCATCAAGTTCAACCTTTGACTGATCACCAACCTTGTCACCAAGACCATGGTACCAAGTGTAATGTCCAGTCATTTCTTGAACACTTCCAGAGATCGTGACTGCACCATCTCCTTGGGCAGTTCATGCCAATGCTTGACAACCTCTTCCATGAGGAAATTTCATCAAGGAGAAACTCTAAATCAGCCTTGTCTGTTAGCAGGCAGAACTGTACATGACAGCTGTAGTGCTGAGTGAGACAGGACTGTTTAAACTAATTCTATCTGTCTTGATCCCTTCCTCTTTCTTTTGTGTGCCTCGTGCTTAGATCCAGTAATCTTTGAGGAAGATGAAATTCAGAAATTATTAATAACTATGATTACAATAATGGAAAATTAGCTACTTATGCACTGAGTAACTCTGCTTACCATGAAGGCAGCAAAGTGACTTTATATTTACTGAGGAAGACAATGATGCTGTAAAAATACCGTCTTAGATCTGTGTGCTGCAAAGGCCTTTGAGGGATGTGCTGACAGATTGTTTTGTTGTACCATCTCTTGGCAGAGAGATCAACTGTCCTGTCTTGTACTGAGTCACTGCAGTGTTGAAATGAGGAAAAATATAAACTGTCTCTTGTGATGCCTTCACTGCTCTTTTCACAAACAGAATTACAGAGGTGAAGTGCAATGGGATGTTGTGGTGTTGAATTTTCAACGGTACAGAAAGGTAGAAGATGGCCTTTCCTAACTTAGGAAATCTGTTTGTGTTCATGGAAATTGAACCAAGAGGGTCCAGACTAAACCAAAAAGGATCATCCTGAACAATATATGACATTCCGAGAGAGAAGAGGTTTTTTTCCTGTGTTTCGGGAATTCAGATGTCACATTCTAAGCACCTACAGCTTTTGTCCACTGGTTAGCAAAGCTTGGTTCTCTGACACTGCCAGGATTATGGTAAGTGTCTCATAGTTGTTTCTCAAGAAATGCAGGAGGAGTGTGGCAAGAATTCCTGATTGTGCAGCAGTCCCAATTTGAGAAGCTGAAGACCTCAATATGATTGTTTTGGAGACAGGAAAAGGAGACTATGGGGTGAAAGGCAACTTTCATTCTGTTTATAAAAGTGTGAAGAATCCATCTTTTCTTACAAACTTCTGTTATTCATTGAAGAAAAGAATATATTGACTCTGGTTTTCTTTCTTAAAGTCTTTTCATCAGTGACAGTATATAGGACCAAAGATGACCTCTGCAGTTTGTGTATAGCCACCTACTCTGTACTTGCAGGCAGAGTGAGTGACCTGAAGCTCAATTAAAGGAGGGGAGCAAGCTGAACTTCTCTTTTTTCAGTGTTCTCTGAAGTCTACTAAAAAGGAGAAATCTTTCTTCTTTGCTAGAGACAAGTCCAACTCTGTGGAAGGGATCAGAGGTAGTGAAGGTGTTTGTATCTAGTTTGTGCTGTGCAAATTAGTGCTTCATTGTCTCCAGACACTTTTTAAGAACTCCATTTTACCTTTGCAATAAGGAATAACAGAGACAGCAAGTACCTAGCTCAGTTTTGTTCTTATGTCTGTCTTTCTAAATACTTTTGTACATTTGATTCCTAGTCTGCAGGCCACAGACCACTGAAGATTGGCAAGACCACCAGGAATACACTGCACCACAAAGGTGAGTGTCTCAGGTGGTGCCTTCTGGTTACCTGGGGTGCAGAAATGGACCTTGGTAGTGAACTAAGTCATGCCTATGTCACATGAGTTGCATTGTCTGGCCATGACAGTACCATATGTTCTGCCAGGTGTAGTTCTAGCCATTGTGGTTGAGAAGGCAATCCAGAGGTACCTTAGCATCAGGATGAAATACAAATCTAACTGCAGAGGGAGGGATGTAAGCTTATGGGGAGTAGAGCAGGGTGGAAAATATGCTCTGTGAAAAAGCTGGCATCTAGAACTGCTGTGATCTCTTCTTGGGTATTCCTGCTTCAGAGTAGAAGTCCATCTAGTGAATATCCAGAAAATGCAAACTGAGATTAAAAAAGGGCATCTGCAATTTCAAGCAGGGTTTTTATTCTACTGTCTGAAGACATTTATTTTAAAAAGTAGTCCAATAATACCTTTTAAGTAACCCATTTAGGATTATGGATTTTTCTGGGGAGCAGGTATTGTTGTTTTTTTCTTCTGCCATTATCATCTTCTGTGTCTTGAATTCACACAGCTAGTCACAATAAATCTTTATCTCTATTTTAAAAGAACTTGAAGCAGATTTTAGTACATCATCATTTTTATTCATATCACTCTTCACTAAACAAGATTTTATCTGTGGTGTTGGGAGTGCTGGGAGACTGCGCACCACAGTCTTTCCTACATTTCACTTTGGTTTGAAGAATGCACTAGTTTTGATTAATTTAAACTCAGTGACAGAGATGGCAAAAGAAGAGTGGAGCAAAAAATCACATGCTTTAAAAAAAATTACTTAGACCTAACCCAGCTTATTGTAGGCAGAATGTTTCAGTTAATAAAATTATTAAACTCAGTTCACTGGGTATTTGCTTGCTATGTGTCTGTCTCCACTAACGGACAACTTCATTAATTGCAGTCTTAAATACGGTATAATCACATCATATTCTTGTTTTGTTTGCTTTTGAATTCTCCATTAGCACGCTTAACAACAAATTAGCAGGAAATTTTTTGAGACAATGTAATATGAACAAACAATGAATGATACTCGCACTAATGCACACATTTGCATGCTTCTGTTGTTAGTATGCCACAGAGAAGTAATAGATCTGTCCCTTTTATTAATTCTGTATTTTCATTTCTAACTGAGCACTACCAAGCTGCTCATGACATTTCAGTGAAAAGAGTGCCTTTTGCAATGTTTCACTGTAGCAAAAGTGTACCCTAAAAATAAAGTTAAATGGTAAAGTCATCTGGAGTCGTCTTCAGAAATTAGAAAAGACCTTTACAGAGAAAGCATTTGGCTAGAATGTGGAGTCTATGTTCAGTGGGGATTAAAGTTTTGGTTTGACTTGCCTAGGACCACAATTGGTTAGAGGACAGTAGCAGACGCAGCTGTGTTGCAAAATAATGCTACATAATATTAGCAAAATGAAGAAGAGGAAAGAGATGGGAAAAGCTAACTAAACATGAAGTGAAAAATATAAAATTACTGAGACTATTGTTCAGCATCTGTCAGTTCAGTAGAGCACGTTCAAGCTGTGGGATAGGTACTTTCATTTTACATGTCCCATTCACTGGCCAGCCTGTGTCCAGGGGTGGACTGTTAGCAACCCTGGGGCTGCATCACAGCAGTGGGTCAGCTGTGGGGTAAGGGGTTACTGCCTCATTCAAGGACAAGGGTGCCAGCTCACCCCAAATCATGATGATGTGTCCAAGCCTTCACTAGATGATGGATTGGTGGGACCCTGAGGACCCACTGTCATCACCTACTGGTAAAGCAGTTCCATTTCATCTCTCTGCTTAGTTCCCAAAAGTAAGTGTCTGGTGGCCTTCAGTATGAAGATTGTCACTTACATGGAAACAGACGACAGAAAGTTGGTAGCTTCCCCCACAGGAGGCCTGATATGGTTCATAGCTGTTATAGATGTATTTTCCTGTCCTGCAGGTTGTGCCTACTTTTGATTAGCATTTTAATATTCTAGGTGGATGCCAGCAAGATATCTGTGGTGAATGAAACTTCTGTTGCTTTTATCTAGTGTTTTTAACATAGCTGAAAACAGAATGGTGGTCACAAGATAATCTCTTTCCTCATAGTTAAAGGATGAGAGTTTATGAAAAACTTTATGAAAAAGGCTTGACACTAATACCCCAAACCCAAGGGTGAACTGGCTTCTTACTCCCTTGCTGTGAAATGGTAGTGGGGTACAAATGACCTCAGGGGTATGCTGCCCAGGTATGGGCAAAACTTAGTCACCTTCAAGTACAGTGCCTCAGTTGTGCTTTGGAATGCCATGTTCACTACCCTGGAGAGGTTGTTTGAACTGCAAAAAAAAGCATTCTCAACATCATGGTTCAAAGTGGACTAGATAAGTGTGTTATTTGGGACTGCACGCTTGAGCTGCATGAATTCTCAGCAGTGCTTCAAGCCAGCAAGTTCTCTCTCTCTAGGAGCATTATACTGGGACCCTAGATTCCTGAGGCATGAGCAGCAAACCAGTCTGGGGGTCCTGCCCTTAGGGGAATGGTAGAGACGTGAAGGGTGTTGGAAAGAATAAGTCCAAGGCCCAAGTGTCTGCTGTGAAAGCACCTTGCAAAACTTCGTTCTGAGGAGTTAGTACCTCACCTAAATCCCGAGACCTCTAGGGGTCATACAAGTGCTGTTCTAGTTGCAGGGGTTCTTCAAGGCCATGCTTGTAGGCATTTTTTTAAAGAAAAAAAAGCCGCTCTTAAGCCTAAATGTGCTGTTTTCTCCACACAACACATCAAGTGATGTAGCCTCGTTAGCACAGCTGTTCCTATTTATCTTTGATTACAGACTAAGTAAACGAACAATTCTATCCTATGGGTAAGTGCAAAGATTGCTGTTCTGAAAGGCTGCTTCATTACTTCCTCAGAAGCCATGCTTTAATTTATAGTGTGATTCAGGGGCTAACAGTCTTGGGAATAGACCTGGTTTGAAGTTGGCTGTTAGACCTCGAAGTACTGCAGGTTGAAGTTTTCATGGCCAGTGGAGATTGGTCCCTACACTTGATCAGGATAGTCTGGTATATTGCTGGGACTAAGAGAAAATGCCAGCTGGAGGCATTGGGAGCTATGACAGGAGGAACCTGAGCCCCTGGCCAGGTTGTGGGGGTAATTTTCTCCACAAGAGCCCTCACAAAGCCGTGGTTTGCACTGGTAGCTAGAAAAGTATGGCTAACACCCCAGAGCTTTGGCTGCTGCTGAGCAGCACTTCACTGCATCAAGTCTGTCTCTCCAACACTCCCCTTGCCAAGGAGGCTGGAGCTGGGCAAGATTTTGGAAAGGGGACACAGCCAGGACAGCTGACCTACTGATCAAAGGGTATTCCATAACATAAGACATCAGCTCATCTATAAAAGCACTGAAAAATGAGAAAGGGAGAGAGTGGGGAATTTTCTTCCATAGCAACTGCATTGCATACTGAAGCACTACTTCCCAGGAAGAAGCTGGACATAATCTCCTGATGGGAAGTAGAGAATAAATTTTTTGTTCCCTTTGCTTCCATGCCTTTCCTTCCCTTTGGTTCCAAGCCTTTGATTTTGCTTTATTAAACTGCCTTTATCCTGATCCATGAGGGATTTTTTCCATCTTATTTTCTCCCTCCCTGTTCTGCTGAGGAGGGGAATGATAAGAGTGACTTAGTGGGCACCTGCTGTCCAGGGAGGGTTAACCCACCATACCAACTTAAACTTTCACTGTTGCATCATATTACCATTCTCTGGAGGATTCCTGGAGTGTAGAGACTCTTGCAACTGCTCCTGTGAGGTAATAGATGTAATAAGACTGTCTTGAAGGGAATTTGGTCCAGTTCAAGAGACCCGGAGCACTTTAACTGCTGCCTGGGCCTGGCTTGCACTCTAACCTTCCCCAGTGACACTGTTTCCATTGTGCCTGCTTATGTGCTTTGTAGGTGGTCCTCTTGAGCACAGCCAGGCAGGTGATTGCTTCCCCTTCCCTCTCCATCCCAGAGGGACATAGACCTGAAGCTCCCTGTCCACACGGCAGAGGGAAGGAGGCAGTGCTGCTGAGCAGGCAGAATGGCTGCAGGCACTACCAGACTGTCATCAGTCTAGCTGTATTTGCTTGAATGGTGGTATGACCAGCTTGGGGGGAAGGACTTCATTTTGTTCAGCAGCAAAACTTCAGTCACTGTTCACTTCCACTATGCTGCCACTGTGACTGTTACATTGCGCAATTACTGATTTCAGAAATTCCTCTCGATATCAGACGTCAGAAAAGTTACAAGGAAGGAACTCAAAAAACAGGAAACCTTGTGGGAGTGCACTGGGACATAAAACTGCAGGTTTTGCACATAGATGATGGGGCTTTATCACAGACTGGAGAGGACCAATGGGCAGATCTGCAGTGGTGTGGCATCTAGTTTTAATGAGATGCTTATTTAAAGATGAGACAGCAAAGTATTATTATAGTTCTGGGCCATAGTCCTGCTGCTGCTTGTCCTGCTGTGACTGAGGCCTGCTCTTTTGGCTTGTATATCAGCAAGCAAACTATGTTTTTTTTCTTTAGGAGGATGTATGACTAAATTGCTCTAGATAGGGGTGAATACAAGACAGAAGAGAATGATACTGGGTTTTTCATTGCCTGCTTCACTGTGTTTAGTGGGGGTGCTTAGCTAGGACACTGTGTATTGGTAGTGATTCCCAATTCCTTTTACTTAATGACTCTAGCTTTTTCCCTTTAAAAATTAAGCATCTCTTGACAAATTTAGAGATGGCATTTGTAGAAGCAGAGCATCGTGCTAGAATAGCTGCTTTGGTTCAGCTCTGGGTCCTGCTGAGGTGTTTCATGCCCCGGTAGCAGGACCACCACTTTGGAATTATCCCACAAGTGTGGCAGGATTTCCTACAGCTCTGCAGTTCTCAGTGTTGACCCTTCAGGTGCACCCAGGCATTACTGCTGAATAAACAAACACAGGCAATTTCTATTACAGAGATGAAGATTTCTCTTAAAATGGATTAAATCTGTAGGGAAAGGGAATAGAGACTTCAGTCCAGGAAGAGCTGTGGTGGGGAGCGTGTGCTGAACAAAACACAGCTTTGCTAGAATTTTCTGACTTTTTACCTGGTACGTGAGCCTCCCCTCTTTTTATTGCTCCTATGGATCATGCTGTCTCACTGTAAGTAAGATCTCTCCAAAGAGCAGCTTTATCTATACCAGGTAATTCACCTAATTGCATGCTATTGAAAGAAAAGGGTTTTGCTCTGGTAGGGAGCTAGAAGTTCCAAGGTTCATGGCAAAATTAAGAGAGAAAGTATCTTATCAAAGATCTATACAATCACTTGTAGTTTGCTTTTGTTCTCTTAAATACTGTCCAACAACTCTGGATCCCATGTGAAATAAGTGGGTTTACTTTTATGACCTCAGTATATAACAACTGATGATTTGCATACCACTTCTGAGATCAATGCTAATTCCTTTTGCTGCTGTTGCTGGATGTTGCACAGCCTAGCTTCTGTCTTGGCTTTTTTGCTTTCAACCTTGCTGAGTTAAATGCCAGAGGTTTATTACATGCTCTCTGTCTGGGTTAATTTTTTTGGCCTCTGGATCTACTAATTGCCATTTGTAAATTTTCCTGGTGGTAAAGGTCACAAAGATAACTTGGCCCGCATAGCTTAACCTCTTGGCACATCTCAGGTTATGAAAGGCAGTGTTGAAGTCTGCTGATTAAATTAATTACTCTTCTGAGGTTTCATCATAAAGAAAAGCTCTTTTGCCTTTGTAGTTCACTTCCATCCAATTTTTTGCATCGTATCTCAGAGCTGGGTTAGGAACCTCTAATTTTACTTGGAACACAATCAGATAGTAGAAAGAGTTTATGTTTGTCAAACATAAACCTGATCCTGAACTGTGTGTTGCATAGATGCCTTCCTCTGCTTCATAAGACGGGAAGGCATGCTGCTGCTTTTGCTTTCCCTCTAAACTTTCTGCCTTTGCTAGAAACACCTCCAGGCTGATGAAACTGGAACAAAGCCTGAGAATAAACCAGCACTCAAGGTTCACTCTAGCCCCTGCAGAAAACTCACTCATGAAAGTGTCTGCTTCTGAGCATACGATGCACTTTCCAAAGCTATGCCTGAGTGCAAATAAATAGGTGCCCTAAACTAACCTATTCCTGTTTGAGGGAATCAGGAGCAAGCTAGTACCAGGATGTTGTCACAGAAAGCTGGTCTCGCTGTTCCTTACATCCAGCACTCCTGGTTAGCCTTTGCTCTCTTGCACTGAAATGCACAGGGCCATCTCAGCTGCTGTTCCTGACAGTCACACTGCCAGAGTCCAGCAGGGTGGGGACAGCTGGGTTAATACCAGATCATGCAGAATAGCCCTTCATGTGAGCTGTTGGGGAGGATGTGTAAAAGCCAATGCCCCTGTCCCTTCTGTGTGTCGTCCCCCCCTGCCTTTCTTTGCTGAGGGGTCTTTACTGTGTTTTATCACTGGGTACAGCATTGCAAAGATGGCATTGCAGCTCTTCTGGAGTTGGAGTATAGCTGATTGTGGTGATGTGCCGACACTTACTGGAGCTTAGAAAGATCCCCAGAGCCACTGCAGCAGAGGTAATCAACCCAGGGACGCCTCAAATATCTCCTTGTTGTGGTCTGGGGTCCCTATGGACTAGCATTGCAGCCTTGCCTTTCCTACCAAGATCAACTCCAAGGCAGTTGCAGCAAAGTCACTGTGGTACCTCTAAAATGTAGATTATAAGTTTAAAAATAAGCAATAAAGTATACATATGGCTATATAAATCACAAGGCAAGATATAATCATTGCATTTATAGAATGGTTTGGGTTGGAAAGGACATCTACTTCCAGGTTGGGTTGGAAAGGATTATCTACTTCCAAGCCCCTGCCACAGGTACCTTCCACTAGACCAAGTTGCTTAAGTTCCTATCCAACATGGCCTTGAATGTTTCCAGGGATGGGTCATTCACAATTTCTCTGGGCAACCTGTTTCTGTGCCTCACCACCCTCATAGTGAAGAATTTCTTCCTAATAACTGATTTAAATTTACCCTTTCTCAGTTCAAAGCCATTTCCCCTTTTCCTGTCATTACATGCCCTTGTGAAAAGTCCCTCTCCAGTTCTGTAGCTCATCCAATTACCAGTGCTGAACCCCAGATGAGGCAGAGGGGCTGGGGCCAGGGTGCTGCAGCAGCCTGACCACCCCTGGCTGCTCTTCTCCATGCAAGTCCAAGCCTTTGGGGGTTTTGCAGAGCATTAGGAGAAGAAATGTACAGTATAACATCTGTGTCCTGTTGTACTGGGGAAAAAACTGATTTCAGCTGTTTCCAGTGCCTTTGCTGGATTATGTTTAAGCACAGAATTTATGAATGCAATAATTAAATGTACTTTTGAAGCAGCTTTTCTGGCACTTCACTGTAGTGAAAGCAAGGGCAGCTTTAGAAAAAAAAGGCCCTCCAAGCAAGATCTAAAGGCAACATTCAAAATTATTCTGAAGATGCATTTGCCTTCTCTTTCCAGAACATCCAGTCCTCATGTCTCCTCCTTTTTTACTTAGTCACTGCACTTCATTTTTCCAAAGCCTAACTTCATAGCTCTGCTCTATCACTTCCCAGCTTGGAAATCATTTCAGCATGTCCTTGTACTTGATCTTGGATACATGAGATTCCCAGCTGGAGCCAGACTTTGTTGCCCCTTGTGCACAGGACATACTTGATACATTAGCAGTACTATGCCCATTACATCTGCTGCATTTCTGCCAGATGTCAGGCTATATTCCCAACCAGTACAGTGTTTGGGCATGATCCGAATAGCCTGAACATCTATGGCAACCCCTGGCACTGAAGTTGCCACATACCTGCCAACACAAATTGCTTTCTGCAATATTGGGGATGTTGTAAGCTTTATTTGTTTCTGTGGACAGAGTGTGTCCATTTCTCAATGTGCTTATCTTGAATTGCCATGTGGAAAGTAGCTGTTTTGTCCATAATTCTTTCCTTAAAATCAATGATAGCAAATACCAACATTTTCAGAAATGCTCAAGATGAGATTTTCAAGGGCACATTGGTCTAAACTGAGTTTAGTGTCTCAAAAACCAAGACAGAATGAGGGCTAGATCTTCAGGACTGCAGAGGAAATGCTGCTAGATGTTTAAACATGTCAGAGTAACTACTACGGTCTCCAAAGGTGAATGTTCCTTCCCACCTTCCCCACAATAAGACATTATTCTCCTTCTGTATTTCAGGCCCAGGAAAGTCACGTACAGTTTAAATGGAAGTAATGACAGGAAGGTAAAGGGAGTGTACAAAGTACCTATGCAAAATAAAAAGGAACGATGTCTTGGTTGAGCTTCCATCTGTTTTATTTGAGAGGGAGAGTACTTGTGTGTTAACAGTTACTAAATAAACAGAAAACATGTTCATCTGCAGAAATCCCCCAAGCTGTAAGTGCCTGGAGGCTGAAGGGATGCTGGGGAACAGTAGATAAACTTCCCCTGTTCTTTCTCTTCCCTGGTTATTGACTTCTGACAGTGCTGGACACTAAATCTTGGGCTAAATGGATCCTGCATCAGAGTCAGCACAGATACCCATAAATTCTAACTGTGCAGCTGCTAAGGAGATGGAAAGATCTTCCTGGGGAGTTAATGTATTTCCTCCTAGCTTGTAAAAGGTGTGGAAGCAAATCCATCACTCTGCTTCTTCTCCACCATTCATCTTGGGCTACCCTGAAATACCATCTTCTCTCTTTGCATTCCTTTTAGTAGCAAACAAGTTGAGTAAATTTAAACTGCTTTGCAGTTTGGGCTGAGTAAATGTAGAAATAAGAGTTTGAAGTAGTCACAGTTGTCTCTATTCTGGCAGAGAGCCCCCATAGTGCACTGGACCAGAACAGCCATTGCATGAGGCTCCTTATAGTGGGAATGTCCAACCAAAAATCAAAATTTCACACGAGCAGTCGCTTTGGCAACAGTCTCCTAGCAAGCTGTCATGTAGCAAGCTGCCAGGGTAACTCTTTACCAACTGGGGAGGTGTTGGCAGCTTAAACCCATGGGAGCAGAAGTGATGGGTCAGGGCTGCAGTACGGGGGCTGACGCTACGGCTGCCCAATGCAGCACTGCTCACTCAACGTGTCTGTCCTGCTTGGGATGCAGCTCAAGTGGATGCCTCTGAACAGCTTTTTGGCAGAAATTTTACAATGATTTGCCCAGCTTTATCATTTGTATCATAGTTCCTGTATCACCTCATCCTTGTTATTGAGGCTTTTATGTCAATTTAAATGTATCTATTTCTAGCTTTCATCAGTTTGAGCCTCTTATGCCATCTGCTAGATGTCCAAAAGTTGCTTTCTTATTACTAGAAAACTGTGTTCTGCTATATTGACCCCTCAATCAGATATTAGCTCATTTGGACCTGTTTTTTATCTTTGATCAATAGATGCCATAACAGTCATCAAAAGCTTTTGTTCCTTCTGATCAAAGTGGAAAAGTGAAATGTAGAGAATCACCTCCATTTTCCTTAGCATTCCTCTGCTTTTTGAGAAGAAGAGCCTTATTCCTTGTCTATTTTCTCTCTTCCCCGCCCTCTTAAGCTTCATCTACTACTAAATCTTATCTTTTGGGCTGCCATTATCTTCTTGGAACAAGCAAAGCTCTAATTACATTGAATTTCTATATTAAAAACACCAGGTAGGAGCAACTTAGCCTGCCCTGCCATTTCTGGAGGGAAATAGCTGCTTGCATAAAGCTGCCCTTTGTTTTCCTTGTTGACCTCTTGCAGGTTTTTCCACTCTGCCTTTACTTTTTTTCTTCCCCCTTCTGATTTCATTAGAAGAGTAGCTTTCATCTTTTGTTTTGGGAGGTGTGTGTTTCCATGGGCACTCATGTGCTGGCCCTTTTGTGCTGCTTTCACATCAAACTCAACAAAAGAGGAAAACTTACAGGGAACAAGACCTGAGACCTCTAAGCCCCGACCAACCCTGTGGCATTGTCCTGCTCATTACACCGAGGTTGTAATGCCAGACTGCAAGGAAAAGCATTCTGGAAGAGCATATAGATAGAATTTTGTCAGATGATGTCTATATTTCCACCCCTTCTACTCATTTTGGGACTTATTGACTGGCCAATTAATAAATAGCCAGGAAACAACTAATTAAAAAAAAAAAAAAGGAAAATTACTGTACTGGTAAGACTGGAATCAACAATGGGAAAACATGGAAAGACTCTCAGAAAGCCTATCAGGCTTAATTTATAATAATGCCTCTAAGTTTATAATTGAAGTATCAGAAAACTGTTCTGAAACACCTTTTTAGCAGGCATATTCTCTTTTCTCTCCAGCATAACATGTGGTGCTAGGATGTCTTAGTAATCTCTTCTTAAATACTTGACATGAAATATACAAAGACATTGAGTTGTGTTATAGAAGACTATTACATGTGATCCCTTATCTTTTACAGTCTGTTCCAGGGTGTCCCCAAGTTCTGTCAAAGTCAAATCCTGAAATGCTTCTTGGTAGGAATTTTCCACAGTTGTGGTAAGATAAGAAGAAAATACTTCTGCGCAGGTGCAGTCTGATATACCAGTTAAATCAGACCCACAGAGGAGTGATGCCAAGGAAGCTTGTTCATCCTTTGTTTTTCATTAATATTTTTGTCTGTTCCCTATTACAGGCAGTGTAGCCTCTGTGGATCACAACAGCCAGGTCAGGTAGGTCTCCTCACAGATTTTCCTGTTTGCAGACATGAAAATCCATTTCTCAAGTGAACTGGAGGTGAACCTCTTAAAGGCGAGTGATGTTTTCGGTGTGTGTGGGAGCACTGCCATCGTTAGGATGCTGAGACCACGGCAGGAGTAAGCTGCGGGGAGCAGCCGCCGGGGCAGCGCTCACCTGTGGAGAAGCTATTGGTGCTCGGTGCTCCTCTCACTGATGGCTCTTGCTGCTGGCCCCTCCTAAGCCCTGAGGAGATGCGTGATGCCATTGTGCAAGCAGCGGGAGAGTCAGAAGAGATGAGAGGAGCCTGGTGGAGTAAATTGTCAGGGAATGGGGGGCTGTGTTGGGCCCAAGAATTATCTTAGTGATAAACCTACTCACAAGAATAAATGGG
The DNA here is from genome assembly GCA_013399915.1 of Illadopsis cleaveri. Lineage (NCBI taxonomy): Eukaryota > Metazoa > Chordata > Aves > Passeriformes > Timaliidae > Illadopsis > Illadopsis cleaveri. Next base: position 479,320 of record VXBB01007635.1, on the reverse strand, counting down.
AGCAGGAGAGGTGCCAGTTAATGAAAACGGCTCACAGCAGAAAATATTGGGGCTGAGCATCAGAAGTAGCCTGACAGGCAGAGTCACAGTGCATTGCCCAATTTAATGTACAAGATGTTTTCTGTGCCAAAGGTGGGGCTTTCACATCGCTCTGCTGTGCCATGCTTACCTGCCAGGGCATTGCTAGGTGTGCTTCTGCTACTGTGCCCTCACCATTGCCCTGTGGATGCAGGCAGGCTGAGACGGGAGCAGATGCTGGGCTGATCCTGTGGAACTGCCTTGGGCTGCACGGCTCACCCCTCTGCCTCCTGCCTGTGCCAGTGCAATGGTTCCTGTGGGGACGTGGCAGACCGCATCAGGGTGCTGAGCCTGGTTAAACACAAGCCCTTGCTCCTCCCCTTTGGTCCGTCCTGGCCAGTGGGGACTGGCGGAGCCAGACTGGGGCTGGCAGCAGCAGTTCTCCGGGGTTGGTTACAGGTACCTGGGGTGTGTGGCTCACCTGCCACTGCTCTGGGCTGGTCAAAGCTGAGCCAGGTCCAGTCTGGAAAGCTGGATGTCATTGTCTCATAACACCTGAGATGAAAAGCCCTGCTTAGCCTGTTCAGATGGCCAGCTAGAAGGGTCTAGGAAGTTGCAGCAGTGCCTTTACAAAGGTAGTTTTCATCTTTAGCTGTTATCACACTTAGGCCAACATTTCCATGGATTGAGCAGACTGCAACAAAAAACTGTTTAAATAATATAATGAGACTAATGTTGCCCTAAGGAAGATATTGGTACGTGTTAGCACGTGGGAGTGAAGCCAAATGAAAAAAAAAAAAACAACCAAAAGCAAAAAGCCACAGTTCTCAGAAATCAGCAGACACGCAACCCTTGGTGCTGAAGAAAACAGTCTCCAGTGCCTGGCACTCTGACAACTGCACCCCTCAGTCATTTGAGGTCAGTTCTTTATGCTAACAGGAAAACCATAGTATACCCTCCTGACTGCGCCAGAGCAAGTCATGGGCACAGTCTGCAGAGTTTCTTGAACATCTTCTGTCCCCATTTAGATTTTCCCAGCCTGTGTCCTCATCTCAGCTGACAATGCTGACTAAACATTGCCTTGCCAAGGATGGCCCCCTACTCATAACCTCACCTACTGTGCCTCAGGGACCAAGACTGCCCTTGTCACTTCAGGGCTGCATGCTGGTCCCTAGGGATGCTCCATCAGGAGGGAGTTGCTGAGTGTACCCTGGCATTTCCACACATTCTTGGAGCATGCTCCTGATCCAGGGTGGTGGCAGACCTGTGCCTCTAGCTGGTCTGAGCTGGCTTTCCCTATCACAGTATAACAGAGTGTGCAGCTTACCAAACAGTCAGCTGTCATTTCAACATTTTATGATATTCTGGAGATGAAGCAGAAATTATAGTAATTGCTGCTGCTTTATCTCAAAATGCAATTGGCTTTTGGGAAATTGTTATTCATACAATGGTTGCAAAAGCAAATGGTGGGTAATCCTCGCCTGTGATGAGCTGACATGTCCCTAAATGCTACAGCCAGGGAGAAATAGTGAAGCCCACTGAGAATTTCCAAGGTAGGAAAGAGTATTTGGTCACAAACAGCTGCCCAGTTGCAGCCTTACCTATGTTAAACCACTCTGTAATGTTTTTTTCTCTCTTGTGGGCAAATAATTTACTGTAATTTAATGATCACAACCACATGAAATTCACTTCCTTATGTTGAAAAAAAAAAAAGACAAGAAAAATAGGATTAAATATCTCAGTTTATCTTTCCACATAGGTCACATGGCCAAAGCTGATTGTAAAATGTTGAAATACTAGTTTGAGGTGTAGTCAGTGCCAAGTGTTGTACACTTCCGTGTTCTCCCTCCCCTCCTATTGCTCACAAAGATGTCACAGAAAGGCAAGGAAGTTCATTTTCCCAGCAGGAAGATTTTTTTGTTTAGTGTCAATTTAAAGTACCATTTATTATGCTTAAATCTAACCCTTTTAGACCTTGGTGCTCTCCTAGTCCCAAATCCAAAAGGAACAGCCTGAAAAAAACTTGTACAAAAGCCAAAGTGTGTAACCAACTCACTTAATCTGAGAGTGTCTCAAAACCCCACACAAGCTGCAAGGAGTGGATCCAGAAATGCAAGGTGAGACCCTCGTGCACCATGTAGCCTTTTGTGAAAAGAGCAGTGCAGGTCCCTGTGTTTTTGGGGTGTCCACACACCCAGGCAGGGGGGTCAGGCATAGGCGAGGTGGCTGAACCTGGCGAACACCTGCCTGGCAGGATGCTGAGGAGATTGGTGGATTGAATCAGCTTTTGGGAAAATCAGCTAAGGGTGATGGAAGTCAGAGACAGTACAGTGCTATACAAGACTTGATTTTTCTTCCCCGATACAAATTATAGCAGACTTCCATGATTTCCTTTTCCCTGAGCAGCAGCTTATGTTTGCTGTGGTGGAAGCAGCTTCAGTGCTTCAGTGCTCTGCCAAGCTCTCCTTAGCTGCGCCATTGCAGCTTGGATGCCAGCATTGCAACTGCTGACTAGGATTGTGTCCCTGTGTCCTGCACAAAGGCTGGTGAGGCAAGGGATCCATATTCTGGAGTGAAGCCAAGCTTTAAGGGAATACTTAGCTTATCCATGTGGCTGGAAAGCCTCCTGCAAAAGACAGCATCTGAAAAGTCAAAGACTCGAGAAACTAAGGATACTAAGGATGCCCTGTGTACGGCCAGTGCATGTCTAACAAGTTTAATAAATAATCCCTTGTCATTGCATGCCCTTTGGAGTACTGTGAGACACCTTGGTCCTTAACTTATGGATTTGTTACAGGAGTGAGAATTGCTTATTGTAGTTATTGCTTCAAAGTTTTGGAACAACGCACCTGCTTTAAGGGTAGGCTGTTTTGCCTCTGACTGGCTTAAGTGCATTTTTCTCTCTTCTGGTTAGCTTGAGGTCATTTCTGTGGGTTGTGTAGGCTGTTTGCAGGGGTTTATTTCATGCTTCATGAAGATCTTCCAGCTTACCTGTGGCTTCCTGCTTCCCACCAGTGCACAGATTACAGGCATTGGCTGAGCTAATGATGAGCTTCTGTGACATTGCAAAAACTTGCAAGGATGGGTTCAAAGTGCAACCTGGCTGGCAAAAATTGTATGTGTGTTTGGAAAGAGGTGTGGAAAAAAAAAGAACAAAAGCATATTTTTCTTCACAGTAAAAGTAGGATGGTGTCAGCCAAAACATGAAAAGTGACCCAGCTTCCTCCAGGGCAACCACCACCCCACAAACCAGTTGCATGCAGAAGTGCAGGAACAGTCAGGGTGGGCGCCAGCCCACAACCCAGGTTTGTGATCATGTGTCTCCAAATGCCCTGGGGAAAGGTGGCTGTGGGGAGCCCTGGTCAGAGGAGGTGACGGCCCAGAGCCCACTGTGGGGCAGAGTTTTAACTTTCACAGTCTGTTAAGTGGAGGCATCTGACAACTGACACGGCCTGTTCAGACAAAGAGACAAAGATGTTTGACACTATGTCGGGAAGACACAGGTATTTGGTACATGTGGGGCAAAGCTGAGCACACCTGAGCATTTTTCCCTGTGAAGTTTTCTGGTGCAGACAGTCCTTGGCTGGTCACCTCCCACATCCAGGGCTTGCAGTTTCGCCTGAGTGAGGACTGTGAGCCAGAACTTCTATCTTCTTTCATTAGGAATCAAGTGAATTCCAATTCTTGTCTTCTGGCTAGAGGAAAAAATTCTGATCTAATTAATCGGCTTGACAGAAAATATTTCATGTGGAAGTACTTCTACACTACCAAATTTCTAAAGTTTTCCATAGTCTCTTTCCTCTTTGGCAACTTGAACAATCATAATTGCATGGCACAGCCTGTCTTTGCGCCAAAAGGGAAGGACGTGGTGCCACAAAACTACCTTCTTTTATTCCCTAGCTTGCAGCTTCTCCCTGCCACACTGTTCTGACTTGCTGCCAGGCAGGACTTGGCTCTAAAACTCAGTCAAATGTGATTCAGCATTTAATTGACACACTGGAGCATAAAACCTGACTTTTGCTGGCTTTTAGATGCACAGCAGAGGTAGTTTCTCTTGTTATAATGTAGGTCTTGGGTTTATTTATTTTACTGGCCAGCATGATGGGTCAGTTTTGATTGGCATCCAGGGAGCAGAGATTTCTGTAAGTGCTCAGGACTCATTCAGACCAGAAGTGTTAGGGGTGTAACACCAGCCACAGAGAAGGAGATGAAATACTGCATCTACCTTTTTGTATTATGAAAAATGCATATATTTTGCATATACTCAGAGTGTTTTTATAAATGAGATGTTGCCATATAAGAGTGGTGCACTTGAGTTTCTTCTAAATCTGTTCATATAAGAGTTGTATCACAGCTGTACTACTGGATGGTGTTTCCTAAAGAAAGCTAAAGCTGGTTTTTAGCATGGTTTCTAAGATGATACCAGCCAGGGAAGAGCACATCTGCTCTTCAAGACCATGAAGAAAGACATTAAGAAAGGGACTGGGATCACCTTGGCAGCATTTTGAGTTGTCACAGTGCCCAAGACCTCAGCAGAACTCCTGACATTCCCAAGGCAGCAAGGTCATCTTGAAAGCACAATTGCATTTCTCTGGCATTGTTTATGTTAATATCCTGAGAATGACTTGCATATTTCAACCTTACGAATAGTTAATCATTAATTAAGATCTTACAAAACTGAAGACAGAAATCAGCAGTCTAGAAAAATAAAGAAATTATCTTGTAAAGCATATGTTTAGAAAAAGTTGCGTAGATTAATTTTAATCTTGGGTAGCTTGGATAAAGAGAAAAAGGAAAGAGTGGAACACATTTCAATGTGGCACAGCTCATGTCATTTGGAAAACATTGCTTTTTGTGAAGGTCATGCCTTATGTTTAAACATTTATAAAGGGCCATGGTTTCTTTCTCATCCAAGTGAATTATAGAATCATTAAGGTTGGAAAATACCTTTGAAATCATGAAATCCTGCTAACCTAGCACTGCCATGTTCACTAGTAAACCATGTCCCCAGGTGCCACACCCATATGCTATTTTAACACTACCAGGGAGTGGTGGTTCCACCACTTCCTCAGGCAGTCTTTCCAATTCTTGACCACTCTTTCAGTGAGAAATTTTTCCTTGTATCCAATCTAAATCTCATCTGGCACATCTTCAGGCCATCTCCTCTTGTCCTGTCACTTGCTACGTGGGAGAAGAGACCAACCCCTACCCAGTTACAATCTCCTTTCAGGCAGTTGACGAGAGTGATCAGGTCTCCTGTGAGCCTCCTTTTCTCCAGGTTAAACACCCCCAGCTTCTTCAGCTGCTCCTCACAAGCCTTGTGCTCCAGACCTTTCACCAGCTCTGTGGCCCTTCTCCGGACATGCTCCAGCCCCTCAATGTCCTTCCTGTGGTGAGGGGTCCAGAACAGGACACAGGATTCAAGGTGTGGCCTCACCAGTGCTGGGTACAGGGGACAATCCCTGCCCTGGCCCTGCTGGCCACACTGTTGCTGACACAGGCCAGGATGCCATTGGCCTTCTGGGCCACCTGGGTACACTCTGGCTCATGTTCAGCAGCTCCCAGCCAGGATCCCCAGGTCCTTTTCTACCAGGCAGCTTTCCAGCCACTCTGCCCCAGCCTGTAGCACTGCATGGGGTTGTTGTGACCCAAGCATAGGACCTGGCACTTGGCCATGTTGAACCCCATATGATTGGCCTTGGCCCATTGATCCAGCCTGTCCAGGTTTTTCTGCAGAGACTTCTTGCCCTCCAGCAGATCAACACTCTCACCCAACTTGGTGTAATCTATGAACTGACTGAGGGGAACTCAATCCCCTTGTTCAGGTCATCCACAAAGACATTTAACAGGACTGGCCCCAATACTGAGCCCTGGAGAATACTGCTCTTGACTGACTGTCAGCTGGATATAATTGCATCCATGGATGTAACTCCGGGCTTCGCCATTCAGACAGTTTTTTACCCAGTGAATGGTGTGCTCCTTCATGCCATGGAAGCCAGTTTCTCCAGGAGAATATTGTGAGAGACAGTGTCAAAGGCTTTACTAAAATAAAGTTAGACAACTTTCACAGCCTTTCCCTCACCAAGTGGGTCACTCCTGATAGTTTTCATAGTTGTCAGATTTGATATCTTCCAGAAACTGGGGACTCTCTGGTTAGCCAGGACTACTCCCTCAGACTGCTCTTCTCCACAAATTTGGTATTTGTAACAAATTTTCTCCAGGTGTATTTACACCAAGGAAACTGCCAGGGAGTCTAGAGCACTGCAAATGAGGTGCAGCTTAGCTTTCTGTGTGTTTGAAGCATGGAGCATGCTGAAATGAAAAGGATGAACCAGTTCCCAGTGCTCCTGCCTGGCAGTGAGGACATCCAACAGAGATATAGGAATTTGTGCACGGGGTGGATGGAAAGCAGAGAGGGATGTTCACTCCAGCTCCATCCACATCTAGGCACCGGCTCTAAACTGCAGGCAAAGAGAGATTTAGGTTGTTCAGAGGATGCTGGAAAAATGGAGAGATGCCCAATATGCTTTCTGGGAAGGTCACTGTCGTCTGCAGGTGGTGGGACAGAGGAGTCAGTGGGAGAGTTCATCTTTCCTCCTTGCTGGAGCCTGCAGGGATGCTGGCTGCAGTGCCCTGCTCCCCTCCTGCCCCAAACACCCTCTTCCCAGCTTGGAGGGGAGCACAGCCTTGGCAGAGTGGGATGTTGCAATGAAGTAACAGTCTCTGTTTTTAAAGAATGCTTTATTCACTACATCCTAGAAATGTACCGTAAATGGAGCAAGAACTAAATAAACTCAGAGGCTTCTGACAATACAGAGAAGAGAGATACAATAAAATATCTAAAATATCAGCTCTTTTGAGAATAAGGCACACTAACTTTATTTTTTTTATTATTTATACTTTTTTTTTCCTAGAATAGTTTGTTCTTAACCTAAAGATGTTCACATTTCAAGTTATTAGACTTACCTCAGTAGTAGTGTACATGAAATGGTTTAGAAGCAAGTGTCAAGACAGGCATGGGCAGGAGGCTCAGCATGACCTGGCTGCCTGCATGCCTGGGTCCTGCCTCCATGCCTGGATACTGCCTGCTACTATCCTGGCACAGGCAGCACCCACTGTTGGCTGGGGACACCTCACGGTTTTCCCTCATTGGCTCCTTACTCTTCCTGCCATCTCTGTGAGTGGCAGGTCCCTTGTGCTGTTGGCAGGGAGAGCATTAGTGGGAAAGGAGCCATCAACCTTCCTCTCTTCTCTGGGGGTCAGCCATGGTGTGGGGCTGGAAGTGGCCAGCAGAGGCCTAGACCACTGGACTGCCTTCTCCTGGCCCCAGGGTGTTTGTGCATGGCCCAAGGACTCACGCTGGTGTTTAGTGTGGAGCCATGTAAGGCCTTAGACTGGAGGACTGGAGGAGGCAGTGCTGGACCCTGGCTGGGGCCTTTCCCAGATCTCCTCCTCTCTCTCCCTACATAATGGCAGGACCTTTGGGCTGAGGTCTGGGTGTGCTTTCAGATGTGCAGGTACAGACAATAAAAGTTTCCTGGGAAGGGGTGTGGAGGGGCAGAGTCCAACCTAATGGGTAACCTCACAGTGCTTTTGCTAATAGGTCGACAGGGTCAAGGGGAGCTCAGCTTGTCTGAGCAAGAGCACCTACAATACAACCGCTCAGTTTTGAGGGAAGCAAAAGAAGTGTATTAAAAAGGTCACTTAACTGAGCTTGATGTGGTCTGGAAGTGGTTCAGTTGTCAAAATATGGTCAATGTCAAACCCCTTTGGCATCTACTTATACCACAAAAAGTAAAGGAACATTGTTTACTGACTCCCTGCTTCTCACCTTTTGTCACCAGACTTGTATTTGCAGAGCTGATGCACTTCATACAAAGGGCAAGGTATTTTTTTACCATTTTACTCTATTTTACATTCACTGCACTACTAAATGAAAGCCTTTAAACAGGCCACAAAACACTGCAATAACATATTTACTTCTTAATAAAACAAACTTTTTTATAATATTGCAATAAAAGGTTTTTGTTTTGTGGCAAACCACATACCATGTAAATTTGCAACATAAAATGCCTTTAAAAATGTATATTAAAAGATATTTACAAGCTCTATGTCTTAAAATCATTGGGTCTAATCACTCCCACCCCTGATGTGCATGTACAACTCCAGCTGTGGAGAAGGGGAATTAAGAGTGGAAGGGAGGCTGGGAGGGAGGCTAGCCCTGTTTCACTAATTCCAGTATCACTACCACCCCTAGTACCTTTGAAATATCTCATGGAACATGATGGAGCAATCGGTAAGTAATGCTGCACATCCTCTCAGTGAGAGCATGGCTACTTTTGCCAACAGCAGCATACGTTCTCAGTCACTACAACATATACTTCAAAGAATAAAATGAAGAGCATTGAAAAAAAGCCTTGGCTTTATACTGGATGAAGATCTAAGTCAAGACACCTCATGAGAAACATCAGCCACTCGTTTCTGTACATGCTCCAACTACAAGTAGCTTCAATAAATAGAAAATCCAGTTGCTAAGGAAAACTTGGAGCCTTTCTTCAGCTAAAAACAAGCCTGCAAATCACACTGTGAAGAGGTATGTGTGAGGAGGCTTTTTTTCTTTTCTCTTTCTTCCAAATAGGCAATATTAGTTACTTGTGATTTCAAATGAGAATGAGCAGATTGTATTAATGCCAGCACAAAAATGCAGAGGTCTTGCACATTTTTCAAATTGCACTTTCCAGTATAATTTTTAAATAAGATACTTGTTGTTTTCTTCTTAAAAAACAAAACAAAACAAAACACTAAGGTATGTATTCTTTAAATATTGAATATACTCTTCAAAATATATTGTTAAAACTTTCCCTAGCTGCTCAGGTGTGCTTTTTAATATATAGCTGATATATTATTAAAGGCACTACAAAATAGACATCTCTGGAGTGCAGAAATTACTAAAAAATAACCTTCATACCACAAATATATTGAAAATATAACTGCTAAAAAAAAAAAAAAAAAGAGACCCTATGCAACCCCACTACAATGCGTATAAATGCACGTCAGTGGTGGGCTGGATGCACCGAGGTCCTTTGGAAATGTATGAATACAGGCATGTTAAATTTTTAAAAATAGCCTAAAAAAGTTAGTGAAAACTTCAAGCATAGAAAATATTTCAAACATGTTTTTCTATGACATTCTTCACTTTCTGCATTGTTTTACCAAGCCCAAATGTTTACTCTTTTGCAGACAGTTCTTTCTTCATAAATAGTAAAGTGTTCCTTCAGTGTGTTTCTCCACCACCCTCCTCTGCCGACAGTTTCAGTACGTCTGGTAGACGTCGTGGATGGGCACCTGGATGGTGGCAGCTGGGAACGCCGGGGGGATGTATCCGGCGTATCCTCCGTAGGCGGCGGCGGCGGCGGCAGCATTCTTCTGTAGCGTGGCTATTGTTGCTGTGGCTGCAGCGGGCGCCGCAAACGGCACGTAACTTGTCCCGTAAATCCCGGCGGCGGGGATCCGCTGCACATTGGGAGCCATGGTGTACACTGGCGTGATGGGGCGACCCTGGAGGAAAGGGTTCAGACCTCAAAAAATGTACTTTGTTGTAACATCCCACTTCTATGCCCTGAATGGCAAACCCCCTAGAAGGGAAGGAGGTAATGGTAGGGTAGGGTAGGCAGTACGTGCCCTGTTGATGGAGAGTTATGCTGTCATGGGAGGCTGCTCCCCCCCCACAGTTTGCATCCCCCGTAGTGGGGAAAGCAACGGTCCAATGGGCAGATGTCTAAGACAGCTCAGATGAACTTCAGGGCTCTTGGGCACTGTGACATCCTCAAGAGCATGTCCTCAATGGAAGCAGGGCAAGAAACTAGGGTTTCCCCCCACACTGGGTAGAGCAGGATGTATGGGAAGTGGGAAGTATGGGAAGCAGATTTCTGTGCTGAACTCACCTGGAAGGGGGGAGGTGTTGAGACAGCTGGTATTACAGCTGCGGCTGCAGCTGCTGCGGCAGCTGCTGCACTAGCTGGGTCCTGCTGGACAGCTATAGGGTTGATGATGTGCTCAACAGTGTGGATTTTGCCATCTTCCATCATCTTGGCTGGTGGTGCGGCCTGAAACATGGAGTACTGGGCACCAATGGCAGGGATGGCCACTAGGAGAGACCAGACATATCAGATATACCAGGAGACAGTTTCCAGGACCTCCTGTCAAAGAGCTCTCCCTCCCAGCTGCACCAACTCTCCAGCGGTGATCCTATGCTGCTTTTATCAGGGGAGGTAGCCTTGTGTTGCAGGGAGGGCAGCTGGGGCACCTCTGCCCTCCCTATGCGTGGGAGCACCATAGCTGGTGCATAGCTGGTGCAGGCTTAGAGCTGTTTGGTCCAGCATTTTCCCCCATGCTCTTGCCATGAGTGTCCTAGGGCCAGAGTCCTTCTGGAGACTGGGTGCTGTGACCCAGATTTCCACAACCCCTTCTGATCACTGCTGTCTTTCCCATTGGCTGAGAGTGTGGCCTGAACACAAGGAGTAAGAGTGTGTAATGTCCCAATGAGATCCGTGCTCCAGCTGTTGACATCAAGGAGTATGTAGCTGCCATAGGACAAGCTGCTTCAGGACAGAAAGTTGTGGTTTATACTGTAGAAGTTACAGTTACTGGTCTGCTTTACATGCTATCCTTTGGCCAACCCTGTGAAATATCAGCTCTTCTACCAGCATTTCCCAGGACTAGCTTGGCTAAATATATTTTATCCCATCTGTCAGGACCAATCTACTTTAAAGACGTCAAAAAAAAATAAGCTTCTTTTTAGGGAATTCTCCCTCATGCCAAAATTGACAACACTGGATATAATTAGAGCCATGGTCTTTCAGACAAAGGGAGAACACTCTGGTCAGAATAATATTGTTCAGGATAATACATGGTCCAAAATGGAGTTTTGTGGCTTGCTTAAGGAAGAAACATTCTTTGCTGAACATCCCAAATAATCACAATAATTGCACGTGGCCTAGCAATGTGCACTTGTAGCCCAGAAAAACCAACTGTATTCTGGGCTGTATCAAAAGCAGTGTGGCCAGCAGCTTGAGGGAGGTGATTCTGTCCCTCTGTTCTGCTCAGGTGAGACTCCACCTGGAGTGCTGTGTCCCGTTCTGGGGCACCCAATATAAGAAGGATGTGAAGCTGTTGGAGCAGGTTCAGAGGATGTTAAATGAGATGGAGCACCTCTACTGTTAAGTTATGCTGAGAGAATTGGGGTTGTTCAGCCTGAAGTAAAGATGCCTCTGGAATAAAGACCTCTACTGGAGCTTTTCAGTACTTAAAGGAGGCCTATAAGAAAGGCTTTATGGTAAGGTATATCACTATAGGACAAGGGGTAACAGTTTTAAACTGAAAAAGAGTTGGGCATAAGAAAGGAATACTCCATGATGAAGGTGATAGGACTGATTGTCCAGAGAAGTTTTGTGTTTTGGAAATGTTCAAGTTCAGGTTGGATGGGCCTTTGAGCAACCTGCTCTAAGACACCTCTGCCCATGACAGAGGCATTGGATTAGATGATCTTTAAGGTCCCTTCCAACGGAAACCATTTGATGACACTATGATTTCCATCATTGCCTCATATTGCATACTTCAGCATTCAGCGTGTGAGATTTTTAGCAGTAAGGTTATTCACAAGGAAATCAAAGTAGTCGATAAATAATGGATGATGGACTAAGAGGTGATATGGGCATTTATGGGAGGTGCAGCCACTAAGCCAGAAATGAAGCCTAATATGTACACAGGTTTCTTTCCTTGCAAAGAAACTTCGCAGTGTTAAAGTGCGCAATTATGCCTGGTGGAAGGAGGAGACAGAAAGCAGCACTCTTACTCTGATCCTGGAGACTGCAACAAGGAAATTGATCAGATACCTTTCAGGCAGAGATGTGTCCTCCACCAGTGGAGTACCACTGTTTCCTCAAGCAGAGACCCCCAAGTCATGAGGTTTCCAGTTCTTCTTTTACACCTGGTCAGGTCAAGTCAGTTCTATCTCTGGTTTAAATATCCTGGATAATTTCTCACCTAGGCAAAGAGCTCACATGCTCCATTCTACAGTAACTTCTGTCAGAAAAACAGTAGCAGGCATCTGGGGTATTGGGGTGACCTTGCAAGAGTATTGCAACTATCTGCAAAGAAATGAGCTTTAAGGTTGATCTAAACAGTAGGCAGGAAACTTTGCAGTCACTACATTTCTACTCCTATATTCTGGTAATGTACTTTCAAAGTCACACCCTCTTCGTAACAGAGGTAAGTCTTGCATGTGGTACCTCTTATTGGATCAGCTAATCTGATTGGGGAAAACAGACCAGGTACTTCTGTGCTCAGAAACTGTGCTGGAATCATTCGATAGGGGAAGGTCTGATAAAAAGCCCTGAATCTCAACAAGCTTCAAGCATAGAAACATTTTGACTTGAGCTTCAAGCTTTTGTTTGGCAGTTGAATAAAATATAGACACCACTAAAAAGTATGCATTTCCAAGCTCACTTTTCAAGCATCCTTTAGTAATACCTGGAATTCCTAAAGTATCTTTGCAAACACACATAGCAGTAATATTTTCTGGTAGTGAGTGGGTAGTTTACTCAGGCAGTCTGATCTTTCTCCAACTCTCAGCCTTCTTTTGTCTCTAGACTTCTTCTGTCATTGTCTCATCTAGCTGTTATGAAGAACTCTTCACAGACTTCATTAGATGCAAGCTGTAATTTTCACTGACATAAATGAAACATGTTTTGGGAAACCACAGTAGCTCTATTATTAAGCAATGCTTACATCCTGCCATTACAGTGTACTTGGAAAGAGAAATGGAGAGAAGACATCAAAACTTCTGCAAGAGGGCTGGTCCCCATCACCTCCAAGGACCTTCTTCCTCAGGTTGCTTTTTCAAATAAAAATCTTTTCAAACAGGATCTTGCGGAATTGCAGAGCTTCAGCTTTCATCTTGTCCATCTGGGAATGGCAAGGGCTGGGTATTGAGCTGACAAAGCAGCAAAAGGGGGCAATCCCTGCCCCAGCCCTTGGACTGGCTCCCCAGAGCCCAGCAGAGATGAGAGCATTCCTGTAGGCACTGAACTGCTGCAAAGATGGACCCTGAGAGTTCCCTGCCTTGCTCCTTCCCCATGCCACTGATGGAGATGGAGGAGCTTGCCTCAGCCAGGGACTTTCCTGCAATGGGAAAGCCCCAGATCCTTTTCTCAGCCTCGTACCACTGGAGAAATATGGACTAAACAGGGGAGGGCTCCAGCCTGGCTGGAAATCTAGGATAGGAATCTCCCAGGGTGAAATGAGCATTTAAGACATTAAAAGAGAGGAAGATTGCTTTTAGTCACTGTATTCTGGTGTACATGACCAGAAGGAGAGGGAAGTCTGCTTCCCCCTAAGCAAATGCAAAAGGGGACAGGAGGAGTGGGTATTGCTTTAGTACCTTTTTCTTTGGCCTGAAGGACTCCTAGATATTTGTGTCCCCTATCCTGCTGTGGGTCTCTTGTGTGAAGAAAGTCCCTCCCCAGGGCCAGGAGGCACTCAGCACAAGGGAGCACTGAGCCCCAATCCTGGGACCATCCCCACTGCTGCAGTTGCGGTCATGGACTGGCCCTGGAGGGATCCTCACATGCTTGAGGGCCTGTCCACCACCCCTGCTTTCCTCCCCTCCTTACACATACTAACCTGCACCAGGCTTAATGGCCACTGGATTGACTGCAGGTAACTCCAAGCTGGGAACCAGTTCATATCCTTTCTCTTGCTGTTTTCCTTTGCCTTCATGGTACCTGCTGTAGATTCCACGGCCGGCGGAGTATCCCCCCAGGTAGGACCCCCTGGGACCCGGAGCTCTGTTGCCAGCTGCACCTCGCCCTCTGCCTCGTATGCTGCCTGCTTATGATAACAACACAGAAAATGGTGAATAATGGAGAGTGACAGCCCCGTGGGGAGCATGAGTGACCCCAGGCTGAAATCTGGAGGCTTGTCCTTAGAAATGTGGCTGCTGAAGTCAGCATGATTGAGTCTTAGTGAACCCTTTTAGGAAAACAGAAGTGCCTAAGAAGCATCCAGTAAACCTATGTTTGTTTAGCTTTTGATGTTTGTGAGCATATATTAACTGCTCATTTATATTGGTGAAACTCTTGTGGCAAGTGTTACAGGTTCAATGCAGTCAGTAGAGAGCAAGGGGATCCTGAGGGTGATTTCTGTGCATTAGGAACAGCTTCTGCTGTCTGCTGATCTCCAGAGGAGACCCAACTTGTCAGCTGGTGAGATGGGACCCTGCTGAGATGGCACATCATACCTGCCCTTTAACCAGCTTTGTCCCACCACTGCATGTATTTTTACTTAGGTTGTTTAATTGTTTTCTCTGCTATTTTATTAGGTGTACATCATCCATTTCCAAAAATATTGCCTTTATTCATCTTAGTGACTCCACATGTGTTATGACAGTACTTTGAACACTGCAGTATTGATGTACTTTATGATGATCTAATTGATTATTTAGACTGTTACTCAACTCTGTCATAGTTCATTCCAATTACAAACCTGGAAACTGAGAAGAAGCTGAAATTTTTGAACAACTAGGGGTAAAAATACTTCTCAGTTTATGTGGGTGCTTCAAGAGTATATTTATGCTAAATTGCTTCTTCTATGGACATGAACATCAGATTTCAGGGAACTATAATTCCTGTAAGTACAGGACAATTGTAATTATAATATCAGTTATAGCTGTTAGGGTTTTTTATGAATAAGTGATTTTTGGTTAATTTTTAGTGACTGTAACCAAAACTGTTTAAGGTATACATAATAAGAGAATTATTTTTCACCCATGTGATTTCTTTTGCTTGTAGTTCTCAAATGACTTTATGAAGTAATTTATAATGACTTTACTGTCATTTTAATGCGGAAGGTAAATGACACCTAAAGACTTCCTAACTAAGGCTTTCCCTAACCTCCCTTCCTTTGGATAGGTCACCACACCCATGCCTCCAGAGCACTGTGTCATAGGATCTAGCTCTTTGAAAGGAGACATGGAATTCTTATTAGTACAAGACTCATAAAACCCAGATCCCTCTGTTCCCCATCCCATGCTTGTTTTTTACCTATTCTTAACCATATATTTAATACCTCTCTCATACTATCTTGTACATTAGCAATTATTTATAGATAAATACACTTTGTGTAGTCATAAACTAAAGTAAGACCAAATAGAAATATGACAAAAAGGCCTATGAAAGAGTATTAAGAAAAAATTGCATGGCACTAGGTGTCCTTTGGCTGAGGCAGACCTCTCGCATCAGCCTAAGATCAAACCTGCCCATCACATCCCCTAACTGTGCTTACTAACCTTTCACAAAGTAATCTCTGTTGGGCCCGATCAAGGCATTGTAGGGATATCCATAGTATGCTAGTGTGTATGGATCACAAGAGTAAACATAATTAGGTTGCTGAGTTACTTCAGAGGTTGCTGCAGCCCCTCCTTTTGCTGCTTTCTGGTAGCGAGTGTACTGCTCCTTGTCCACCGGCTTGGCCAAAGTAACCTCCAGGCATGAGCCTTCCAGTTCAACACCATTAAGGTTGTTCATGGCATGAATGGCATCTTCCCTGGTTGTAAAGTGCACAAAGGCGTAATCACGTATTTTTTTCACTCTCTCTACACAGCCAGGGTTAAACTGACCAAACACCTTTTTAATGGTGTCCTCTGTGGTCTCAATCATTAAATTCCTCACATATAGGATTTTAACAGTCTCCATGACATCTTCATCCACATCTATCTCTGGTTCTGCCCAGTCAACAGCAATTTGATGTCCCCACAGTTGGATCCTTCCTGGCATGAGTTTTCTCCTGGCCATGGCTGCTGCTCGATGGCTCTCATACTCCACAAAGGCAAAGCCTCTGTTCTTCATCTTGTCTGCAGCGCTGGCATACACGATGACATCCAGCACGCCTTCTGTCACCTTGGAAATCTCTTCCAGGATCTCCTCTCTCTTCTTCATCTTGGGAATGCCTCCGATGAAGAGCCGGCAGTTATCGACACTGCAGCACACACCCAGCAGCCTGCCGGGGCGGATTTCATAGTTGTTCAGCTCCCTGACAGCACGCTTCGCCTCGTGCTTCTGTGTGTACATCACGAAGGCGTAGCCACGGTTCTTCCCATCAAAGTCCATCATCAAGCGCATTTCGTAGATGCGGCCCACAGACTCGAAGACAGGGACGAGCTCGTCTTCGTAGACGTCGCGGGGGATTTTGCCCACAAAGACTTCACAGCCACGAGGAGGGTGCAGGCCCTCCCAGCCTGGAGGAGGGCCTCCATACTTGCGTTGCCCATTCTCCTGGATCATACTGTATCCAGTGCGGGCCATGAGGGCCAGCAGAGCTGCCTCATTGGGCGCACCAGCCACACCTTCAGGGACTTTTGTGGTGGCCACATTAGTGGAATCATTGCTCATCCTTGCAGTGGAATCCTCAGCAGTCATGGTGTCAAACTCATCCACAGCGTGATAAAACCTGGGCAAATGAAGAAGGAGGACACTCGTTAAAAGCTATTAACTACCATCAGCTCTCTTTCATTTTCCTGTAGTTGTTCTGCAAGTTTGTTTTTCAAAATGGGACTAAGGCTGCAGAAGAACAGAGGAACAAGCCACACCAACCTGAAGAGTGATACTGCAGGGATAGTGTATCCTGGACATAGGCAAAGCTCCTCTTTGAGGGAATGGTTGAGGATCACCTGCCCACACATCCCAGGCTCAAGAGCTGCTGTCGCAGGACACCAAAGACACATGAATGGATGCCACCAAGTACCTCAAAATCTCAAGACCTTTGAGACCCTTGTCTTCTCTTTGAAATGGTAGGAAGGAGATTACACAGAACTGAGAGAGAGAAGATACTGACAGGAAGCCAGAGGTACCCACCTACAGAGCCTTCTTCTGCCTCACAGTCACTCATCAGTTAATCCATTTATTCCTGAACAGCACAAGCACCAGGTGCCATATTCCATGGTGAAAGGTGGCAAATGCATGAGAAGCACCAGACAGTTTCCATTTGATAACAATCCCTTTCTCCTCTAGATATCTGCAGTAACTTCAGCAGCGGGGGTGGGGGGCAATTCTTGTTCTTTTGTGCAAAGGGTGATCTGACAAGCTTCTGAGTTGCCTACTGTAACTTGTGTTACAGTGTCTGACATGTTTGTCTCTTGCATTATCACAGCAGGACTTGACAAAAGCTGAAGAGAATCACTCCTTTATGAGATGCAGCTTGCTTTAGGCCAAGCAGAGAGCACAGCACTGCAAACCAGCAAGAGGAAGGCAAATCTCAGAAACCTTCTGCATTTGAACACAGGCAGAGAGCAGGAAATGCAGACATACAGGAAATGACCATGCTAATAACCAAAACTGCAAGACAGTGGACTTTCTTTCTGAGCACAATTCAGTAAGACAGCTTGGGACTCTGCGAGTAGTTAGTTCATTGACTTTTAAAGCTGCAAGGGTCCATCAGACAATTTAATACAAGTGATTGTATATGACATGGACCATTACATTTTAGTGTTATTTGCATATTAGGTGCTATAGCATTTATCTGAGTAAATCATGTCTTCCACAAGGACCTTGGCTTTAAGGAATCAGAGAACTGTGGACCCTGCCACATCCCTGTGTGTCTTGTTGGCTAACCACTCCATCATACAAGCAAGTGTGCAGTATTTCTCATGAGAATTCATTTGGCTTTTGCTTCCAGGTAGGATTAGATAGACTAAAGAGTCTTTCAAGACCTCTGCTTGTGCCTTGTAGTGATATTTAAGTCATTTAATCAAAACACAACTCTGTTTTTTGAATAAAACTTGCAGGCTGAGCTCACAATTAGTCATTTTTTCACCTGAAATTCTCGTTTGTTAGTCTTTGGACAGTTCTCTATAGCTTCAGCCTTTTTCACCTTTGCTATATACAGGGATGAAGGTTATCCCCATATCTCTGTCTTGACAAAGCCTGTTTCATCACATCTTCTCACTATCAAGTCACATGGAGTTGGGTGGGGCTTTTTCAATCCTAATCTCAAATCCTTTATAGAAGCACCACTTGCTCTGGTTACGTCCCATGTAGCAGGCATGACTTGTGTTTGTTACTCCTGAATGCCACAACCTTGCATTCAGCCCCATCCCAACTGCCTTTTGAGTAGATCCCACCTAATGAATGTTACAAAAATGTCTCCTTCCTGTTGTGTTTTACAACTCCATCAGTCTTTCCTTCACTGATTTATTTGTCATGATTCGTATTCCTCATCAGTCTGTTGATGGAACTGTCAAAATACACTGACCCTTGTAGGACACTGCAAACCACCATAAGAAATGCTCCCAATATATGGGTTTGACAGGTTGTTTTTTTTAAAAAAAAACAAGGACGAAGCTTCAGAGAGATTTATATATTCTATATAGTTGTCTTATTTAGTGAGACATAGGTTTCTTTCTGTCCCATAAGGACTCAAATATATATCCTTCATCTGAATGATTTGGCCATTGCGTTGTTTACCACCAAGGAAGATCTTTCATCAGTACAGCAAGCGCAAGTCCACAAAAACAGCGGCACAGATTTTAGGCACCAAAGTCTGATTTGTATGGTTCACAAAATACATTTAAATCCTAGTAACCTCAGCACCTCAGATTTTTACAGTAAAGCTGCTGAGCTGCCCAGGATTATGCTGATCTATACCCAGAGATGCCTCTGCATGAGCCAGGGCAAACAGCACTGAGCCTGGTTCATCTCCTAAATGCATTTGGGATTGGGAAACCAGACCTCTGAACTTTAGTCTGTGGTAGGACCGGATCCTGCATGTGTTTTTGGGCCATGAGTGTTGCATGCTAATGCTTCTGAGCCACTTTAATTTAAAAATATGGAGAGCAGAGGAGAAAATAAAGAAAGTAGAGGGCAGTAATAATGATGCTAATGCTCAGGCAATACTTTAGTAAACACAATTCCTTTGAAGCCAGGTCGGTTATGGATAGCTTCTTAAACTGCTGTTGATACATGTTTCTCTCAGATTCAAATATTACCCTTCAACAGTCAGACATTTTAATTTTATTCCTAGGAATTATGTGAAATAATTAAGAAAATTAAGGCAGAGTAAAACAGTTCCGTTTTTCACTTGACAATTTGCTCCCAGAAGTGTAACTTCACCTTTCTTGGAATAAAAGCAAAGCTAGTTATACAAACACCTTGGTGGGAAATAATCATCACCTTTACATGGGCCACCTGTTGGCACATCAAGTACTTATCGCCCCAAATTTGGCTAAGTTTAAAAATTAGCAATTCCATTCACACCGCCTGTTTTAGGTCAACTTACATAATAAGTCCCTATATCTCTGTTATCTGCAGGGCTCTGTGTCTGAGGCTGTAGTCTGAAAAGCTACAGACGATCACTGGGTTTGTGGAATGAGGGGAGATAAAACAGAATCTCCCCTGACCCCCAGAAACCAGCTGTTAATTCAATGGCCATGCAGGAGGTTGCATGTTCTCCAGCACTTTGCATTGCACCAGCAGGATGATTTCTCATATTGCAAGTTGTACATGAAGCTGCTTCTAAGTGCTGCTGGCCATCTTTGCTGCAGACATTGCCATACACCACTGGTGACAGTGCATAATTAAAAATTTCTTGTGAACCTAAAATGCATTTATCCCTACGTAATTTATTTGGAATCAAGATTCATGATCAAATGTGGTTCGGGTTTTTTTTTCCTGTGCAGTTACATAGAGCTGGGTTTCATAAATAAGTACCACTTAAGCAAGTTACAGAGCCCATATAGCCCTAATTGTTGCAACTAAATACACACTTAACAACTTGTTCATTGCCACATTATACAATCAACACCTTGACTAAGTTCAGGTATCATTTACCAGAACATTTATCATCAGTGATCATCTGTGGCTTGATGAGAAAATGCATAGGCTGTCTGGCCTGAGAGCTCTTCTCTCCTGTTGTTACTGCCTTTCAAAATGGCCTACCAACACAATCTAACCATTTTCAGACTGAAATGCAATCTCTCTCGAGAAAACAGTTTTCAAAACTATCAGTTTCCAAAGTGTTCAAACCTGCTTGTGCATTTTTAAAGTCAACAGTAAACTGGTTATGAAAACCTGCTACTATGTGTTGTGGGTGTACACAAGGTATGGGCTGGTACTATGAGTCTAGTGGCCTTTATAAAGCCAAGCTGATTTCCAACATCTGATATTTGAGATTAATGCAAGAAAAGGCAAAATTTTAATCTCCATTAAAATGTAGTGTCTTGTGAAATATAAGTGCTTGGTTCCTAGACTCTGAGGAGGAAAGTACACCTGATCTTGATAACATAGATTCAAAAAAGAGAGACAGACAAAAATATTTTTAACAAGAATGATTGTGTTTTGGAGACAGTTAAGTTTTAAATGACTTATTATCAGGACTGAAACAAATCCTTGGCTTCTTTTTAGGAAAAGGTAAATCCTGTTTGATCGTTCAACACCATGTTAGATGGACGCTAACATCTGCCACCCTAACAGGAGCGAGGCTTACGAGCCCCTCAATTCAGCATCTCTGTTCCAAGGACTCTTCCTTGCACAGGTGAATTCTCAGACATATATGTTTCACTGAAACCATTCAAATTTCACTTCACCTTGCTTACCAAACCCCTCTGCTGCCAGTAGGAAGGGTGTAAATAGTTCTTCCCCTAAACATTAATTATCTTCATTTTAGAGGTACTTTTTCCCCCACATCCCAGAATATTAAATCGCAAACTTACTGTGTTGGCAGCAACTGACCTGTGAGCAGGCTGATGAACTGAGGCAGGTATTTTATTAAGTAGAAATACCACACCTTGATCAACAACAATACAGGGCCAAATGGTGATGTCCCTTGTCCTAGGGCAAAGGCAGCTTGGGGCCCCAGCAAGAGAACAATGCCCAAAGTCCACATATCAACTTATCCCTGGGTTAGTCCAGCACTGGGCAGTGCCCTGTAAAGTTAGGCAGACACATTCTCCTCTGTTGATCCTAGTGTGGTCCAATAGGCTTTTACAAACACAGAGACACAGCCAGTGTCCTTGTGGCAGTAACTGTGTGTCCACTTCACCCATGTGCTCCTAAAAAATGAGGTTGTTTATGTTTGGACTTAATTCATCCCTCCAGTTTTGTGTCACATAGATTTAGTGGCATCATGTGTCCTTCTGTGGGTGACAAAACTGCCAGCAGTCACAAAGCCCGGGAACAGGTGCCAGCACCACCACAGGCAACAGGAGAGACTGGGGAGATGTGCTGTCTCTGTGATAACTCTCCAGGGCTGGTATGGGAACACCTGTGCCCCACCTGCAGACCCTGTACTCCACAAACTCCCACTGAGCTGACAGGGCATGTCCTCATGGACATTGCACAGCTACTGCTTCCTTCAAGAAATTGCCACCGTTTTGCATTTTAAACCACAGAGGGAAAGATGGTTGCTGAAATTTCAAATACACCCTGTTAGCAGAGGGAAATAACAACTACTGGTTTAAATGTGACCTTCCTACTATTTTACTTGAAATAAGAAGGGAAAATGTTGATACTGATGATGATGATAGGCAGCAGCTCTAAAAGCATGGCTGTCATTAGAGTTCTTTATTTTCAAATCCTGGCTCTATTCTCATGACAACTTTATATTCATAAAATGCATACAAAACCAATGGCTTATTAAGAACAACTGTGTAATTTTATCACAAACATCAGACAC
The DNA here is from genome assembly GCA_013399915.1 of Illadopsis cleaveri. NCBI lineage: Eukaryota > Metazoa > Chordata > Aves > Passeriformes > Timaliidae > Illadopsis > Illadopsis cleaveri. The sequence goes on along the minus strand of VXBB01007635.1, from coordinate 457,579 downwards.
CCCAGAAATGCTCCTGCTGAAAATGCAGTTTGCCTGTTTAGAGATCTATTGGCTGAACTTTTAGAAAAATTCAATGGCCTCATCAATTCTAAATAAGGTAGTGACTCGTGCATTGCTTCAAGTGTCATGTGCAAGTTACCTCCCTGTTTAAAGATAATTACAGTACCATTATCACAGTTTTGCTTTTTCTCGCCAAGACTGTCATTCTTTTCCTCCTCATTATTTTCATAAATGAGCTGAATAAAGCAGGTGTCTTTGAGACTGTTGCTGAAGCTGAGGCATGGCATGCCCAACTGCAGGATCCAGGGCCAGTGTGGGGATCAACAGGAACTGGATCACACTTGGTTTCCTACATTCTGCCATTAATGAAATGCAGGTGTCCAAAGCTGAAACTTGTGGTGAGTCAGTGCAAGAGAGTGCAGCATGTCAACACAGATTTTTGGCCAAGGCCCTTTTCTGAAGGTCTTACAGGCAGGAAAGGGAAAGTTACATGGGATGGATGATGTCTTCACCCTTTTACAAAAAGCAATACCTGCGGCCAATAGGCCATTACAATGTCTGCAGTGTGTCAGACACGTTTCTTTACCTGCTGCTGAACTGAGTGAAGAAGTTGTCCCAGGCTAGGTGAAACATTTTGAAAAGGTGAATTTTCTTAATCTGGACCATGTTGGCAAAACTATGGAAAAAGTGGTGAACTGTGTCAGCAGACCCGAAGGGGCAGGAACAATGGCTGGCAAGAGACTTGATGAGTAGCTTGTGATGAGCAACTTGGAAGAAAGTAACCTCAGAGATCACTCACAATGACATGTCTGTCTGCTGTGCAATTTATCCTGCTGCCAGCACCTCTACAGGACTGCTTATTCTCATCATCATCTGCATGCCTCAACTGGGTCATTGAACTTGTCCCTCTCCAGCCAGGGTCAGGAACTTCTTGGCTCAGGTGCTGCACAGAACACGAGATGTGCATGGAGCAGCACTTGCTGCACTGCGTATTTCGCATGTATGTTCAGACAAGAACATGTACAAGCAGAGCCTCTCTGCCCACTAGAAGTACTATACTTAACTAGAGAGAGCAACAGTGCCTGAGAGGTAGGATAAAACCAGCCTACTAAATCCTGAGGCTAGTTGCTGAAATTAGGACAAAAGGAAACAGCCTCAAGTTGCACCAGGGAAGGAAAGATTTCTTCATCGAAAGGGCTGTCAAGCATTGGAACAGGCTGCTCAGGGATGTGGTTGAGTCACCATCTCCAGAGGTATTTAAAAGACATGTAGATGTGACACTTAGGGACATGGTTTAGTGGTGGACTTGGCAGTGTTCAGCCAATGGTTGGACTCAATGATCTTATGTGTTTTCCAACCTAAAGATTCTCTGATTTTATGAAATTCCCACTTCTGCTATGGTGACAACTGGCATTCTAATCTAGAGCATATCATCAGAGTTCTGACCATTGATTTCATTGCAAGAGTTCGTATTTAATGCTTAACTTCAATTTTATTCTGGTCACTTAGTTATGTTCACTTTGTATGAGGCAAGTTAATGTTCAGAGCCTGAAAAGCATTGGATGGGTGGATTTACTGCAGAGAATGTCCGTGAATGGCTTTCAGTTGTTTTAATTTGTCCTAAGCGGCTAAACATGTTTAAAATGGTTGGTTCCATTTAAAACTCACCAAAATCTGTTGACTTTGACTTTCGATTGTATTCATTTCAAAGACAGGAACAGAAAATCAAGTGTGATATTTCTAATGGTACTCACATCTAGCACTATTCCCCTGACATCAGTTATGAGACTCTAATGGCTGCAAGAGGGATATATTTAAGATAAGGATGAGCACTACAGAAAATTCTTCTTTAAAGTTCTTGCAGGGACAGGTGATAATCTCCAGGCACCAATCAAAAGCAACATGTTTGGCTTTAAAAACTGTATAAAAATTACTAAAAATCTGTTCTTTTGCTTCTTGCTCCTTTTTAGGAGTAAACACCTGAAATTATTCTGTAAATTAACATCCTGGAATTTCCCAGGTTAAAACTTGAAAGCTAATCAGATAATTCAACAAGGAATTTGTACAGTCAACAATTGGCTACAGCTTCCAACTGGGATTTGAAGGTTAAACTTCCTATTTTCACCATTATCACTGGAAAAATAACAATCACGAATCTAATTCCCTTAACCATATTCTACCAGTTCCCTTAGCCTATTAATCTTACCTCACAGCAATTTTATGCACAATTTTACAAACGGAGCTAAAATTATGACTCCCATACAAAATAAAGTCACCTTGTGTTGTGCAAATGTTCTGCCTACTCTGTTATCAACCCTCTCTGCATCTTTCTATGGTGTATTTAATCTTGTGTGTGATCTACTTGCATTATCTGTAAGCATTATCCATGCCTAGCAGTGAACATTCCCAGGAGGAAGGTCCCTCAATGACCTGGCCTCCTGCTTAAAAACTGCAAAAATTATATTCAATGAGATGTGAGTAATGATATTTCAAATAATAAAGTAAGAAAACTTTTCTGAGCATAGCTTTGTTTCCTGCAATGGCTTTTTGATGATCACAAGCCAAAATGTGTTAATGAGTATACGGTTTTACCATGGCAAGAATGAACCCATACTGACGAAAAAGTTACTGATGTATCACAGCACCACCAACACCTAGAGCATCCTACTAACACGACCCTGATTCTGCAGTCTGAATTCTGCTAATGCAATGTGTGTTTCTTGAGTGTTTATATGCTACTGCAGTGCCAAACCAGCCACCTCAACTTAAACCATACCTGAAGGAAGTTTGGGTAAGCAAAACCCAGTCTCCTCCCTTATTTTATAATGCACTTTTCTGCAAGTCATTCAGAACTTTGTCCAACAAGTCCACAGTGTAACCCCTGTGTTATCCTGTTTGCCCCGGCTCCATCTTTTACCCACTCCAGCTGATTCATGGCTCTCACCTATTTTGATAGGACTTGTTACAGGCTGAGGCTGAAGTTATCACCCTGCAATATATTGAAGCCACATGTTGAGGAAAATTGAGAAGATGAGACATGGTTTGTGTAATCACTATTATCAGCTGTCAAAATCAGGAAACAGCACAACCATTCCCTTCTCCCTAAATTCCTGTATTTCAATCTAGTCAATAAAGTCTATCATGATCAGACAGGAAAATGTGTGATACATAAATTTCAGTGTAGTCTTTCCTGTTCTGGATGAGCTGTACTTGATGAGAAAGTTTTTGTAGTGTTTCTTTACCAAACATCTGATTAAACACTGTTCTCTGCAGAGATGCTGATACAGGTAAGTGTGTCCTCCTCATTAACTGTCTGCTTTAAAAAGCATTCTGCTTGGAAAGGGAGAAGAGTTTCATTCAGGATGGACTAGAAGCTCACAAGCTTTTGCCATAAGAAGGACAGGAGGAGTAATGTTCTGCAACTGAAAAACAAAACCACAACTAGACTCATCTGTTAATCATTACCCAGGAAAGGTAACACATTCACTTACTTCACTTCTTGTCCTCCTGAAGAAAAACCTTATATATGAACATGGTGATTTAATTCAATCATAGAAAATGTCTGTCAAAGGCTTTGCTGAACTCTGTGGCGCAGGGATACGCGTGCATGTGCTTCTTTGTTTTTATAACACAGGACACTATCTATTTGTCTGTCTACAGAAATACTACAGTAATATGTTTCACTCTGCAGTGCAACCAACAGTATCTTTAAAAGTTCATAACTTAGTTTTCTTTTCAGCTTTTCTGATCAAACTTTTTCCTCTAACTCTCCTGGAAATCCCAGAGTGAAACATAACACATCCTGCCTGTTCATGTAAAATCTACTTGCTTAGTCAAATTTATTACAATAAAAATAGTTTCAGAATTTTCAGTTTACCCTAATCCCATGCACTACTTTTATTGCAACATTCTAAGCTTTGTGTATACTACGTGAATACTGCAACAACAGGGGGCCCAACCTGCAACCTTGCCTTCAGCAGGAGGCAGAGATTCCACGGAAAGCTGAAAGTGGCTCAAAGTGTTCCCTCCCCCTCAGATCACTGAAATGAAAATCAACATAAAGCAAACCACAGTTGAGATGGGAATGTTCGCTGCTGAAAGTACATTAAATTCAAAGCATTTGGCTTAGTCAGTGGCTGGGGNTTTTTTTTTTTTCCCCCTGTGTGCACTGACATTTGACCCTTTTTATAATATGCACCTTGCACCACGGAAACCCAGTTAGTTATTAATTAAACTCAGGTACCAATGGCTGACTTGTACATATCACCATTTTAACTGCCTGGTGCTGCCTGTGCACAGAGGAGTGGGGGCTGGAAGCCAATCGTCTTTCTGTGAAATTCTGTCGTATCGGCAGAAAGGAGCTGCAAAGTGCAGCAATTTGTACCTGACCTCTGATCTAAGAAGTTTGTACAGACCTTTGAACGTTGGATTGGAGAATTGAGAAACAAGGCTTGCAAGTACAAGGAAGGGATTTTCAGCGCTCGTTACCTGTGCCCAGTGTTAATATTATAAATTAAAAAAATATTTAACCGAGGCAGGAACTCTCTCAGGGGGCAACTCTCCTGTGCTGGGTTAATTCAAGACAATTTAAGTCTACTGAAATTACAGCTCACTTGGAAATACCTATGGTTTTGAAATGAAACTTCTGTTCACTCCAGAAAAAGAGTGGGGTTTGAGACAGATATAATTTGAAATTCACCTTTTGTTGACCTTAAGTGAGATTATTTTTCTTTAATTAGAAGCTGAAGAAAGAAGACAAGGATAGTTTGATTCAATGTAATTTCTTCAGCAAAGACTGGAGCTGAAATGCAGAATTGAATGGAAATTATTAAAAAGAGTAGCAAAATCGTGACTCCTTTGTTAACTTTGTTTTTTTGCAACATATTATCTAATCTTGGTTATACAATGCATAGCTATATGAGAAACCCATGGAAAAATAATCAAACCAACAACATTACAACAAGTTCTTGACAGACAGTCATATGATCTTGTCTTGACAAACATAAAGGACATGTTTTGAAGTTCTGTTGGATTAACCGTGTCAAGTTAATTAAAAACCTCTCTCAACTCCTATACACACTGGCAAAGTCTTTGGTGCAACACCATCAGCTAACACCAACTGCAGTCTGCACTGGGTGTGAAGGCCTTCAGAGATCAGCTGTGATAATACCATTGAAAAAGATGTCCTTTCTGCAACCCAGTCTGCCAGACCATAGAGCACTGCAGGGGACAGCAGCAACATTGCCATGACATCTCTCAAATATTCTGAGCCCAGGCTGTCACTCATGGCAAGCTTGGACACACAAAGGGAAAGGGAGTGCTTACAGACACGTTTTGAATCATGGTTTCAATCCCACCTAGCTCAGGACACCATTATATACAGCTGCTGCATCTGGTCCACATGTAAATTAACATTTTTGTCATTGGTTTTAATTGAACCTTACTTTCAACAACTACATTTATTTTTTTCCTGGTTTAAGTTCAAACTTCACTATTGCTATCAGCATTGACCCCAATAAAACAATAAATTAATAATTAAATAAATAAGGGTGAACAGATTAATGTCACGTGTCCAATGTCACATACAAGAATTACACATTTCACATGCTGCTTAAGTAGAATATGAATAGAATAATATCAAAGCTGACTTTCTTTATATCAAAGCTGACTTTCTTTAAACGCTGTCAAATTTTCAATGTGCAGATTGCGCTATACAGATTCATTTATATTAATAATACTTGCATATATACCCTGTTTACTTAAACCTTCCGAGCTACCTTCAATCTACAAGCCCCAAATTCTGCACCAAAAACTAATATCCACTTTTAAAATTTGATATTTTCTTTGTCAATCTCTTGAAAAAGCAGAACAAATACCAGGCGGCACAGATAATGGCAGAGACAGACTAACTGAAAACACAATGCCAAGCAGTCGCAATTGACTACCTTTCACTTCATTAATTTAAGATAGCAGAAAAGATATCTCTGAAACATGCTTTTGTTTTCTTCTGTCTAAAATATCAGTGGTTTAGTGTTCATTGTTCTGACATTTGTTTTGGTATTTGCTATGCGAACTCTTTTAGATATTCACATGTTGATCTCATAGTTTAATTTTACAAGCAGTTGCTTAATTCTCAAACAACCCCTTAGGACCCTCAAAAGGAAGGCAAACCCCTGAGCCCATACCTTGATGATGACATACTTTTGGTCTCAACTCCCTGATAAATGAAAACCAGATAAAAAGCCCTACAGAGCAAACAAGATTTCCCTTACCTTGCCGCTCCTGCGATCGAAGTGCAACAGGTTAAGGGGACTCGCGCCTTTGCCCGAGCAATCTTTCTTCCTAATGGCAAGAGCTGTGCAACCTGGTTATAGAGTTTATGCATCTCTTTATTGGTCAGCGAGCGTTAGCCATTTAAATTCCTTGGGAGTCATTTGTTAAGGGCTCTTAGGCTGAGGCTAAGTGGGTGGGACGGGAGGGAGAGGGGATGTTAATGCTGCCAGACACAGAGAGCTCTCCGAAGTGGTTTGAAGATTAATAGAAAACTATCTGCAATGAAGGGATCTTTGGAGGGAGGGCTGGGTCCAACCTTCAGGAAAGCATAGGAAAGAGAAACCATAACATTTTCACAGGTAAAAAAAAACTTGAAGAGAAAGATTTCATTCAAAATTCAAAACTTGGAAAAAGAGGAGTGAAACATGTACAAACATCTCCTTCCTAGCACAAGGCGTTGTGCAAATAGCTTGGGTTACTCACAACAGATAAGATAAGAAAAGGGCATATTTTGCTTGACTCCATGAGGCTTTCTCAGTGAATTTTTTTTTTCTTTATGTGTGTCTGGCAAAATTATTTCAGGCTGCGCTGAATCAGTTTACCTTTGGTTGTAGGAAAAAGAAAGGGTCTGCAGCTCCTGGAGTGAGAAGCAGATTTACAGATCATGTCGGTGGTGGGATGGTAGGAATAACTCAGCCTATGCCGTGTACCCGACATGCACTGTGTCAGCAGTAAACACGGAAACTCCAGTGTGTTTGCTCAAAAGGAAAAAAAGCACCTGGTGCAGAAGTAAAAGCACAGGGGTGGTAAAACATGATTCATGACAGTAGAAATGGTCTGTACATAACAACGGAGCATTAGGCCCTGGGAGCACTTAGGCAAAGCAAACAACACACCTTCTCAAGCAGCCAAGAGGAGGAACCGCTCCGAAACACTCTTTGGATGATAGATTTACCCGGCTGGCAAGCAGCATGCACAACCGGCCGGCGGGAGGAGAGGGAGCAGGGCATACCTTGGGAGATGGCTAATTTCTGGGAAAGGAGACAGCCTGAAGAAGGTGAAAAGCAAACAGCATATTGCAGTTGCAAAACAACTACAGTTTCCAGTCCTTTCCTAGGTGTTTTTTACCAGCATAACCATTCCTTTCTTCTTTGTCTCCTTTTTTACTGTTTTTTCCCATCCCAAAAAGAAAGCTTGGTCCAAACCTCCATCCAAACAGCACACAAGCAACAAACTCAGGGCATCCACATCTGGAAGGAAAAGTGTCTTAACCTCTCAGTGACAAACCATAAATACAAGTATATTCTGCAGAGGGAACACTGTCAGTTTGTTTGAGATGGTCCTACATAATAACTTATTCTTGTCCTCTGAGTCCTTTAGTCTGGGCATGTAAAACTTAAGAAACAACCTTATATTGCCAAGTCAGAGGCTGGTCAATAGGGAAGAGGAACAGAGGAGTCAGTGGGTGTGGAGATAAGTGCTCTAATATTAGAAGGCTCTAAGAGAGAAAAATGTGGAGGATGGCAAAGACTGGCAAAAGAAGCATCTTTGTGGCAGTTTCTGAAAGCAAACAGGAAGGAGAGCTGTTCTACTTACACTGCAAACCACTGGGTGATTGCAATCACTCTGTTCTGGATGTTTATACTTGTTTATCCACTGTACTGGGGCTGTGGTGTGTTAGGCACTGTACAAACACACCTGGAGCCTGGATCCTGGTCCCAGACTACTGGCAGGCCAAGTCTACTGTGCAAGTCTTTCATCTTCAGTATTCATCCCTGCAAATGTTAACCTGTAAGCTACAAGAGCTGCAGAGAAGCAGGTACTGCCCTGCAGGCAGAGAAGCTGCAGCAAGGAAATTTAAATGGTTTACCCAAGACTGTGAGGAAAATCAGTATCAAAGCTGGGGATAAAATCTAGGGGATTCTGCCAAAATAAGATCCATACCTCAATTCCACTGATCTCTATAAGAAAGTGAATATAAAACATCGACAGTTATGAATTTGCAAAACTCCATCAAATTAATTGATTGTTAAAATTCAGTGTCTTTCTCTTATTTCATATTTTTCTGTTGGAAAACAAACCAAGCCCATAGCTAAAAGTATTGTAAAGTGAACCTTATCAGCTACAATTGTGAGTGTACCTGAACACCCAGAGAGGACTATTCTGGTGTAAGAGAAAAACCACTGATGCTAGTGGACTCATGGGCTCATTTTTAGAAGGCTGTTCAAATGCTGTGTCAATTAGGATCATGTAGAGAGGCCTCTCAAACCCTTGGCTTTCATTTCATATGTTCATTTTTTGCTGCATCCTGTTGTTAGTTTATAAATTATTTTCCCATTATTGTTTAAAGCAAGGATCGTCAACAGATCATCTGTTGCAGGGTATTCTGAGGTGTTACCATTCCCAGTGGCAGAATTTTAAAATACATTAAGTTTTTCTGCAGGCTGTGCTTTTAAAGGAACTTCAGAAGTTTGGGCAGAATTATGCAGTGTGTCTCCCAGCTTTCCCTGACATTCGAAACCTGGTTTCCTTTGACTTCAAAACCACTGTGTTCATAATGATTGCATGACTCTTTATATACCTCTTTATGATGGCATGTAAGGAAGAGTGGAAAATTGTTAAGAGCAGAGCCATGTAAGCAGCAGGGAGGATGGATTGTATATACACCATGTATTCCTCTCTTCATACAGCATCCATTGCTCTGGGGTAAAAATGTAAGAACTTCTTTCCTAATGTACACCTGACTACAATGAATAAAGCCCACCCACTGTTACAATAATAACATATATCTTTAATTGTTTTGTCATTTTAATTATTGACAGTGAAGCAGGGGCTAAATCCTCAGAGATGTGAAAGAGAACAGTCCAGACCAGTCCATGGCCATGTTTCCCTTAAACCTTCCATTGCCTTTTATTCTTTCCTGTAGTGGTACTGCAGGTGAAAGATTTTTCCTAAATAATTATTCTCCTGAATACAGAGATAGAAAAGGTTGGAAATTAGAAGAAAAAAAGTGATATTCATTGGAATATGGTAATGCCTGTGAATTGGGATCTTCTCCCTGATGCAGAAAAGACTTCCAAAAGTTGGTGCAGACTCTTCCAAGGAGAGACAGCTTCCCCTCAGCTGTCTCTCTTCTACAAGTAGACACATCAACTGGCTTTTACAGATGGAGTGCACCGGGCTCCTCAGTGTGATGACAAGCACTAATGAAGCATTGGATCTACCTTCTAAGATTTTTAGACAGATCAAACCCAAATGCTTTGGGAGATCCACAGGCTGACCACAGGCTCATAATTTCATTGGAGAGATGTCACTGCCTGGATAAGAGTGAGTATTTTTGATGATTATGGTAGTAAATAGGTTTTCAGGAGATATTTCATGATGAAAACTTAGCATTATGTGACAGTACAGACATGTGAGGAAGTGAAATGAGAAGTCAGAGTAAGGAGTGAGCTATGGTTGGCCTTTATGGTTTTATTTGGTCTTCAAAAACAACTGAGAGACTGCAGTAGAATGAGAAGGGAATGCACCAAGTAAAATATTTCATTAAAAGGACACATGAATCTAAGAGTGACCAGCAAGGTCTCTAATCTCAGTGTCAGAAAGTCTTGATCAGTATATTCACACATAAACCCAGTATCAGTCACAATACAGCCACAAAAATTGGGATTTCATAATATAACAAACAGCATTTTTTTTCTTTCTCTATAATTTCCTTCTCTTTTTAACAAAGCCACTCTATATTTGGTGGAACAGGTTCCCACATGTTTATAGAACAATTTTATTGCCTATTTGAATGTTTAAAGGGACAACACCACTTTATTTAAATTAATAACATGTTATTTTACACTTGTTCTCATACAGTGTGAATTAATACAGCAGATTTTGTAATTTCCTGACTTTCCTAAGCTATTGCAGACCAAAACATAAGAGAGAGAAACAGAACATTAAGAGAGAACATAAAGTTTGGAACTGGTACAGCTTCCAAGTTCTCTCACACCCAAGCTTCTTCTATGCATAACCTATGTCAATGTTTTGATCTTTACCTTGCCACACCACGGAGAGCTGACCTTATAAAGATGAACTCCCCATCTGCTCTGCCAGCCAGCAGCCACATGCCTTAATCCCACCATGGAGATGACAAAGTCACAGACCTGAAGGTGGAGGAGTACCAGCTGGGACACCTTGGGCTTTCTGGTTTTGCTTTTTAGTCTTAGGCTTCTCTGGTTCATGGGCAGTGGGATTTGCTCTGATAACCTTTACGGTCACTAGGCGAAGGGTACATTCTATTTTTAGCAAAAATCTATTTTATTGTCATTCTGCAATGAAAGTCAGCACAGAGGATCACTGTAACAGTCAGGCTCAGTTTCCCCATGTAGAATTTTGTGCTTTAATTTAAACTTGAAAGCAGGCTTTAGGTTCCAAAATACAAGAAGACAGACAATGAATAAACCCATGTAGTATAATAGATTTTAATTAGCACACAAAACAGAGGGAAACTAGCAAAATACAAAGTTGGGGTTTTTTAATATAGTCATAGTCATTACACTTCTGTGGCATGCTTGCTTTCCATTAAAATAAATACAGAGTGGGTTCTGGATAGACATATCTACAAGGGAGGTTAATATGATAATTGCCTCTCAATGCTAGGGTAAATCAAACACTCCACAGGAAAAAGGTTTTGCCCTCACTAGCCCGATGTGGCTGCTCCAGACCACTGCTCACACCACAGCTTCACCAACACGTTAAACTGTTGTTGTCTACACAGGGCCCCACTCCATCCTTACTGGCAGCCTCTGCATGTGCTGCCACAAGCGTTTGTGCTGCTGCATCATGCACCCACACACACCACCTGAGCACCTGTGCTGGCAGAGGGGTAAAAGAGGGTGGGACCTGTCCCTCTGCCAGCATTGCTGGCTTAAAGCATTTGTGGGGTCACCAGCATTGAGAAAATTCATGGGAAAACAGGGGAAGGGATTCTTTTAAAACCTGCTGAATCTAGTTTCACAGCACAGCTCCTCCTCTGAAGAGGCCAATGAGATTCCACGGTGGGGTAAATGACAGCCATTCTGTATCACCAAGGAGCTCACTGAATCATCCAGGGAGACCAAAGGGTAGAATAGCAAATTATAACTCTTAATAAATTTGTATGCAGCTGGTGAATTTTAGCACTGTAGCTACTGAGGGGCTGCAGGTCCTGGAGGAATCAAGGAAGCAGGTACAGGACAGTAGTGTGAACTCAATAGGTCACTAAAAGGTACCCAAAGGCCACCTGCTGTGGCTAGCAGGGATATCCAACCAGTGCAAGTCAACCATGTACCAACCAATTTTGATAATTAAAAGGTTACTGGCAAACAACAAACTCGCTGGTTCCTTCCAGGACCTTTTTGCAAAGAAAAGCACAGGGTTTTGTGATACATTTTCACAAGAAGGAAAATAAAGACCTCCAAATGTATATTTACAGGTGGCTTTCAGAATCAGGGTACGAAAATGAATGTGGTTAGCACACACAGTCTCTTCCAGGAATTGTTCTGCTTTTTTTACAGCTCACAGTAGAATATAAGTATATTAAGGGAAAGAGTCTTCCTCCAGCCAACAGACATCATCTTTGGTCAGGGCATAAGCCTTTCTATTTTCATTCTTAATGTCTTATTGAAAATGAAACAATATGCATCACATGGAACTTGTGTGTAAAAAGAGTTTATCCAATAAGGAAATTGACAGAGTTTCCTTTAGGAAGAGAAATTTATTTTTCTGCCTCCCAGTAACTTGAAGGAAAATTTTAGACTGCATGAGACTGAATGATCTGCTGAGGAATTTACAATATCCATTAACTCCAGCATCTCTTATATTTTATTACATGTCCATAACTTCCATTTCTCAGAAAACTGTTTTACTATCAGAATTAGAAAAAGCAGTTTTTGATGATGTTGGCAGAGTCTGAACTGGCATGCACAGCAAAGGCAGCATTACCAGAGAAGTCTGCGTTAAGCAGACTGACCTTTATACCAGCCCCATGCTCATTAGAACACCTGTGATGGGACATCACAAGGAAGGAATTTGCTGTGACTGAGTCACCCATCGGTGGTGGGTGCTGCCATGAGGCAGAAGTTGGGTCACATCTCTTGGCCCATTGCACAGAAGATTTTGTCCATGTGGTTCAGCACAGATTTACCCATGCTGTCACGTGTCCTTGCCTTTCCTAACCTCAGCCTAGCACTCTGGCTCCTCCTTTGTCAGCATCTGCATCCTGTCTGCTCCTCTCCACTGCTGACCTTCCCCATGGGCAGGCAGGACTGGGGCTGCAAACCTGCCTCCAGCTGAACTTTCTTCTCAGCAGCCAACATTGTACCAGCAAGAAGCCGCAGACATGCTGTTCCTGAGCCACTCTTTTGGGGTGAGTTGAGCTATGTTGCCAGTCTAAGATGGGCTTCTGCAGTGTAGGAAACAGGATGGATTTGCCTGTTATTCCACCAAACATTATCTACAGCACAGGCAAGTGCTAGTGCTACATCTATACCAAGCCACTTGCACAGCACACAAACAGAAGTGTAACATAAGCGACTCTTGATAGAAACTTTTTACCTTGTGGTAAAAACACCCACCTTAACCAAACATGCTTAAATAGTAAAAGGGCACTTTCACCTCTGCAGCTGCATCTCAGCAGGGGCCCACTGCTACTGTGGGACTCTCAGGCATCATCCCCCTGACTGACAGAGCTGCCCTGGTCACCCTGAGGGGTAGAGCCAATCTAATTAACCTTGAAAGTGCTCAAAGTTTGTGTTAATGGGCAGCTCTCAATAATCACAATGAGGTGATTTTTTTACAGAACTGCATTCCTGCTATAAAACACTTATTTCTCAAAGAAAAATCTGAGTGTCGTTGACATAACTTACCTCAGTAGATATTTGACAAGATAAACCAGGCAAAGTGTCTGTGATTTCAAGGACCATAATAGCTGAAATATTTAGGAATGAAAAGAATGGTCTGAATGGCTGTAATTATTAAATCCACTAGCCAAATTGCTCTTTCCCTTTCTTGCTAAAGAAAATATCTCTACAATGACCCAGGATCTGCCACTCTTGAGCATCGACAATACCTAAGCAGGAGATACGTCTCATTTAGGACGAACCTAAGCCCCACACTTCCTATCTCTATGTGAAGGTTTGTATTTTCAAGAGGACATTTCCAAACTGGCAGTAACTAAATCCTTAAGTTCAGACTTGGAAGCTACATGAAATGGTCCTGAGACAGGGAGATACTTTCATTTTGGCTGAAGGAGGAGCTAGAACTACAAAATGAGTTCTACTGAGCAGTCCCTGCACTCTCAGCTCTGTAGAAGAAAGCATTGGTTCTCTTTATATTTAGAGGTGTATGTGAAGAGGTGGTTGAAATTTTGTCAGTGTATAAGTTTATTTGAATGAAGCCAATACAGTCTTGGTGCCACATCATCATGCTTGACATGAATTATATCACATCAGGGTCTTAATTTGACTTTCTCATATGTTTCATGGTATGAAACTGGTGATATGTACAAGAGAGCACATTCCAGAAAATGCAAATAAAGCTATCAGGTGGTGAGAATAGCCTTGTTATAATCTCTGGCCTTTGAAAAGTGAAGCAAAGCTATTTTCTGAAGATGTACCACAAGACCGATGAAGAGTAGAAATGTTATCCTGAGGCTTTAAACTGCTTTTCTTTGGAAATTCTCAATTCTTTTGGGAACAATTATTGCTAGAAATGAAATCTAAGTGGATTAATAGTGCCTTGATGATGCCAACAAAGGAAAAGTAATTTCTGTATGCAGTTACTGAGGTATATCATTTCAGCGAGGAAGAAATGTAATATTTTGTCTTTGCAATTTACTCCAGAAAAAAACATTTTATACACTTGAAAAGGTTACTTTTGGTCTGTTATTAATAACCTTAAAAGATGAAACATAACATTCAAAGAGCACTTGGGGAGCACAGCATGAGAGTTGCAGTACTTGCTGTGGCACAGGACACTGGTGACCTGGAAGAACAGGAGCCTCCACAATGACTGCCTGTTTCTAACAGGGATTCTCAGTCATGCTCAGAGCATAGTCAGCTTCCCAAAAGGATCAACTTTCCTATCTAAAGCATGAGACAGTCTCTTGCATTTAGTGGCTAAGAAGACAGATTTCTGAAACAAGATTTTTCATAACCACCTCCTCAATGAACATTGTGTTTTAGGGCATCTACTACTTCCCAAGAGACTGGAACAAGTCTCTCACTGTCCAGGCTCCCTTTGACACAGCCTGAACCTCTTCTAAATACCATAGGAAATATGACCACGACAACAATATTGGCATGGGATATGGTTACTAACCTACTGGCTGTTCCTCAGCTGGCTGGCAGAAGGAGGTTCGTGCTCTGCTAAGCCGTCACACACCCGATGCCTCCGTCAACGTTGTGTCCCCAGCACCTGGCTGTCCACTGTTTCCAGACCTCAGCCAGGGACTCTGGAGGTCACAGAGAAGCAGCAGGACAGACCTCGTGCTTTCAGATGCTCTTTTACTGAAACTGTCAACGAAATCTAAATCATTACAACCCCTAATGATGACTGGAGCTGATTAAAGGGCACTTTACAAAAGGTTCCTCCCTGGGTACACTGTGACCGTGTTTCGCCAAGAGCAGCCAGCTTCTCTCCTACATCAGCTGGCCAAAGGTTAGCACGTCAAAGTGAACAAAGTCCAGCAGTAGTTCATGGTTAAAAGGCTAAAGCCACTCTGGCTTATGGCAGGTGCTCTAGCAGTGCTGTGACACTGACAGCACACACATAGAAACTACTGTAAAATTTGGAAGAGGAGAGAGTGCATTTTGGCACAGAAGACAAACAACGTCTGCTGCTGTAACTGTGCAAACAGGCAATAATAGACTCATTGTCTTTGCCTGAGTTAATTTCCCTGTTTGCACATCCTAACACTTGCATGCTCTTCCTTTTTGCTCAATGTGTGGTGTTCCCATCCTGGTTTCCTAAAAATGGTCCCACACCCTGCCCCTGCAGGGCCTACAAACTCACGACATGTCTGCCAGTCTTTCATCTCCACATTCCCACTTGTGGAGCTCTGCACCAGGTGCAGTCAAACCTCTCACAGGTGGAGAGAGGTCTCTGAGAGTTTATGCAGCCTTGAGAAAACCAGGACTAACTCTGAGATTACATTTATATGAAGCTGAGGGAGAAGCAGTCAGAGGTGAGCTTTTCCCCAATGCTCTCTGGGGAAGCAGTGGCCAGCAGGGCTGTACAACAAACAGGTGACGGCACCTGTGGCCCTCAGCAGCCTGCAGGACAAGGTGCAGAGAGAAGCAAGGGAGGAGGGCAAAGATGGGGAGGATGGGAGTTACTGGGAACCAGGACTAAAGCTGGAATTGCTCTGCATTTCTACAGTGGTATTGTAGAAAAACAGACTTAATAAGTTGTGCTAGCCATAAATCAGCCTGCTATAATGATTTTAAATCCTCCAGTCCTTGTCTGTCAAATTCACACTGAGATAAGTAGGAACTAAGTATGCTCAAGAGCCTTTGAAGACTGTATGTGTACCTAGATACTGGGCTTGCGAGGTCTGACTTTAATTACTCATGTCTTAAAGCAACAACGTATGAAAAACCAGTTCTGTCTTTCAAACACAAACTTTAATCACACTAATTTTTTTTAGGTCACACTAATTTTATCAAAAAAAGTACACAGTTACATTCTAACCCTGAGTAAAAATCAGTTTTCTGAGATTATGTTGCACTTTATTTCATTAAGCATATAACATTTTTAAATTCATCTAGACTTAAAGAAACATATTCCGGAAGAGTAGACTTTATAATGAAACAAGGAAGAAACACTGAGGACAGGTAAAAATCTGAAGGGTAGAGGATATCCTCTGATAAGGATGTATAAAAGAACAATCCAACTGCTTGTCTGCCTGTTGGTTTGGAAATCCATGACAGCTAATGTACTGCATGCTACTGTGCCTTTATTTCAGCAAAGGGAAAACACAGTTTATTTATTATCCCATTATAGGGCTTTGTTTCTGATGTCCTTTCACTCAAAAGCTGCAAAAGCACCAAAACAACATACTGTTTAATATCAAACAATACTCTTGTTACTCATCAGAACAGGGAAGTTAATTCTTCCTCAGCTGCACAGCCAGAATGAATATAATTATACATTTAGACTGGGATTATCAAAGAAAATAAGGAACATTGTGAAAGCAGGGCAAATTTATAACAGCAGCAAAACCTGCTAGGAGTTTCTCTAAGTGCCTGTCAAGCTGGGAGCACAATGTTTTATAAAACTCAGTGACAGTTCTTAGCTGAGCAAAAGGAGCCAACAACTGGAGATGTGGCAGGGGAGAAAGGAATATGTTGCATTTCAGTGCAGAGCAGCACATGAGCCCCAACTTTTGTAGCTGGGATAGAGGCTACTGCTGGGGTCTCACAACTGACATAGATTCTCTGCCCTGCTTTGCAGCAGTTCTTTCTCTTGTTTAGGCCCATAAATTACATTCTGGACATGAAAGTTCAATTGAAACTGAGTTCTTAAAAGAACATTTTTGGTTCTTATCATGTATGCTCTGCACCAACACTGTGTATTGCTTTAAAAAAATTCTCAACAGGCCATAACATAAGCACATCACCTTAGCTCTCATCTCTTGAGGAGGAGCTGCAGAAACTCCCTTCTGGACAAGGATCACTTTTACTCATAGGAGGAGATTCCTAGTGGAGGAGGGACTGCCCCACTGCCTGTGCTGCACCTCCATTTGATCTGTGAGACAGCAGAGGATGTGTCCTGTCCACTCCCAGCCAACAAAACCCTCTGCTGTCTTTTGGGTCCTCTTTTAGAGAGAATCAGCCAATTCTTCCTGACCAAAGTCCAAATGTGGCAAATGTGGCTCCAGGGACAGACAAAACAGATCAGCTAGTGCCAGGAATGGTTGCCTGCGCTGATGCAGCAGAATCTTTTAAGAGGATTGTTGCACTCTCAGGTGACCCTGTGTGACCCTATGCTCTGGTCAAATGCACACCTTCAGTTTCATGATACCCCTCTGCTATACTCCAGGAGCTGACAGCAAACAAAAAGCATATGAGAAATAATGATTATGCCTCAGAACTAGGAGGATCATCACAGGTCCTAGAGAAGACATGGGACACCTGTTATATGGATGAGCCAGCCTGCTCCAGAGGGGTTAGCAGGCCAGTCCCAGCTTCTGATACAAATAACAAATTTATATTAATTAAAATTAATAAACTGTCTGCTACCCACTTTTATTTTCCTTAAGCAACACAGCATAGTTAGTAAATATAAGTGAAAACTGCTGGTTACAAAAGTTACTCTAAACAAAAACAATGTCTAGTAGGGAAAATAAATTTGGAAGTCTGAGGTGCAAGCTGCACATGCTTGGTGTCATACTTCCAAATGACTCTGTGATTCTACTGAAACCTGCCAGGAAAAACCTACCCTGGGGTCAAGTGACGCAAAATTTATTTTCCTTCTGGTTTCTCAGAAGTGGGGTAGTTGTATGAGATGTGGCCCTATAAATAAAAGGTTATTTTGTTTATAAATGTGCAGAAATTTGCATCTAGCATTGGACCACGTTGAGGATGCTGCAAATGTCCCTATGTCTGCCCCCTTCTCATAGGCATTTGCAGTGCAAGTGCTTAAAAAAAACCTACACAAATGGAAATGGCATCTTCCTCTGAGAAAAGACAGGCAAGCAGAGGAGAGAGAGGCACATCATGGCACAGCCTGCTGCTGAGAGCCTTAAATCACCAAACATGAATGAAATACTGTGCCATTAGACCCAGCTTGCATAGAAAGCATCCCACTGCTAGCAGGTGAATGGGAAAGTCATATTTCACAACCAAATTTCAGCAAGGAGGTCATGCTTTGAAGATGAGAGGCTGTGCAAAAGAAACAGGCTATTTTTAAAAGTCAAGCCCAATGCCTGGAGAAGACCTTTGAAAAGGTAGCCACCAGCACAGCTGTGTTTATGGGTCTATTCAACCAGCCAGTAGCTGGCTCATCGAACTTGAGTGCAAGTAATGATTTAACACCATGACCCAAGCAAGAAACTGGAACACTCCACAAACAATTTTGGCAAGGGTCCATTTAATGAGTCAGAGTGTCCTGTTATCTGATGGCATGTTTTCACATGGGGGGAGTTTTTAAATTGCTGTATAATAATCTGATAAGCTGCAAAGGGTTGAATGCTTCCCCCTTCAGTACCTGCCCAGTCAGCATCCATCATGGTTGTGCATTGTGTCCTCCTCAGCAAGGCAAAACTGCTCTCTCTGCACTGGATCTATGTGGTCATGGGCCAGGGTATGGAGTCACCATTCACACGCCCTCTGGACAGCTGGGACTGTGACCGGGGCTGCAGCTCTTCTGTCCTTTCCTGTGAATTTTCCTTGCTTTTATGGCTGGGGAAGGGGTCCAATCTTCCCAGTATTTGTGTCTGTTCTTTTTCACATGAGCAGCCAGAGGAATAAATCAGAAATAGAGCATGTTCAGGAATCAGAATTAAATCCTGTTTGAAAGCTGAAGAGATGATCCAGATGGAGACATTTGTTCTGGTGATGGTTTTCAAAAAGAATCACCTCCCAGCCTCTTTACTCAATCCCACAATAATTTTCAAAAAAAACTCCAGCAAAACCGAAATATTTGACCCTATTGATCTCTTACTGATAGAGTTGACAGGAGACTTATATACACTATGAATTAACTATAAGACTAAAAATTGCCAGTCCCAGATATTTTATAAGCGAACAGCAGAATCTATTGCATGTAAGAAAACCACCAATGCAATATGCTAATCTGAGGTCTCAAAAAACTGCCCTCACAGCTAAAAATATTTAACGTTTATAAAGTTGCTTAATTAAAAAAACCCAACAGCATTATTTTGTTTTTTTGATCAGGTGAAAGATCTGGAATGGTCAGTTACTGAACTATGTGCAATGCTTTTCTGTCAGGAATTGCCATCATCTCTAATACCAAAACTCCACCTGCAGCTACAGGAGTATTGAATATTAACTGCCTTCCGGAGTCAAGGTGATCAGAGGGATTAAAGAGGAGGAGCAGAGGGACTTGCTTGCACATCTGTTTGTCAGGTCCTTGCGTATGTTCCCCTCACACAAACTTGCAGATCTTGCCTGCTAACAGCCTGAAGGACACAAACCAGAGATGTTTCTAGTGCGTGCTGTCTTGACACAGAAACTAATCTACAAGACAGAATAATCCTTTTTTTAATTGCTTGCAGTATACTCACAGAAACATAACATTAAGTCATTTACATAATTACAACTTTAGAGTTTAAAGAAAACAGCAAAATCTCTGGAACTGGATTGGACAAGCAGAAAAAAAAAAAGAGAGAGAGAGAGAGAAGACACAGATCCTATCTCCCACAGCCTGGCATGTTAGCATAACTCTATTCCAAAAATTTACTTCCTAAAAAAACCTGTAAAAATCTGACTTCTTGAAAAAACCCTTCCCCCCTGCTCCGACCCCCCTCCCTTTTTTAAAAAACATACCTTTATGGTATATTCAAGAACAAAGTAATCAGGCCTCAAAGTTCAGCACCATTATAAAATTAAGTGCCAGTTAATAACTTGTCAAGGAGAGCAATCATGGACTCTGGACACAAAGGCTAGTGAGGTTGCTGGAGTGTCATACATACCCAGGGCTAATGGAGATCTGCACCGTGAAGTTCTGTTACGTGGTGCAACCACAGAGTCCCTCTACTTCATCAGGCAGGAGTTTAAGTCTCTCATCACCATAAGGAGACAGAGGGAAGAATTCATGAAAGCAGGAGTTCACCAGTTTTGCCATTGTCCATCAGAAATTCTAAAATTTGACTAAGAATGATTATTATGTGTCTTTTGACATAATTCCTTCTTGACCTGTTTTTAACCTAGTTCTTTAGTTTTCCACAAAACAAAGCCCTAATTAGACACCCGATGCAGCAAAATATCTAAGCAAGTGAAAACAGTTTAAATCTCATCACATTAACACAATTATGCTGTGCCTAAAACTACACATGTGCTGTTGGGGGGTGGACCCTCCCTGCATCTCCGAAAATGTAGCCAGAAGTCTCAGTAAACTTCCTACCACTGTGGTTAATGAACAGAAGAGTTTTCACTGTCTTTTCACACTGCCCTAAGGACACTCCCAAGTAATTCAACAATTCCTTTATTGGAACTTCCTTGTTTAAATGCAAATGAAGAGCAGAGCTGAGCTTACAGTGTTGAATGAACATAAACTGAAATCCCTTAACCGGATTTAATTTCCACGCCTTCCCTCTTTTCTTCTGTCAGGAAGATGTGTCATCATGAAGTTTAAAAGAAATCTCTCTATGTAGCCTGTTTCTATTTACAGAGGGCTGCTCACCTTTCCATTTGCCATCTTTAAGACCAACTAGAAAGAAACACATTCTTCATCAAAACATATCCTTTACACCTGTGCAGAAAGCAGTCACTTTGAAAAATGCTCAGTTGCAGACATGTACATTATTCCAGTTAGTGAAAGTCAAAGCTTTTGTATCCAACATCAACTTCCCATTTACATCAAAATATTCTGCAGCACAAAATAGAGTACTACTAGAGTGAAAAACTTAGTATATAGAACAGTCACATATTCAATAGCTGTGCATGACTCTAGCTTTAATGTGGGGTGTCTGTAATTCTGGTGGTAGTACAGATTCACAGTGGTGGTTTTTACTGTGGCTGATCAGAAAGAAATGTTCTTCAGCCTCACTGGAGCAACTGCACAACACAAAATGGATCAGGAGGGTCTTTGCTGACTTTAGTTCAGGGTGAAACCCCATCAGGGCTTTGAGGAAGAGGACTGTAGCCGTTGAGCCTGTCAAAATAGAATTCCACTGGGTGTACTGACCATTCCCCTTATCACTGGAAAGTGAAAAGGAGGAGCCTGTTGCCTGTTGTCAAGAAGACAGGCTTGTTTAGGCCCTTTATATTGCTCCTCAGCACTCTAGTCCTGGATTTCCAGCCAAATGACACCTCTCTGTCATACACCCCTGAAACAGGCAGCTCTTCTGAAGTCCCACTCCCTTCTCTCACCACTCTCCATTTTTGTTTCTGTGACATTGCTCCCTTCCATGGAATCTTTTCTCAGTGTTGTCCTGATACACTAGGTGTCCAGAGCCCTCTTCCTGCCTTTCAGCCTTCTCTCAACCAAGGGCAGCACAGTTCACACGTGCCCACCACCATATCAAGTCCTCTCCACAGAGATCTCTGGGACTGGTGATGCTCATTTGGATAGATGTACTTGATCATCTCCCAGTCTTACCTATGATACTGGTTTTGCAGGCACTGCGGTATGATAATGTTAGGAACGAATTCCTGGTATATTTTTTACCAAAGACATGCTAAGAGCTGAAGTAGTGGAGCCTCGGCTGCGTGGAGAAAGAGTCCCCTGAAAGATGCCGGAGGGCAGGGTAGGGGTGCTCGCCGAGGACGGCCGTGCGGGGCGGCCCCCCCNGAAGGAGTGGAAGCATCCCCTGGCTCTGGTTAGGGGATCTTCGCTCTACCGCCATAACTTTGAGAGACACTGCAAGGAAGGGACCCCAGGAGGGTTTAGAGGCAAAATATTCCGATTCTTAGGGGCGTGTCCCCGAAGGCGTCCGGAGGTGCCTGCTGCCTGGCAACGCGTCGAGGTGTTGCGAAATCCTGCTGGCCACCCTCCCCTTGCCTTTTCCTGCTGCCGGTGCTGCCGAATCTGCCGATCTTCGGAGACAATCTGCGGACGACCCCCATAGCTGATTTTTTTTAATAAAGAGCTGAAATTAATAAAGGCTGAGGCCCGTTCTTTTCAATAATGACACCATTATTTCAATATTTTTACATCAATTTCAAACAGTGTCCCCTCTGTTGAGAGATTACCAGAAAAAAGTTAGCAGGTATAAACCTGCTACCAGAGAGAGGAGGGTTTGCAGAATCAAGATTTTATCTATTATTCCCATTGATTAACACCAATCAACCAAGTAATCCTGTTAAATTCATCTGGAAGATGCCTATTCACAAATTTTCTATTGTCAAGTCCTTAGTTTCAGGTTTATAAAGTTGTCTGCCCACAAAGAGCTGCAGGTGTGTTTTGATAATTTCTGGGAACCATTCAAGGAAGAGCTTCATGAGAGGGTGGCCACGACTTGGAGAAACATTAACAAAACTGCCATAAACCAGGGTGGCAAAAGCTGTTTCTGTGCATTACAGAATGTTTACAGAGCAATGTTCCTTTTAAAGCATCCCAAATTTTTCAGGTGAAAGTCTTCTGTTCAGTAAAGCTTAGCATGATCCCAGCTAACAGCTTGTTTAAGGGCTGTTGTGGGGGCTGCTTCCAGTTGCAGTAACAGAGACTTCCCAGAGGAAAGAAGATAAGAGCAAGATGTGCAATTTTTCTGGAGACCATTAAAAACTACACTGCTGCTATAGTACCACAGCATTTTGTCAGATAATATCTTTGCAGGAGGTAGGAAGGACTGGAATAATGACTATTTTTCTGTAGTTCTTCAAAAGAGATGAGAGGTTGGTAGAGGCTGACTCTTCACTCAAGAACCAAAAAGATTTGGTTTGAACAATGCATTTTCATTTTTAATCCAAATACTTATTAGATGCAAGAGATACAATATGATGACTCTCAAACTGGTTCCTTTCAAAATGCAAAGGTTCAATGGCACTGCTGCACTTTTGCTCAGTGCCTTTTTGCTTTTTACTCTTATAGCCTGGGAGTTGCAGGGAAGAAGAGCAGTAAATCTGTGAGTCAGAATACTGTGGTATGAGAAGCAAGCCTTTGTTTAGTTCAGCCATTAAAAAACATCTATGGACAATTACTTGTTATTACTTCTATTTCTGCCTTCTGTATGTGCAAGCAAATGGTGTTTGATATTGACAGTTGTTTAATGCTGGAATTAAAGGGAAACATTGTGACCCAGCACCAGGGAGGGGAAGGCAGAACTGCCATTCATCTGGATAGAAATGCTGAATCATCAACTATATACTGCACCCTGATCTGTGCAATATCTGATTTCTGAGGAAATAAAAGCTCTGAAAGTTATTACAAGAAGTATAAATTGCATAAAGAAATATTAACAGTGAAAGTACATGTTGCAAAGAAGGAAAAACTAAAGATCTAAGCACTCATTTCTCTTTGGCACCATTGGGAACCACATATACACGCATGCAGCACAAAATAATTTTTGTAATTAAAATAATTAAAGTTACTTCATTTTATGGAAATTATATTTCACATTCAGCTGCAATTCATAGGTTAACTTTGTGTTATTTTAGCAAAATTGAAAAGCTGGGGTTTCAGTGCATCACCAGTACTTCTGCTTAGCTAGAAATGTGCAAAAGTATGTTTGCTTGTCTCTAATCACTATCTTTTAATGTTTGCATTTTACCTGGTTTTCAAAAATATGCTTCAATTTGCTCTGAAAAAGTAAATAGTTTTCCCTTAGAAAACTCTTACTCCTAGAAAAGAAAGTGTCCCCCAGTAAGATTTACACTTCTGCCTTAAGAAATAAACTATTTAAATGCCAGTGTTTTAAATTGCTCCCAAAGTGACACAAAGAGTTTTTCTGGTCGTGTGAGTGGTGTACAAGTAGACTTCTACAGAAAACATTGTCCAAAGCCAGTAGCTTTACTTCATAGAATGAATGAGTCTTCTGCCAGAGAGTGCAGAGCTCTTGCTCTTCTGCCTCAAGCCCAAAGCATTTACAATGGCTGTAATCAGCTGCCATGTGGCTGTTGCAGGGGAAAAATACTAACTACAAAGTTCACATTTGGGATAGGCTCTTAAACAAAGAGGTCCAGCACAGCAAGACACAAATTACCCATCTGATCCAGGTGATTTGTTGTCAACATCTTTGCAGTGGGGAATCTCACCAGTGGTGTGACAGCTGCTACACAAACAAGTACAGAAAGCAAATGTAAACCACTGGAACGAGCCTTCGAGTGCAGGAGGTCACCAAAAACGGGGCCCAGATGCTCCTCTTGGGACCTTCCCAGTGACAGCCCCATTACTCACCCACAGAGAGCAGGGACTGAGGCTGTTCCAGCCTCCAAAAGGGCACTGCTCATCTTGTGGGGACCTGGCAAACATGGGCAAGCTGGGAAATCCTGACACTTTCCGGGGAGGAGACAGCAGAGTTTTGCAATGCCCATTCTGCAATCCCGGTTGCATGAGGGTTTTTGTTTGGCAGGGTTTCTTTTTTTGCCATTCAAATATCTGGCCCTTACATTGAGAGCATCACTCCCAAAGTATCTGAAGAGATCATTCCCATTTAATATACCCCTTTAACATGGTAATTTCTGCCTCAAATACAGATTTGGAAATTTAAAATAGCATCACTATGTGAACTTTGTGGGATCCAGGACATTTTATTTTATATAGGTTTAGCATTAATGCCTGTGTCACAGGAACTGCCTTTCAGGGTGAAGAGATACTTGTTTTTAACTAGCAACTTTATAACTAGCCCAGTCTAAACACTAGTCTCAGTCTTTTTTGCCTTGCATATCTACAAAAAGATTTTGCAGACCAGATTGTCCTAATGATCCTGCACAGCCCTGCTCCTTTCAGCCTATGTACACAGGTTTAACCAACTGAATCTTGGCAAACAGCTGTGCTGAAAACCAAGCACAGGGGATGAAACAGGTTTGCTGCATTTTAGCATGCAATGATATGCTACTATTTACTGAGACAATTTAAATTGTTCATAATTTACAGATTGTTATGGCTTCCTTATCCTGAAACTTGTCTCAAACAGGACTTAAAGACAGAACAGATTTTGTCAACAGCCTTATTCCTTCCATTTAAGCTAAGTAATCTCCCTTATAGTCACCAGCTAGAACCCTGTCTTAGTGTGAAAACAGACAAGATAATTTTGCCATCACTATCTTTTGTTTTAAATATTTATTTTTTTAAATTCAGTCTCTATGAACTCTCAGATAAGATTTTACCACCTTTTTTTTGGTTACTGCAAAAGGAATTTTACATCAGTCCAATTTACTCTGAGATACTGGAATATACAATTTACTGTCATATACTCTTCCTGGGAGGAGAGAGCAAGAATCCCACAACACTGCGACACAGATGAAAATCACAGGTTTTAATCATAGTCATGCTTTATGACTACAAATTCAGCAACAGACTGAAACTATGATGTAGCCTTTTTATTGAATCATATTTTAATCCTTTAAAGCAGCCATTTGTGGGAATCCAGTTGCTTTGTTCTCCAGCAATCTTTCCTTGCACTTTGCTCTAGGAGTTTTAGTACTGCTAAGAGTTGGAGCCACACTTAGACTACTTTTAATAAAGTAAATGTGTTACCACACTTCACTACAACTCAACATCACGGAGCATGTACTGAGCATAAATATCATGTCTGCAAGCACAGTCAGCAAACACATCAAGAAAATCTCTGTCACACCAGGGAGGATTTAAACATGAAGCAAGCACAGCTAGGGGCAGACACTGATAAACTGGAAGCAACAGGTTCTTTTTAAAAAAACCCTCTTGCATTTTGTTTAGCACACAAAACCTACTGACAGTAAGTCACGAATACAGACAACATGTCACTCACTTCACACTGAGCCCTCTTCAGGATTATTTGACAGTTGCCTGGGGTGTAAAATATAATTTTTAAGGAGTCACGATAGGTACTTTTAAAGACACATCCAGTTCAGCAAAGCACACATGGCGGATGGTTTCTGCATGAATGAGTCAGTTTCCACTGGCTGGCAGAAACTCTCAGTCACTGAGCAAAATTGAAACAATTATTTGAATCTATTCATCTTCACCTCTGTGAGTGGCATACGCATACTAGGAACTTAAATCCTGGTATTTTTTCTGTGTCTACTGTCCATATTCCATGGAACATGGAAATAATCTTGAAAAAATTAGTCACTTTGCCTATTTTTGCAAAGCGCAATCAAAAATCAGCAAGTATTTTTCAGCATGAGTCACTACCCACATCCCTGTTGCAATAATTAGATTATACATTTTCATTAAAATCTCTGACTCTTGTTCCTACCCTCCAGTTAGAAGATGAGCAGAAGCCAGGTTTGAGTTTTATTAGAAGACAATGAAGTTTTCAAATGCAATTATGCACTAATTCTGTTTATTTGAAGAGATGACAAAATCCAAACAACCAGCTAATCAAGCGTGAGTTAATCAACCCATGGTCTAGATGACACCATTCAGCCAACTACAGTTGATAAAAAGCAAACTGCAAAATAACAAGGCTAACTCCTTTTCCTACTTCCAGGGAAGCTTTGGCAAACCGTATAACCCAGCACCATTGCCCTTCTGCCTTTCCAGGCTGGGAAAATGAAAGTGGAAAACGGTACCTGGGGAAAAGCTGGTGTGTTCCCGTGTGTGCTGGCTGCCGCTGGGCTTTCGCTGCTTGCCTGCCTGCCTGCCTTCCTGCCTGCCCGGGCAGCCCTGCACTTCCACCGCCTCGTCTGCCTGCGCTGGTCAATGTTTTACCAGGCTGTGAATAGCCCGTGTCCCACCCTCCCGGCAAACATCTGTGGGAGAAGGCAGTGCCGGGGCCATGGGGGCAGAGCCAGTGCTGGAGAGGTCGCTCCTCTTCTACCTGCCCCGTTCTCCACAGGGGAAACGAAGCACTCAAGAAAAAGGAAACCTGCTAAGAGGGGGACCTAGGGAAAGCGTGTCATAAAGGGTAAAAAAAAAAGGTACATAAGTGGTGCTATTAATAGATAATTTGTGGCAGGTAAGTCATGATAACTTTCCTCTGTATTGTTCTAAGGTTGGAGGCAAGCCTAGGCGTGCCTTGCTGAGAGCGGAGAGGGAATGCTTAATTTGTGGGAGTACATAAATTTCCAAGTAAATCTTTGGCATAAGAGATCACTCATTCAAATGACAGCTAAAACTCCAAAATCATAACAAAAAGACCTGAACTGCATGATGAAATAATGCAAAGGGAGCCTAAACACGAAGACAGGGGGAAGAAATAGCCAAAGCAATCTGCAATACCTTGCTCTACTCCTATGTCTTGGCTTTTCAGGAGTGCCTCAGAGTTAAAGCTCTACCTGTGGTAAACAGAGATTTCCTGTTCTCAGGAAGTTAACAATTACATGCAGAGGGCAGACGAAATGGGCTGGTAACTGAGCACAGCACTGATAAGGTGACACTGCTGCTCCCTGACCAGAAAAGGGTAGCTGCTGAACTTGGGAAGCACCCAGAGTCTGGGACTCAACATGGAATGGCTGCTCCCAGCGTGGGAGACATTTTCTGGATCTGGTAAGCAGATGTTTGCTCATGGAGGAACAGTGGGAAAACCTAGGCTACGTTGTGTGTTCTGGTTTTGTGATACTGCCTTGTCTGTCATGGGATTTCAATCCTGGTTTGGGAAAGAGCAATTAATTTTGTCTAATTTGGATCCCAAACTTAAACAGTACATATTTTAATATACATGTTTAAGGAGAAAATCTACACCACAGCTGCTCCAGCTAGTCAGATTAGCTGCTAAGACCTGCCATATGATCCAACAATGATCACTGTAATGGGGTCCATTATGATGGGGTTGCTGTTGATCTGGATCTTGCACAGTCTTGCACAGGGCTGGGGACGTCCATACCCAGTGATGCTGGGCTGAGGGACGCCAGCTGAGTCCATTCAGGTTGGAGAGGCACTCCTGCCTGCTGGGTACACTGCTGGGTGTGTATTCACAGGTGGCCAGCAGCACAGCTCCATCCAGTGCAACAGCTTGCACGCACATGTGACACCGTTGCTTCAGCAGTGGGCTGTGGCTTGACTCGAGCAGATGTGTCACTGGAATTGGGAGTGCCTTCCCTGAGCCAGGACTCCTCAGGGCCCAGGGCAAGCCTGCAGGGGCTGATGCATGGCCACTTGCTGCAGCAACACAAGCCCTGTGGCTACAGCCCAGTGCGCCCAACACACAAAAGTCTGCTCAGCTCTCCAAGGTCCATTTGCTCTGTGTGTTTTCAGGTGTGCTGCTCCCTTCTGCTGGTCGGCATTCACTTCCCCTCCCCTTCTGGCTGGAAAAGGAGAGGCAGAAGGGGCATGTCTCATGCATTTGCTGCTCTGCCACCATGGCAGCAGCTTGTGACTGCCTGCTAGGATGGTTCTTTACTGGGAATGGGCAGGATGCTGGCATGATTAGAAAAGGCATATGGGCTTCCCCTACAGCTGCTAGACACAATCCTGCTGCTGTGGGACAACCTGCAAGACTGATCAATATCTTTTGCATAAACCTCATGAATTCTTGACATCAATTTGTATACCCTCTGGATGAAAATCCCCCAGAGCTGCTTTACAGCATCTGCTCCCAACCTGTGAGGCAAAGTGCGATAATTGTGCAGGGGAGGGAGAGACCCATCTTCTTCTGTCAGTTTCTCAGGCTTGTAAGCCACGTCATGTTAGCCTCTTTGTGCCTTGCTGATATCCCAGTAGAAGTAAGAACACCCTGCTATTCTGCAGAGCTGCTTGGAGTCTCAGCTTTGGCTATCAGCTCCAAGACCCCCAGGCAGAAGGAGGGGATTTATCTGAAAGAGCTTATCTGGGCTTAAGACCCTGTCTAACCAGATTCAGGGAGCAGGAACTTCTCATGGCAGTCTTGCTCCACCTGGTAATGAATGCTGCTCTCAGAGAGGTGCATTAGATAGGCAAGAGAGGAGGTCCAGCCAAGCTGTTTCTCTCTGCAGTTTGGATAAGGAGCCCATTCAAGATCTGTCAGATTTTCCCAACAAAACCTGGTTGGAAAAGACCATGTTTCTGTGAAAAGATTTGCTTTTGCCAGTTTGATGTTTCCTGGTCGCAGTAGCATTTCAGCAGAAGACTCTGGAGGAGACCTGGCCACACATCTTTGTCAGATATAGTTTTTGCCACTACTGTGTTCCACATCATGGTCTGGTCTTTGGCAAGTTGATAACTGAGGTTGCAGTGGTGAGATATGAAAGTAGAAGAGCAGCACACTGGTACTTGGATTATGGAGCCAGCTCAAATTTAGTTTGCCCGGCAACATGGACAAGGTTGCCTGTTATGGGAAGGCTGTACAAATACGCAATTTTCCACAGTGCTAACACTTCTACAAATCATGTTAGGCTGGTACAAGCCTGAGAGAGTCAAATAGTGTGTAATATTGACCCTCCGAGGCCAGAGCACTTTGAAGAAACTCAGTTATCAGTTGTAGCTGCCAGGTATAGCTACCACAGAAAAATGATGGCTCTACTACAGCTCATCTGAAGTTGTATCATGTCCCCCTGGGGAAACAGAGCAGTGGAAAATTTGATGGGTCCTCCCCCAAAATCTGTCCTTGTAAATTAGCTGATATAAAGCAACAGAAACCAGACCTTTTTTTTCATTGTTGCACAAGAACTAAAAAAAAAGTCTTCCCTGTATAGCCATCACCTTGAGAAAACTCAGTCTGTTATTCACACATTTTCCTCTCTCAGAGATGAGGTTTCCACAGGGCTCAGAGAGAGGTGGATGATTCTGAGCAGGCTAAGTCTGCCCTGGTGTCAGCTGGTCCGAAGTGTGCCGCACCATGGTTTTGCAGGTCACTGGGGGTGGGCGTCTGGTTAACACACGGCTCACAGAAGGGACTGGGGCCCATGGAGACTTGGCATATCAGTCTCCTTTCAGCATGCAACCTTTGTCACAGAGCACAGGTTTCAAGGGCAATGTAACACTTGCATATTTACTTACTGCAAATGGAGGAGGTGCCGGGTTGGACAGCATACAGACTGTAAAGTGAAACATTAATTTAATACAGACATCGTATAACTTCATACTGGCTTGGGAGCAACTAACACATAGGGATATTAAAAGTGAGAAAGCACCTAAAATTCACAAAGCTCTTTGAATGAAACACCAATTTACTTACAAATTGTTAAAAACCTTAACAGCACAGAGACCAAACAACAAAACTAAAACTTGAGTATCAGGTAACAGAGGGGAATTTTCTGTGAATCCTGAATAGGGTCTAATTTTGTTCCAGTTCTCTTTCAACAGAGGCATTTGTATTTCATCCTGCAGGGCAACACTTGCTTTGGAAAAGAGTACAGGCAGATCCAGAGGGGCTGTTGCAGAGGCTTTGAAAACTTTCCATTCCCAGTAAAGAACCTGCATCCGAGCACATGGGGCTATTAGGAATATGTTTAGACCCATCCCTAAGCACTGTGTCGAAACCACCTCCCCAGGAACTACTGGTACAGCACTGATCTCCTCCGACAGGAGCTACATCCCCTTCTCTGGAGCAGAAGGACTAGCAACTGCCTGCTGCTAAAAAACAGGTGGGAGGGGGAAAATAATTGCTGTGAGCTGTGGCAGATCTTTATCACAGTGAAACAGCAGAGACCTGAGGTATGAATTGAGAGCACTCTTTCAACAGTGGCCTGAATGCTGCATACAGGAGGACACCTGTCCAGCTGTGGGTTTGACTGGGTGTCTGGGCTCTTGGAAATCCTACCTGGACATGCCAGCAGTGCAAGATCTACAGTCCTGCCATACATACTCATCCTTTTGGTCCATAACTTAGTATCTTGTGCTGAGCTTTCAGAGCAAAATGCCCTGTAGATATTCATCTGTTGGAGAATGAGTCCTCAGCACTCGACAAAGTACTCCTCTGGAAGATAAAAGAGATGGTAAGGAAACTGAAACATTGCTGCTACCTGATCCCAGAGATGTTTGCCTTGTGGTTTCGCTGGATAGGAGTTTCAGTCATCACTACTCCCTTAGAGGGAGCAGACCTTGCAAAATACACAAGATATGTAAGAAAGTTTGCTCATGATTCACAGAGACCAAATATTGATGGGAAAGAACATTGCAAGCAGATTCTGTAGAGCTGCCTTCAAATAATGGGCAACACTGATACAAAATCATATGTCAGGCTAGAAAACACCCAACAAAAAGAGGCTTTTTTTCAAAAAACACACCAACCTATCCCACCTTTCTTGTTCACTCCCTTATTTGCAGCTTTTTTTCCAAAATAGTCTTACAAAACATTATCATTGAAAGCTTTCAGGGAGTATTGCCTATTTTTACTCTATCTTGTTTTGTAAGACCACACTACACTAGTGATTTGGCAACTTCACACTGCGGACAAATATTTCAAAATATTCCTTTCTTCTGAGCACACAGCTGTTAAACCACTTTTACATGTATTGCTGCATTTTGTGATGCCACCCACAGTCACTCTTAGGAAAGGATCTGGGAAACTTGATGTTTTAAAATCAGGGATGTACAAACCCATGGGTTTGATTTTAACACAAAAGTCTCTCAGCTAAGCTGCTTCTGGGATTTGCTGATGGGACAATTTCATCTAAACAGGGAGAATCTGAGGCTCAGGCTTTGCTGGTGCTGATTTAGTCAGGATTCTCACTGGACAGCTGGGAGGGGTATTTGTGGTCTGGATGCTTTAACAATGTCCTCATCTTATCCCTGGGCTTTTGTATCCAGTTGTAGAGACCAGGTGCAGAGGAGCAAATGGACAGGTCTGGGAGGAGATGCCTTCAGGAGCACCTGTGGCACTAGGACTGTCTGGCAGGCACACCTGCCCTGGCAGACTTTGGGATGGCACTGGCTGCAGGTAGCAGCATTGGTGTGTAGGGACCATGGCATTAATTTATTTATTATCTATTATCTATCCTTATGTCAAGATACATCAGGTTTTAAAATGCTTTGTAAGAGCTGACTGGACATGTGGAGCTCTGAAAAGTTAGAATTGCTAATAAAAGAGAATACACGTGTTGCTAGCAATAACTTAACTCTACTTTCTTGGGCATTAACATTGGAACTGAAACTAGTCCATAGCCATTTCAGCACTGAGCATTCTTCTTACTCTGTCCTTAGCACCTTATGTTAAATTTGGGGAAATATTTGCTCTCAAATTCAGTGCCTAACATTTGATGACATGAAGCACCTTCATTGGACTCCACAAGTATAGCTAGTTGCCTTGAATGAACCCCAGGAGACAAATAATGTTTCTAATTTAAAATAACACTGAAGAAGATAGTACATACAGAGATTTTATAGCTGAATGGAAAAGAATAGTTCAGAATAAGCCTTTCCAGAACATACTGCCAAGATGATGAATGAAATATTTTTATTCTTATTTGCTTTACTCAAAATCTCAGAGGAGATATTGATACAGATCTCTGTGAGGCCAGTTCCTGAGGACTGTACTTACGTATTTGGAAGTTATTATTTACTTAATTATCTCCATGCAGTCCAAAACATCCCAAAGCTTCAGTACACAGATGCCTTTTACAACGCATCCACCTCATCACCAAATTCAAGGCACAAGAAAAAACATTTGTAGATGAGGGGGATGAAAATCTGAAGGTTGGACCCACACAGTGGACCTCTTGCTTTGTGGTTTTCCTATCATCTGCCTGTAAGAGGTGTCTCGCTGCCTCTCACTTCTCATTTTTGGTGAACCCAATGAAGAGTTCCTGCCTAGAAATAGCAGAATGGCTGAGACACAGCTGGAGGTAGCTGGGTTACCACAAAAACAGGAGTTAGGTGAGGATGCCAAGGATAGAGTGAGTGACTTGATAATTGTCTGAAAGAAAGTTAAATGAAAATCACAGAGATTAACAGACATGGTTCAGGAGGAACAGGATGTTGGGAACTGCTTACAGGGTGAGTGATAGATGCAGAGGAAGGTGGGAATAGAGCTGGAAGGTATCTTGTGGTAGAAGAAATAAGAGGAAATCCACAGTTTCTGAAGAGAAAAAAAAAATAGGATGGGGCAACCCAGCTCCTGGAGTGTAGTAAATTGTTTTGGAGGGACAGCTGACGAGACATAGTAATGCTTGTGAGACGGGAGAAAATGAGGGTTGAATTGGAAAGAGGAAGTAGGAAATACAGGATGTGCAAATGATGGTTCTGAAGGAGTGCCTGTGAGTCAGGTAAAATAATAGTGTACTGGAAGAACATAACCAAAAGGACATCTAGTCCCTGGGTGAAGGAAAAATTGGTGGGTAGTGTGCTTTCAAGCTATGCATCTGGCACCAGTGTACTGGGTGCTGGAAGGCACACTGCTCAAAAGTTGAAGAAATGGAGTCCATCTAGAGAGAGAAATGGAAAAGGGTCTGAGAGGACAGTGCAATGGAGCCTGACCACATTAAAACAGGGATATTAGGGACAAAATTCCTTGTGTGGTGAAGCTGGAAGGATGCAAACTATTCAAGAGGGACACATGGGAAAACCAAAGTGATGAGAGCTCAGAGGTTTAAAGATCAGAAAATAAAGTGCCTATGGGGATCTGATCAGATAGGGAGCATTTTTATGACCAGGTTGAAGTCTTGCTTCACTTTCATGAAGTCAAACAAAGCAGTGAGGCTGAGAAGGTAGAAAGCTAAGAGGGACGTGGGACACTGAATCACAGTCACTGTGCTGAGAAATAAGAGATCTTCGGGGCAGCTGGAAAGAGGCCGAGGTGCAAAATTTGGGGAGGAAAACAACGGGGAGCAGCGTGTCTGCAGGTGGTTGACCAGGGGGAGGAAAGAGGAGCAGTGCTGGGTGCAGGCTGCAGGGACTTCAGCTTGTTAACCCTTGCTGACACTCGGTGGTGCAGTGTCAGAAATGGGCGGGCACTGTGGCTGCTGCGGCTGGGGATGGGCCCTGCCAAGGCAGCAGGAAGGGCTGGGGAGGGCAGGTCCGGCTGCTGCCGGGGTGAAAGGAGGAGCGGCAACTGGAGGGGTAACGGCTGAGGAAGAAAAATATAAAATCAACCTTTTTCCTGTTTGTGATAAAAATACCCTCAAGCAGATTTTCGTAATTAAAAATAATCATATAAAAGGCGCCTAGCAGAACCAGCAGTACCCTCTCTACAATAGCTACATCACATGTGCAAACAAAATATGTTGTTAAACTTGTTTTTTTTTTTCTATGTAAGGACTAAATAACTAGATATCATTTACTCCAATGCACACACAACCAGTAATAGTTTATGCTTGTGGAGTTCTCATCTATTGTATGAAAGCTGCAGAGCTGAGTAACACAATGTTCTGTACCAGAAAACTGCAGCATTTAGCCAGTCTCTCAGTTCCCCAGAGTAATTTTATGGTATTTCTATTTTTTAAATCTTCCAGTAACAGTGAAAGTGAATTTGTTTTTCCATGCAAAAAAAATTATTTAAGAGCAAATCTGTAATGCCTGTTCTAGCAAGCACATTGATACATTTTCTGAGTTCAGTGGCAAATTGATCTTCAATCTGGCTGTCCTGAGGCAGGCAGCATGGCTAGTGAGAAAATCATGATTCAAACTCCCAAGCCACAAAATTCATCTTGCTCCTGCTTAAAATTTTAGAATTTAAAAACCTCTCACCAACTTATGCAGAATTCACTTTATAACATTTCATTTTAGGCAGACAATGTATTTTGACAGCTGACATACAGAACCCCGCTCTACTCACTGCTATGAAATCAGGAGCTGTTCTGTACATGTATTTCAATGAAAAAAGTGCTGTTTGCTTATAAGCACAATCACAGATATTTGTGGTTGGCGGCATGTCAGTCCAGCTTAGCTGCAGGCTACAATTCAGATTGGAGACTTGGACTTAATATATATTAGAGCTGGAATTACACATTGTGCTCTTGCTAATCTTTGCACAAGATGGAGGGACTCTCAGGACCAGCTTGTTCTTGCAAGTCTCCTGCTTAGAACAAACCTTCTCAGAGGACAACAGTTTGCAATTGAGATTAGCTTCATCTGTACTAGGGCAAGATCCTATAGTACTAGAATTATAGAATTATAGAATAATTTGAGTTGGTAGGGACCTTTAAAGGACACTTAGTCCAGCCCCTTCAGTGAACAGGTACGTCAACTTGATCAGGTTAGTCAGACCCCTGTCCAACCTGAAATTGAACACTTGCAGGCATGAAGCGTCTCACATCTCTTCTGGGTAATGTTCCAGCATTTTACCACCATCATCATAAAAAAATTTCTTTCTTATATCTAATCTGCATATTATATCTATAGATACAGATATATCTATTTACCCTCTTACTTTAAAACCATTACCCTTGTCCTGTTGCAACAGGCCCTGCTAAAAATCTGTCCCCATCTTTCTCCCTTTAGCTACTGGAAGGTGCCATAAGACCTCCCCAGAGTCTTTTCTTCTGGCTGAACAACCTGAACTCTCAGATTTTCCTCATAGGAGAGGTGATCCAGGTCTCTGGTCATCTTCATGGCCTTCCATTGGACTTGCTCCAACAGGTCCATGTCGTTCCTGTGCTGAGACCTCCAGAGCTGAATGCAGCACTGCAGGTGTGGTTTCACAGGAATGGAGTAGAGAGAGGGAGTCACCTCCCTTGGCCTGTTGGCAACCTTTCTCTTGATGCAGCCCAGCCTGTGGCTGGTTTACTGGTCTTTGAGAGAACATTGCCAGTTTGTGTCCAGCCTCTCACCCACCAGCATCCCCAAGTCCTGCTCCACAGAGCCTTTCTCAATTCCTTCATCCCCCAGCCTATCTTGGTACCTGGGGCTTCCCTTACTTGGGTGCTGCAGTTGCACTTAGCCTTGTTGTGCCTCATGAGGTTCCCATGGGCCCACTTCTCAAGCTCATCCATGTCCCTAGGGATGGCATCCCGTCCCTCAGGCATATGAACTGCATGACTCAGCTTGGTGCCATCTGCAAACTTGCTGAGAGTGCGCTCTTTGGCTTTTTGCTTTCAAAACAGTCCCCTAAGCAGTGAGGATTTAAACACCTGAAATCAGTTAATTTGATTTAACACAACTCCATTTGTTCCACAAGGATATTGAGTGTGAGCACTGAAATTTTGCCTGTATTGTGGACTCCTGGCTGGGTCATTTTTATGGTACTGCACATCAGTCATGAAAATCTACATTTTTTTTCTGTTTTTTAAACAACAGAATAGATGTATGAAAACAGCCATTCAGAAATAACATACATAGAGTCCTGAATGGATGTCATAGACCGCTGTGAAGGGAGATGATGAATCGTATTTTAATGATTACCAAGACTCCAGGCATCACCAGGTTATGAGAAAGGTCTTAGAAGATGCCTTAGAAAAGACTGCTAGGCAGAGTCTAAGCCACTCAATTTATCACCATCAAAATATCAAATTCTGAACTCAAACTGTTAGTGTCCTGTTCCCAAGTGTGAGAACAGTGCTATGAGCCTGTTAGCAGGTCTTTTCATGACTGATTGTACTTTCCTTTTTCTTTTTTTTTTTCTTTCTTTTGCAATTTATCACCTGAGTCTAGACTTAAACTTGATTGGTAGTTTGGAATAATCCTGAAATATTCTGCAGTGATAGTCGGTATTTCATGTTACAGCTACGTACTTGTGGGCTTTCAAATCCTCTTAACGGTGTACTTTTCCTTAGCCTTTCCCTTGAAGGAATCTCAGATCACTTGTTTTTCACATGGTGCTTTCACCTCCTTTGATACACAGTCAGCTCTGAAGGAGAACACTAAATGATTAAAGTCAAAAATTAAAAAATAATGTTTGGTTTCACTAAGCTTACTGTGACCATTTTGAGTGATAGGATAGACATTTATCTGATCTCACACATAAGTCAGATACTGGTTAAAAATGTAGGGATAGGAAACTGAATGTCTTGGCCACTTCTAAAGATTTTGTTCTTACTAGAGGACAATACGGTCTCCAGACAAAAAGTACCAGCAGCAAACACAGCAAACACCATTCATCATAGGAAAAGTCAGAATGCTCTCATCTATTTAATTATTACAATTGAAAGTGTTCCAGATCATGAAAAGTGTTTCCATACCTTCACCCATTGCTTGGGCTGGCAGTGGGGACACCAGGCTGCTCAAAAGCGAAGAACAGCAGAGGACAAGAACAAGTCCAACACAATAAGGAACAATGTCTCTGCTGTGTTTTGTTTGGGACCAGCCAAAGCTGCTAAAAATTTCCTATTTGCTACTTATACTTGTTTCATTAGAAGAAATGGATTATCTCCTGCTAGACGCTGAGTCTGCTTGAGCCAAGGTAAGAATTGCCATTGCAGCATCTCTTGCAGAGATGCAGCACGTAACTGGTGTGAGCCTGCCCTCCCAGCTGGCATCAGCTCTTGCCGGCCTCACTCCTCTCTGCAAGCTCACTTCTAGGCTGGGGCACTGGTTCCAGAGCTGGACCTGAGAGCCTGCCACCAGCAGATCTCCTGTGATCCTCCCTCTGCCCTGGCATTCACTCCCAGCACGGCCAGGAGGATGCCGGGAGAGCAGGCAGAGCTGGGGAGTGCCCGGCACCCCGCCTGGGCTGAGGTGTAACCCCAGCACATCCAGGGGAAAGGTGAGGTGTTTCCTCACGAGAGGCCTCTCTCAGGAGTGGAGGCAATGGCATGTTGGAACACCGTCACTCCTCGATACAAACAAGTGAGGGCAACTCAGCCAACCTAAATAAACAAACAGAAGCACAGAGGGAGGAAAAATTGCACCTTTTGGATTTGCTGCTATTCTTCATGTGCACGTTTGACACTTAGATGTTATTACCATGGATGGCATGGTTCAGTTACTGATTGAATCCAAGTTACTGAGCCCAGTTCTTGTTCTTCACTGCTGTCACTTTATTGATAGGTTGAATATAATTTCATTTGCTTGTGGTTAAGTAAATCTTCAGTGAAAATCTTCATTTTCTTCCAGTGCTAAACCCACTAAAAACATGAACAAGGCAGAGCATCAATGAATATAAGCTTGTGGGATCACACTGTGTATGAGCCTGAAATTCCACACTGTGAATCAGTCTGTGGACTGTGTGTCAGAGCCTTTAGTGATCCTTTGCACAAAAATGGTGTAAGTCTTGTTGAAACTTCATTCTCATCAGTGTGTTAGTCAATGTTTTGGGTGTTAGCATCTTGCTGATTGCTTTCTTTGTTAAAGAACAGTAAATAAAATGGTAGTGTGTGGCTCCTTTGGTGTGCAGACCTCTCACCTGTGATGTTGTATTTCTGAGGGGAGAAGCAAAGGAGAGATGGATTTATAACCCCAGAGCTATACCAAGGAATTGCCATTGTTAAAACAAAGTTCATTCTATCCTTGTACTACTCATGTTGTTGCTGACTATCAGGAGCTCTGCAAGCTTCTGGACTTCTGCAGCCATTAGAGATGCTGGTGGGTGTTCTGAGGGAATTAATTTCTAGTGACCAGTCTAACATGTCCCATGCCCTGGGTTAGCATCCTTTGAGTGTTGTACAGGATAAACCAACACGGAGAATCCATGTCTGTTTAGTCCTAAAACTCTGTTCCATCTATACGGTAACTGGAAATGGAGGCAAGGGGGTTTTATTGTCTTAGTTCTGCTAAAATCCCTCCCTTGCAATCTGTAGGCCTATGTGAAGTAGTACATGCAAGGAAGGAAAGAAGATAAATGGTGTCCCAGAAAAGGTGAGAGGAATTCTCATGGCCTCAATAAAAACACATTCCTGGGAAGCTGATTTCTAGAAACTAAATTTTCTATTGATTTCATTCCAGTTGAGAGAAGAAGGAAAAGGTGGGACTATGTCAGTCACTCAAAAAGAGGTTTCAGCCCTATCATATTTTGGTGACATTCTTTTAGAAACCTGTGTCTCCAAGATCCTTTTTGCCTTATGAATAAGATGCTGAAGGAATATGCTAACTAAATGTCTGCATTTCTAACCTAAAGAAAAATACCATGCTCAGTCATGCAAATTCATGTGTCAGTCAGAATCCACTGACATCCCTGGGATATCAGATCATGGGTTGACACAACTTCTTTTAACCTAATGAGTCTGCATTCTTCATTAAAACAAATTAGCACAGTTCCACTAGAGTCCAGGTAGTGGTACTGTTTCAGAGGGCTTCACAGCAGAGCTTCAAGCAATGTGACTAATATCAGGAATAAGTTGCTTTATCCCCTCTGAAACAAAACCTAGAAGTGCTATAGCGGTTAGTGCTTATATAAAACCTTAAATAATGCATATGCCATTTATAAAAGTTTTATGAAAGCCTGTATTCCAGGCAGCACAGATATGTACATATCTCTAAAAAGCCTATGTAAAAAACATGTCTTAGCTCCCTGCAGCCACAGAAAAGCTCTCATCTTGTGATGACATGCATCTGTGCACACACTTGACACAATTCTCATGATTTTGTGCATATACGTGTGCACAAAAACTGCAGTATCCCTTTTTTAAAAAGTATTTGTAAATAAAAAATATTTATTAAAGTTTTAAAATTTTAGAATGTTTATTTTAATATTTTTTACAATTACTAAGGTATAGGAATATCAGAGTGGTTTTTTTCTTCATAACACATATTGTTTGTACTTTGCCACATTGGCACTTAGATGATAAATTCACAAAACACAGTGAGCCAGAAACAGCTTGTCAGAGCTTCCCCTCCTCACAGATTCAGACTTTAGGCAATGGAATTGCACTGATGTTTTAAACAAAGTACTTAATCTTTGCTGCATTATAAGAGGGGGGATAAATAATACTTTTTTTCTGGTAGTCTGAAGATAAGCAAATTAATTTAAACTGCTCCGTATAATGTTTCTTGCTGTATATTCTCAAGAACAAGGGCAATCCAAGTTTTGCTGTATTGCTGTGATGTTTGTTTTACTTATTCAGAGGACAAAGGAAGAACTTGGCATCATTTGTTAATCCACAAACTTTTCAAAAATTGTTTTAATGTCATAAAAGAAAGCACAGATCTCAGTTCTTCTTATGCACAAAAAGAGGGACAAGGTGGGACAGAAGAGATAGAGAAGAAGGTCCTCTTGGCTAGGGTTATCTTGTCAGGCTACTTTAACGGGGTTGAAAAAAACATCCTAGTGTAAATAAATGGGAGCACTATAGTTCATGGCTTCACAAAGCATAGCCTGCAACTTACTGAACCCCAGACAAAATACACTGTCATTCAATGCGGCCTTTGCCACTGAGCCCTACTCCTCTGTCTCCCTATGAATCTAGTACCTATAGCCATGGTGTAGCCGACAGAACCACCTGCTTCCCGGAGGTACTGTAGCACCACTGCTCCCTGCAGTGCTCTCCCATCCAGCCCAGGCACAGATGGGAAGACAGAGCACCTTAAATTCACCTACACATCAGAAAACTGATATACAACTGGCTCACAATTCAAATAAAAATATAAGAACAGTGTCATTATTTCAGATTTTTGGGGCTCATGTAGCCCAGTAACCTGTCTGCAACAGTGATTAAATCTGACCCCTGAAGAAGAGCAACAATAGGGTGAACATAATTGATCTTTTCTGCAAGTTGTCTCCTAGCTTTCAACCAATTTCAGCTCAGGGGACTCCTCCAGCCTGATCTAGATTGTCCAGTGGTGGACCTCTCTCCCAAGTACTTGCCCAGTCTTCCCTTGAGTGCCTGAAAAAAAATTACTGCAACTCTCATACCCTTCGGTAAAGAGTCTCACAAATCCAGCATTTGCTGCATGACAAAATATCTCCTTTTATTCTGACAATGGCTCCTAAATCTTTGTCTAACAGTCACTACCTCTTGCATTGGGAGAGACCGTGAACAGCTCACCCCAAACCACACACTTCACACCACCCTGGATTTTATAGACCTGAATCCAGGAAACCCCCGTGGTGGTCTCTGCCTGAGCCTGAGCCTACTCAGCCAGAGGCTAACTATCACATGTGTTTTGGTGGCTTTTTTCCAAGGAATTGGGGAATTTACTAAAATGTTCTTGTTGCCCAGGGTCTCTGCACATCCTTGTGGCAAAACTTCGGCCCTCATCCACTGATTGGACATTGAGCATGCCAAGCACAACAGCCACACAAAGCTTGGTGTGTGCCGCTGGTCTCAAATATTTAATTGCCAGAGTGTGAGTGCTAAATTGCTCTCTTCATGGTACTCTGCAAAGTACCAAAGATTTTGCTTTACCTGGTGTATTAAGTTTGGGATATTAAAGCTAAGATCCCCTCATTACTTAGGTGCACTTAGTAGCTTGTAATTATGTTACCTGACATCATGTCTCCCTTCCATCACATCATTCTGCCACATTTTAATTTGCCTTATGGCTTGCTTTCAGTTAGCTGTAAGTAAGCCAGAAAACAGAACTTTTAATGGTCATCAGCACTGCAAGCACTCATATTTATTGCTACCTGCAAATATCTGCATGTGATGTTACTGAGTAAGTTTTTCAGTTGCCCTCTGAAAGCCAAAAATTCAGGATGAGCTCTGTCAGCAGACTTCTTTAAAAGCTGGTTTCCTAAGGAACGATTTCTAATGCTCCATGTTTTTGCTATTTTAACTTCTCTAAATAAGTGAGATGGAATGGAAATCCTGCCTGATCAAGCAGATCTTGTTCAGGGAACATACCTTCAATTGATTTTACATCCATTCATCAGAATCATTTGCTTTAACAACTGATTTTATGTCTCACTAGAGCACAAGCAAATATGTTTAAACAGGGTACCC
Source organism: Illadopsis cleaveri (assembly GCA_013399915.1). Taxonomy (NCBI): domain Eukaryota; kingdom Metazoa; phylum Chordata; class Aves; order Passeriformes; family Timaliidae; genus Illadopsis; species Illadopsis cleaveri. The sequence continues at coordinate 415,901 of VXBB01007635.1, read as the reverse complement.
CATGTTTACATGTGCACCGTCTGGCTACCCGATTTACCTCCCATACTGGGACAAGAGGGTATTTTTAATTATTTACAGCAGGGGCAGCTCATCATAACCACATCTGTAAAAATCAGCTTGGCCAGTCATATTCCTCACAGGTCTGTGAAGCATCCCAAAAGTATATCCTGCCCTGCTCACTATGCAGACCTTCCAGGCATCTTCCCCCCTGCTGAGGCAGGGCTGCCCAGCCCTGAAAGTAAGTACCGGCATCCTAAAGAAGAGCAACTGGAGCCAGGAATGAATATGTGGAGAATGGTGGGACATATTAATCAAATACCTCAGGTTAATTGACAATCAATTAAAGCTAATGCCTAGGAAAGCTCTCATGATATTGCAAACTCAGGGCTGAAAATGGCAGATATAGAGGGCTTACATCTCTACAACTTTAAATAGAAGATGCTGATATTATTTCTCACTTATTTACTTGCTTCTGTTTACTATGGTTAGCAATTTTCCAAAGCAAATTTAAGATGATAGCGTAGACCAGAAATAACTCCATAGCAGCACACTCAATAGTGGTGACTTGATCAGCATCACTCTACTGACACAGGTGCTTCAAAAACACCACAGTGGCAGCAGACACAGCAGAGGAAGATAATACTGCTGTAAAAGTGCAATGAAGTGATACCCCTGTGAGTCACCACTCTTGGCCTTTCCCGCCATTCTCAACGATCACAATATTGCTCTGGTTTCCCCAGGACCTGCGGGAGGAGCACTGCTAAATACTTCACATAGCCCCCCAGGACCCCTCTGAGAGAGACTGTTGGAGGAACAGCTTGGACCTGAGAATCACTTATGGATGGGCTCATGGATGGGCTTTGCACAGCCAGGGCCCTGGTTCTGTGGCAGAGCTAGTCTCAAGTTAGTAACGGCATGCTTAGTACCCATTCTTCCGCTTTGTGATAGCCACTCCTTTTGTCACTGATTTCACGCACCACAGGAGCACAGGTCCTGTTGGCATCAGCATTCTTCTCCCAGCCTTGCCTGCCCTGCAGCAGTGACCCTGTGCTTCCTGGGTTAGGGCCTGTATACTGCTCAAGCCATGTTTCTCCTGGATTCAAATTACTACGATCAAAAGTTCAGCAGGTCCTACCCTCAGTCAATCTGTTTATGTGTTTATTTGTTCCAGTAACCTGCCAGGTCTTCACAGGTCTTAAAAATCCCGTGAGAAGATCCTTGCCTTTCTTCAGAGCTGGCTTGACTTGTGCAAGCACAGACTGAGGGGCTGCTTTGGAGGGTGAGAAGAGATGAGGGGTTAGTGAAGGATCATGAAATGCTGTTTGGAGCCAGCAAATTGCCATTAAAGAATGCTGCCCACTTATGTAGAAAAACTGGGTGCCAGCCACTCACCAACCCTGTTATTCAAGTTCTGCAGCCTGCAGCAAAAGGCTCCTAGAATTAGCTCTCCCAGTCTGGTGGGAGACACCTCTGATGTCTGAAATGGGTTTGCCTTGGGGTTGTTAAATACCTGCTCCATGTGACGGGGCTAATTAAAAGTTTTTAGCCAAACAAATCCCTGTTTGTGAGGGTATAAGAGCTAAGAAGATTAGATGTTAGTTAAACTAGACATAACCGAGAAAACAAAGTTGCTGCTGTTAATTCTTAAAAACGCTACCCCACTGTGTGTGGGTAAAAGGAGTGGATAACAAAATTAATAGGGGAAATAAAAGTCTCAGATGACAGGTATATCCTCTCAGAAAAAGTGCTTCCTTGAATTCAATATTGCAGTGTAACAGGGGAATATATTTATTCTACATACAGATGGCAAAACCAGCTTTAGTAAAAATTGGTCTTGATCTCCTGTATTATTCTTGCAAAGGCCATGTAGGCATTTTCTATTATCCTATAGGTTTACTACTATAGCCCATGGACTAAACAGGTATATAGAAATAGCCCCAGAAGCGGGCTAAGCACAACACAACTCAGAAACACTTGGATCAGAAAGATTGTCTGCTACTACACTGAGAAACTGGAAGAGTCTCATTGTACTGACCAGCTGCGAAGTCAGTGCCTCTCAAAGACTTTCTACCCTGTCCTTTCAGGGTAGTCTCAGTTAAAAAGAATCAGCTTCTTTTACATTTTCATAGGAATCAGAAGTCAACTGTTATCTTCTTCCAGTAGGGAACTGCTTGCAATTGCATCCCCAGTAAGAATAGATTAGGGAAAATTCAACCTGGATCCACAGCATATTTGTGCCGAACAAATGTTTCCTCCCTACCAAAAATCCCCACAAAACCCAGGCCATTAGAGCCTCCAGACTCCTCCTTTTCACCCTCTGCAAACAGACGCAGGTCTTATGCTTGCTTAGAAATTCTTGACTTTATTCCCAGTGAAACTGTTCAGTTCAGCAGCAGCCAGCAACCCTCTCCATCGGCATCTGCTGCTACCTGTCATTTTGCCTTGTTTCACTCCTTCCTGGGCAGACATCCCATGGATCCCAGGTTTTTATCTTGATGGCTTCATTCTCCCCTACCAGCCTCATTATAGAACACCTGCTAAAGCTTCTAGCACTAATTATACTTTTATTTGAATGTAAATACTTTGCTTGGGGACATAATAAGAATACACCTGATTTTGAAGCCTCTGAAAGAAAGCTGTTGAGCTGATCGGTGCCAATCAGGAAGGGAGAGATGTGAGAACTGCCTCCACAGAAGTAAGAGAAAAACCACGTCAGTGGGCATTCCGGCGTGCTGGAAGGGAAACCAATTGCACCTTTTGAGGTCCAGAACAGCTGACACCCTTTGGACCCATGTCATTTAAATACCAGTTGCCCAAACCAGAGGACAGATCATCACTCTCCCAGGCACAGACCGAGGGTTAGGGTGAGCTCTGGATCGTACTTTACACACAGTGTGGGTGCAGTCATTTGGTTTTGGCAGGCGACACAGCATCCTCCTCTGGAGGCAACCAGCCTCTGTGCCAGAGAGTGATTCTGGGCACCTTTGATTTACTAGCAGAGATGTAGCTAATGGGGAACAGAGATAGAAAACCAAACTCCTTATTTAACAAGCAAAATAAAGAAATCTTTTACATCTGGAAATACTGAGGCGGGTGATCAAATAATTAGCACTTCAAGTTTGTACTGCCTGCAGCTAGAAGAACTGCTCTCTGTGGAAGCAGGAATGTGGTTGAGCCTGAAAAAACGTGATAAGGGATCTGTACCTAAGATTTTTGGATGGTCCGTCACAGGTAAATTTCCACAGAGTTGAAGGAGCATTCAGGACTGGATTCCCATGGAAAAACTCCCTACTGTAGCCAACTGCGGATGGCTTGGCAAGCCAGTGCCAATGCTGCATTTTTACTCCTTCTGAGGTGGTGTATCAAAACTAAAGGTGTAGAAACAACCTTTTTTAAAATATATATCACAAGTTGACCCCAGAAACAGCAATAAGAAAAATTCTTTTTACTTGCTTTTCTCTACCAAATAAAAAATCAATTTCAGTTAATTTTTTTTCCCCAACACTTTAGAGGTTTCTTCAACTTCCACATAAAGTGCTCACAATTGAAAATTGGAAATATTTTCCTTGGAATTTTAATTTTTATACAGATCAGTCTGTTTTGCAAACTCGACCCAAAATTACAAATAGTTTTATTTTTACAAAATCTTCACTTTTGGTAAGTATGTAAGCTGTTTATACATATTTTCATCCTAGCTGGAATCCTGATGAGCTTGCATATTGTAAGGAAAAAAGTACGGGTATGGATTTCTACGCTGATGTTTCATCACATGTGTGGGATGGGACTGGCTCTAGCTATGAAATACAAATGTAGTATATACAGATCTTGCTGATCTAGCAGAAGTATTAAATAACAAATCTCCTGGCTCTTTTACAGAACATGATTCAAGCAATCCATAGGTTACTAGGCTGCTGCACAAGATCACAGCCTGATCACGTGTGTGTGATGGCATAAACAGATGAATAATCGCAATTGCATTTTCAGTCCCACCCACATTTCATCTTATTTTTTTAAATCACATTACACCTACACACAATGCTTGGCTAAGACTGACAAACACAGACTACAAGAAAATCAATATGTTGTTTTCTGTGCATGTGTATTTCAGTAGGAAATAATATCTGGGTTTTTTCCCCTTTTTCCCTTGTTTGTATTTTCAAGAAAATAAATCTGAGAAAACAAGCGTCAAAGGTCATTAGTTGCCATGGGATTTCAAATGCAAAGTCCTAACAAGTGCAGATAAGAGTGGACTAGAGGACTAGACTTGCAGGACTAGAGTAGGAGACAGCTGACCTATTACAAAATATTTCTGCCTGGCTTCCCCATCGGGCTGCTGTCAGCTCCAGCACATGCCATGACCTTGCCTCTGTTGAGAACTGGAAAAGCATTGGCCTTGACTTGAATGGAGGCAGGACCAGCCCCTACTCAGACAGTTTCATACACTACGTGTCGGATGTGTGTGCCAGCATTATGCAACGGTGTGAAAAATGAAAACCTGTCAGGCACAGAACTGGTGCACTCAAGGACATACTGTTATTTGTTTTGCAGGTTTGCCACCCTAACAGGGATTAACCACGTGCCATTGATAGCTGCCGTGATAAAGTCAACCAAAATACTTTATTTTTTAACTTTTAGAACATGATCTAAACTTTTGAGGGAAATGGCTTATTTGGCCTGAAGTTTTTATTTGAAAGGAAAAAATTAAACTGGGAAAATGTTTACTTCTTCCAGTATTCTCTCCCCAGTTTTCCCCTCCTTTGTCCCCCCTCTAACAAAGCAGCAGATTGAATTCACCTCCCAATTCCTTTAATTATTTTTTCAACGAAGTGGGTAGGTATTGTAAGTCGCCAACCTTCACTTTCTGGAAATTCTTTGGTGTATTACTGCATAGCAGAGTGGTGTGACAAGGATAAAGAGATTAGAAGTAATTTCATATAACTCCTTCTGTCAAAATCTGCAGAAGGCTTTTACTGCTAACTCTGAGAGTTGCTGAAATTCTTCATTAAAAACTTTCAATATACGGGCAGGAAATCTCCAAGCTCTAAGACACAAAGTAACTGAAACAGAGGGAGAGAAGGTGTGGGAGTCCAGGGCATTCCTCTGGTTGCCCTGGATGGTCNGGGCACAGAGAAATTTGTAAGATAAGAAATAATAAACAACGTGAGAAACCTGAAAACAAGACCTTGCAGACTTCGTTTCATTCTCGCGCCAGACTCAAAACCTTCAGAGGGCTGAGGGCAAGAAAGCACCACTCGAACCACCCACCACAAACCACCACCTGAATCTCAGGTGAGGAGAGGAGAAACCCCTAAAACCCCAAGAAGAAGGAATATTAAATCAAAGTCTGAATAGAGATGGAACACAGAGGGAAAAAAACCAACCCACTTCGCTCAAGTGCAACAGTAATGACGCATCTTATCTCCAGGGGGGTTGACACCAATTCAGCTTTGAAAGCCAGAAAACCGCATACTGATTTTCACCGATTTCAAGTAAGAGGGCATAACCTGTGCAGGCACAGGTTCTCCTTGCTAGCCTTAAACTGCCCAGGTGGCTGTGAGCTGCTGCTTGGTCACTACTACAAGCTGCCTTGGCTCACACAAAACTCAGACTGTGTTTTCCCTGTTTGTTATACCAGCACACTTCACATACAGCCTAGACAGGTGGAATCTGGCCAGTTAATGAAGAAGGTTTCTTAGTATGGTGGTCAGGTATGGCCCCTAGTATTGTCAGTGTGAGAAAGCAGGGGTGAAGCACACAGAGAAGGAACTGAATGTGATCTGCCCAACACAGCTGGGCCAGCCTACAGACCTGATAGAAAAGCTTTGAAGATGAAAAGAGGGTGGTTAGCATTCTCTATGATTGTTCTATTAAATGAACAGAGGAATGGACAGATATTAAATGATAATGTCAATCCTGCATCTTTTGAAAAGTTATTATTGTGTTACAAAGCAGTCACTAGGTATTGCGGGTCCTCCTCAGAGCCTGTGGCCTTGCAGAAGAACAGAGAGAGTGCAGATGAGCACGAGCACAGGTGCATGAAAGGCAATGTAGTGCTACCACCATGGGTTAGGAAAAGAGTTTAACTGCTTTGTCCCCTATTAGAGGTGCATACTCTTCTATTTTTTTGGGAGGTCCTTTTCTGTCTTCGTGAGTCATTCACCCATTAGATTCCACAAACACCTCAGGTTTGCTCAATGAAGGCTGTAGCATGATCTGCTGTGTTGCAGCCCACCCAGGACAGGAGTTTTTGTTCTTATCTTCAGCCATTTGCTATGAATGAGGGAGGTTGTTCTGCGTGCTTCATTCCTGACTCTGGATTTCAAGCTGGCTGGCCAGCGGATCCAGGGGATGCCTTCCCTCTGGTATCTGTGGTACCCAGTGCAACAAGTGTTTATCAGTTGTCAATTTCTACTTTAAAAAGAACCAAATCTTTGCCAGTACGCAGTGGCTAGAAAATGTAATGCATTCATGCTCTGATCCTGCACCTTTCTTCAGTCACAGTTGCTTTTGGGATGGTTTGATGGGAGGGAAAGCAGCTCCATTGTACCGCTGTGCCTCAGGCCTAGGCTGCCTGAAGGCAAAGTGCAAAGCAGAAACACAGCCTTGTGTGGTGGGCATCCCCGAGTCCACAGTCCCATCATCTCAGTCTCTGACCAATCTCCTGTTCCTCACCTGAAAACAGCTTCACTTCAGGCAGCTATCACTTGTAACTGTCACCCATCAGGAAAAAGAGAGTAAAACACCCCAACAGCACAGGGTGAATTGCTACATTTGACTTCTGCCACTTTACAGGCTACTTTAATAAACAGATCTCTAGAAGAGGTGCACTGTGGTGGTCAGAGCCATGCTGAACATATTCCCTAAGCAAGGAAATGTCTAACTCTAGTACACGTAGCATGAGTAATATCCCAGTCCCCAGCACACTCCTCGCTATTTGTCTTCCATAATGTCTTCCTTCTTTATCCCCCTATCTTTTCTTACCATGCAGAGGACAGCAGCCTCACTTATGTTTTCAGCTGTTTTGTCAGCTGCAATGCTCTCAGTGAAAGAGGCTTCCCCTGCAATGTTTTGGTCACCTGTCCTGCTTTGCCAGTCTCACCAGATCTCCAGCTGACCAGCAGGAATGCATGTGGGACCACTGCATCCCCAAACCAGCCACTAAACCAGCACTGTTCAGACTGACTCCCACCCATGAGAAGCCACAGTTCATTCCTCCCTCTTTTACTCCATGAATGTGCAGGGATGGGGATAAAACACAGAAAGGGGCCATGGCACAGAAACAACAACCCAGTATCTCCCCTTTCCAGCCGTTGGTGATGAGGATGCTTCTACTTGTGAGTTCTCCTCCTGACCCCACAGATCCCTGACTATGCAGTGGCAGGGGGCTGGCATCTTCTCACCCCAGCTACTTATTTCTGGTGTACCCCAACACAGCTCTATAGCCCAGGAGGGACAAAAGCATTGCAGGGCTTTCCTTGGGTACCCTCCAACCTGACAAGTGGTACCATTACCATTGCCCTCATTCCCATGTTTCACCAAGTGAAGGTGCCAGCCTGGGTCTGGGCGGACCTTGCAGACGTGTGCATGGAGGAGGGAGTGGTGCAATGCGCTGCTCCCCTGGAGCACCTCATATTTGGAATGTGGGTGCTGCAAATTTGATCTCACACTGCTCTGGACCCTCATGGGAGACAGTGGCCTCCTTCACTTGCCATGCAGTAGAGAGGGTGGCCTTGTTCCTGCAGAGAAGCTGGGCTCAGACACCAACAGTGGCTGCTGTCCCCACCATTCTGCCAGAGACAACGGAGGTGACAGCAGCTGATGCACTATGGGAAATGGGAACCCACAGCTAAGGCAAATAAAGAGGCTCTTGATTACAGGTTTCTGCCTTTGATCTGCACATGTATCCTGTGTATCACTGGCCAAGCCATTTAAACCAAGCTTTGTACAGATGGTGACCAGTGGCATGTTCCTTGCTTTCAGAGGGGAACATTTTCTGGACTGCAATTTGCTTGCAGGAGCAATGAGCACTTAAGAGCTAGCTGCAAGGGAACCGTTTGGGAAATGCATTTTGAAAATGTGGATATTAAGCAAAACAAAGTTTTCTGGGAAGTAGAGTCATGAGGTGAGCAGTGTGACTGACTTATACTAGTAGCTGAAGTGGAAATAAAACAAGAAAAGGAGACAATTTGTTTTGCCTCAAGGCAAACATTTAATTTCTGAATTCTTTACTCATTTCTATGGTTAAATTTGGTGACATTTTCTAAACGAAATTTCACTCTAAAGCAAAAAAAAAAAAGTGATTGCATAGTCTTGAAAACATGGAAATAACACTTCAACTTATTTATGTACATGTATTTCTGAACACCCAAAATAACCTCTTAGCTTGACATAAGCCTACAGCTAGAGCTTGTTTACCCTTAAGTACACTGTTCAGTGAAGATGACCTTTAACTAAGCAAATTCACCTGTGCCTGGCCCTGGCATCCTAAACTGTATAATCAAAACTATGGCAAACTTCTTAATTTATATCCTGTGTCCTATTTTTCAGTAAATAAATATGAAATGGTTGTTATGCAGATTATCTCATTACTGTTTGTAAGTATTTAAATGTTATAGCAATGACCACCACTAAAAAGCCAAAGAGTAATAAATTTCTCTTCAGAGCAAAGGAATTCAAGAGCATGAACTATTTATATCCCGAACAGCAAGAGAAAAAAAAATGAAATATTTAAGGTTCATTGTCCACCCTCATTTTTATGGATGGCATATAGCAAGGCTCCTTCAAAAAACCTCATCAGCACTGAATGTGTCAAAAAACCAGGATCATACTATAATAATATATATAACAGAAGGCAAACTAGGATTGTGCAGACTATAAATGTGGCACTTCATGTTTTTTATGAGTAGGATACATATGTGCATGGTTTCCTAAGCTTCCCTGTGGTTTTTTTTGATGCAAACTGAAAGTCAACCCTAAATTCCATCATGAGGCATCCTACTGATGTCTGTGTCACCAGAGGGGTAGCACATGATATTTACTGCTTGGACTTCTGTTCCACAAAGGAACAGTAAATGACAAAGACAGGGCAGCAGCAGAGAAGGAGAGAAGAGGCAGGAATGGGGGACTCCTTACAGCATCTTGAGGGAAAGTTGGAGTGGTGAAAACCTTTGGATTCACATTCTGAAGTGCTCTGGCTTGGGCTGCATCCAGTCTCCTTGGATGACTTGCCCCTTCTTCTGCTCCTGTCCTTGTCCAATAGCAGTGCCTCAAACTCCCACATGTCCTTCCTCCTGTCAGTCTCTAGCCCTGAGAACCCCTGCCTGGCTGGCTCTGAGTGCAGCCCCCCCATGTCAGACCTTGCTCCAAAATGTGCTGTCTCCCTGCCCATCCACCACTTCTCAGTAATTTCTGTTTGAGTTATCAAATCCCCTTTTCCATCAGCCCTCTGACTCCTCATCAGCTTTTCGAGGCAGACAGTGGTCTTCTCTCTCCTGCCTCTTTGTCTCTCCTTTCTCTCTTCCCTTCCCACTAGGTTCAACCTGTTCTTCAGGACCCCCACACCCCAGTACCTGTTTCTTTGTTTTCTTTATGTTTAGATGCCCTATAGACAGCTCTTGAACTGAGGGCAGAGAGCCCAGCAGGTTCATGCTAGAACTTTGACTCAAGTTTTTCTCAGAGCATAGGCAGTGTCAACAGTGGGTTTGGGGACTTGAAAGTTAAAAGTTGAAGTTTCCACTAAACACATGGAAACTGTTTTCAAAGGTTTATATCCTGCTTTGACCCCTGCACAAGAGCCACTTCCCTGCTTGAGTTCAAGTGCTGAGGAAACCTCAGGAAGAAGTTGCAAAAGTTTGAAAAAAAGCAAATTCTCTAGCTTTGATTTTCAGAAATTGTCAAATACTTTTAGGCTAAGTGACTCTTGGGCCTCTATACAGGTAAATGCAGAACAATTCACAGGCCTCAGGTGTCTTGCCATGCAATGCAAGGCTTTGCAAAATTATGAGCAAATAAAAACAGTCTCCTAATAGAAAATGCAGGACATCCTTATTACCCAGAGTTGATCTGTCTTCTTCCTTTTACATCTGCTTGTGCAATGGAAACTTTTGGATGCAAAATGTCATGCACTTGGAGCAGTTACAGTCCCAGATCTCTGTAGTTTATGTTGTGTGGACACTTTTTTTCTGGAGTGGGCTACAACAGTTGTATCTATTTATCAACACTAAAGCTACAGGCACTTTAGCAGCACATTTCAAACTGCTTTTCCAAAACCAGTGATCTGAAGCAGAAACCTGTGACTTGTCCCACCAGCATCCTGGGGACTCTTGGCTCTCCCCTGTCCCAGGAATTTTACAACAAGTGCTGCTCACTGCTCTGTCAGCAGGACCTTGCTCTCATGTCACAGGGACACAGCTGGATCATGAAATGCAGCCTGCTGGCAGTGCCCCCTCCCCATCCCTTGACAGCTTGTGCCATTGCAGTGCTTCACAGTGACCCTCTCATCCCAGGGCTATGGGACTGAACGAAGGGGAGCTGAGGCAAGGAGCCCAGGGACTGCCAGAGGTTTGGGTTAGGTGTCCAGCTGTGATTGGCACCTTCCCTCATCCTTCCCCAGGACTCTCACAGCACAACAGCCCAACCCACCTAAATGGAGGCATAAGCCAAACACAGAAAAATCCCTGAGATTTGCTGAAGTTCCTCACAGATTGGCCATAGTAGACCTCACAACCTGGTGGGATGCTCAGCTATACCAGCAGAGACCAGTAACCACAAAACAGGTATCCACAAAAACCACTTGACTGTACTGTTGTTAAGTCATGCATACCATTTTCTATGGCAAGGCAGGGACATGAACCCAGGTTTCCTAAGCTTTATACTGGTGCTTTTCCTGCAAAACCAGTCATTCGTATACTTTTTGCCTCTTGCCTGGCTTGTTCTACACCCTGTTGCACATATCCATACAATAGTACGTGTGAACTCAGAAGAAACCTTTATTTAATAGTGATTGACATTTGCAGGAGCTTTAAGAATGCAATGATTTTGGCACCGGCTACTTTCCAGGTAAGGATTAACAAACCAATGTGTTCACCACCACCTGATGTTCTTTGTTTGAAAAAGGCCATGTTTCAAAATGGCATCAGCTTTCAGATTTTTTATTTTTTTTCAGAAAGATTTTGCTTTGGTTTGGAAATAGGGAAGCACAGCAAGGATTGCAACACAAAACAGATAAGATGAGATGAAGAGGAAATGTGATATAAGTGGTTTGGATCTACAGAAGAACCAACAAACTTATGTTCATCTCACACTCTTCATGCTACAGTGCTTGATTGAGAAGACATGAAAACAGTGTCCCCTCACCAGAGCTCAGGCAGAAGATAAGCCCTTTCTGTGTTTTGGTATTGTGGCTGAAACTCACATTCAAACAATGCAGAAATGCAGTGAAAAAGAAAGTCTGGTTCATCTACCTTGTCTGTCATTCAAAGGTCCTGATACTGGCCAGAAGTGAGTTCACCTCTTCTGCTTTTCCATGGTTCCAACATCTCTACATCCAGCTGTCCAGTGTTTGCAAGGATGCAGAGTGGGTGGTCTGTGGAGCACCAGGGCACACACAAGCCAGTTCAAAGCATGTACACTGTGCCAGGATCCCTGGCCACAGTGTCAGACTCATTGACTGACACAGACAGACCATGCAGAGACAATGGCACCAGTGACAGAAGGCAAAGTTGAACCTCTGAAGATGGGGAAGCAGTGAGCCAGCTTTGAACACAGAACTCTGAAAGAAACTTGCATAACAACAACAACTAGCAAGCTTATCTAATCCTCTTTGCACCAGCTTCAGCTCTGCAAAGGGTTTGGCCGACCAGTTTGTGGATATTCCTAGGGCACAGGGGACAGATAACCTAGTATTCACCCTGTGGTAACACAATTACAGCTCCCAAACTGCAACACTATCTTTTTTGATGACTTTGGAGTACAACAAAAAAGAGAACATACAGTTGCCTGTGTATTAAAGACATGAAGGTGTACCCAAAGATACTATAAATTTAGACCTCAGCTTACAAACCCCCTGTTCAGTCCATGTCATGTCTACTAGCAGCATGCACCGAGAGTTGAGGTCTCTAATTGATTTTCACTATTACCAGTATGAAGCTTTATTGAGAACTTCACCTTCTAGGCTTACAGATACATGGCATTTTCCATAAAATTAAGTTTCTTATACTGCCCATTGGTAAGTAGACCTCATTGTCAGCTATTTTGCTTAAATTTCCTTCGGGAAACCTGTATTTTTTTTTTACATAACTTATTTATTTAGAAAAAAAACCCTCTTGTATCTGTTGGAAAATACAGAGGCAGAGATGCTTCATGCTTCACGTCTTTTATATATGTACTATATTCTTTAATAGCTCGTCTCTTGCTGGCACTCCTCAAGAGTGTATTTCTGGTATACAGGAGGAGAGAAAAAATTATGACACAGTGAGTAAAATGATCCCATAAGACCATCTCCCTAAAACAGTGATAAAGATGGTTACTGACAGTGCTTTAGGATCTAAAAATCCAGCACTGAGACTGATTTGTGTTGATACCTATAGTGCACATGCTGTTTATATATATGTATAAATATACAAATACAAAGAATGTATTTTCCTTTTAAAAACAAACCAAAACCTCAGTGATCTACAGATGGAAATGCTAGGATTTGACTCAGATTTCAGTCTCCTTGGTAAAGGCCAATGGGATGGACACCACAACCTGCACTCAGCAACCCCACAGCCCAGGGACTGGCAGGATCACTGGTAACACCTCTCAAATCCCTGATGTTTTTAACGGTGCCTCTCGTCCCACTGGCACACCACCACAAACCTGTCTTTGGGAGATGACAGGAATCAAAGAGCCACTGTTGAAACTCTAGATAATGCTCTAGATAGAGGAGGGGGAAAAAAGCCCTGAAACTCTTCTGTAGGCAAAATGCTTGCCCTGGGCTTTTCTCATTCTGATGTGAAAGCCAACAGACAAGGCCACCAGTGCCTTCAGTTTAGCAATACTTGATGTATTTACTCAAGGCTTCTGGCAGTTCATTCCACATTCCTCAGAGCTGTAGGTTTTATACAGTGCCCTGTATATCAACCAGACAGTGTACCTGATAAACTTTCCCCAAGGCAGGTGGCCATGGGAATGGTCAGAAATTTGTGAAGGAATTTGCACAGGAATTTTCTTACTTAGACTCACAACGTTAGCAAACATTAAAAACTAAAATTGCTTGCCAGTTGGTCTTGCTGCGTACCAAAAATGTAAGCTTGCAGACAACTCCCTGCAGAAAACCAGAGCTTTCCAAGAGATATAGAGTGACCATGGGGAGATACCTTCCCAGCACCTCCAGCAAGGACCTGCAAACACCTGTGGTAAAACATAGGCCAGAGAACACACCTTAAAATATCAGGGAGGGCTCCCAGCTGGCAAGGCAGAGAGAAGCAGAGCAGCACAGACAGAGGTGTGTTCAAGAACTATTGCCTGTCTCAGACCCTGTTCCCACTGATCACACAGAGGCAGGGCACTGTGCTGACATCCCAGATACCTCTTGTCACCCCTGTGGTGCTTATGAGGATTTATTCTGCACATATACAGTCTGACCTGTGACTCACATAGGTAGGTTGAGACTTGGGACTTCAATATCTGGAAGAAGCACGTAGAAGCCTTTTTGTTTATTGTTGCTCAATACAATTATCCTCTATGAAAATCACTATTTTTCCTTCCATGCAGGACAACTGTGGCCTGTTTGAGCCCTGCCCAGGTTGAAGCTTGCTTCTGGGCCCTGGGGTTGTGCAATGCTGCTGGATACATCTGCAGCCACCCTTGGCCCGGGTGCTCAGGGTGAGCAGACAACTTTGTCAGTAGCATCTACTCATCCCATAAACTTTGTAAACACTGACTAAGACACCACAAATGGCAGCAACAGCAAGCACATTCAAATCTTCTTAATCCAGCCAGAGGCATCTCCACATTCATCGAATGTGTACACTCAGTAAGCCAGGTAAGTTGTGTCTTTTCTTGTCTGTTTCATGAGGCCAAGAAGCCAAAGGCAGAATCCATCTTCAGGAGCCACAGACTATACTGCAGTCCCTACAGTTTGAATACACTCACCAATTAAGTCTTGGTCTGCTTGCAGCTTTACCTGTGACTATGCTCCCATGAGCTTCAAGTACCGTATTAGTGCTACCTTTAATGAAAATGCTAACGACAGTGAAATGCTTCCTGTGAGGACTAACACTCACATTAGGATGTGGATAGTAGTGTATGAACTCTGGTGAAATTTCAGCACACAGTCAACAGAAATTTTACTGCCAGAAACATGGCCTTAAGTCATGGTAACAATGTTAATATTTAATTGAGGTGAGTTGAGCGTGCTCTTTTGTTCAAAAACATCTAGAGGACATGTCGCTGCGTGCATGATCGTGTTTGACTCTATCTTCCCTCCTTGCTTTTCATGGTTTTTCTCTGCTCTGACTCTTCCTCCCTCCCCAGCCATAAGAGCTCCCAAAGTTGCACCCTGCATACTGCTCAGACCTCACACCCTCTGTTTGTCACCCCAGCACAACTTCCAGCTTTAAAGGTTAGCCACCTGTTAGCCACAGTCTATTCATAATTTCACCCTTATGGGTCCTGAAATCTTGAGCACAGCTTTCAAACCATAATGAAGAACCTCTGCCTCAGCTTTTCCCTGACCGGGATCAGACTCAGTGAGCTGACCTTTCCCTCCTCTGTCTCCTTCCTCTTCCTCCTCTTCCTCCTCTTCAAGGATTGCTCATTTCTCATTTTCTCCCTTCCCTTCTCTCCCCAGCCCTGCAAATGCCTCCCCTTCACCAAATCCATCACCTTCCTCCTTGGGTTTTGATTCCCCATTTCTCTCTTCTTATTGTTGCTGATTTATGCTGATGACCCATATCACCCTCTTTGTCACATTGGTCCATTTTACCAATCCTGTTCCTCTGCTGCCCCAATCCTTTTCTTTTCCTCATTAAAAAAACCTGTTTATTTGGCATGCACTGTCTAACCTATTTTGTCATGCACATCTAGTAGATGAGGCTATCTACTGGTGAGTTTTTCCTGCACCAAACTACAAGTGGTCCCATTCAGCACCATCCGTTAGCTTCCTCCATTATGTCCACCATTCAGCCTTTTTGCAATTTCCACTCCATCAACTCTTATGACTTCTTTTTTGCTTTTAGCCCTTATCTCTATACCAAGTTAAATTGCAAAATTCTCCCTACATTTCAATTTCCTTTGATTTTCTTCCCCATAATATCCAGCCCAACCAACACCTCTCAGTTGTTTCTTATGCTAGAAAGGTTGAAAGACTGTCTGCTGAAAGCCCAGCCATCACTTCCAGCTATATGTGGATAAAGCAGAGTCTCTAATACTGCCCCTCTCTCAAGGAATACCCAAAGTCTCTTTTCTCTCCTTTCCACAGTGACCATTACTGCTCTGTTTGCAGGCAGGGCACAATTTTTATTTGGGCAGACTTTGTTTCAAGGTACAGCTAAGACCTGTTGATGTTTTCTGCATGTATGTCAAAGACGCTGCCTATTCTATCTGCCCTCAAAACTTAAATACTTCCCTGGAGTCTCACCCTCACATTAGCTCATTAATGGTGACATTCCTTTTTGCTCTTTCATAAGTTGATCCACTGTTCACCTACAATCTTGATCCACTGTTTCATCTTCCAAATATTTCTTCAAGAGTCATTTTCATAGCTTTGAATGTGCCACTCATTTTCTGTGCTCCTGTTGATCCTCTTTCCTTCTTCTAACAAATAAAATAAAAGGTGTCCTTACACACAGTACTTGCTCAGGCAGGCAGAGCTGAACAGCACAAACAGGTGTCTTATGCTTCCCATCATATGCGCTTCTGTTTTCCTTCATAATTCCTCACTGGGACTACCTCCCTGGTCACAACTGCAGAGGAACTTTGCTCACCTCTCCTAAATTCCTTCTAGAATCTCTCCCTTGCCTCTGAGAGAGTACAAGAGCAGTCAAGCTGCTGGCATGCTGTTCTCACTGTGCCCAGCTGACCCCTCACCAGTTCCTTGTGCTCCACCTGCATCTATCCCATCTCTTGCCTCTCACCAGCTGTTTTGTGCATAAACCCCACATGGCAGTGGCAGCCCTTCCGCTGCCCCTGTGTGAGCAGGTCTGCACAGCAGAAACACCCAGGTCAGGAATCCCAGCTCTGTGACACAGCAGTCATAAATGACATCTCGAATGTTACTGGGAACTCAACTTGCTGAAACTCAGCCTACACCCTGACTTGCGGTGGAGCTTACTCAGTTTCTCTGATAAAAGACAAAAAGGCAGAAGCAGTATCTCAGCATATTCCTAAAGCACAACTCCAGCCCATCCACTGGGTACTCAAAAGGTCAAAACCTGAATGCAAACTCTGAGCTACATCACTTAGGGTGCTGCTTCTCCAGAGTAAACCTCCCAATGGCTCTCACATTGGCAAATATGATAGAAAGCCTCTCAGGTTTTAGTGGCTGGTTAAGCTGTTCCCCCTTTGGAAATACATGAAAGTTACTGTTGTCACATTATTATTGGTTGAGGATTCTCATGCCTTTGTAGTTTCTTTCCATCTCATGGCAAATAATCCCATCTGTGCTGACTCAGTTTCAGCTTTATGACCTACCTAAGCAAAAGATAACATCCAGACTTTAAGCATATTTTGTAAAACACATTTTTAAAATATCAGAAACCTCTTTCTTCTTTTCAAATAAAATCTTACTTGGGATCAGGGCAAATGAAAGCCTGGAAAGGACAAAAATGTCCTCAAGTATCAGGTAGTCAGCTTTGCAGTTACTAAAAAGTTGCTTTCCTCTGTTGAGTTTACTGTGTCACCAAAGCCCTACCAGCCATAGCTATACAAAGCCTGCATTGTCTCAGCAAGGCTACTGAGATGTTCCTGATCTTGGCAAGAGCTAGGTGTACCCAGAAGCATTTTATTGAAAAAAATTACTACAGCAGAAAGAAATATTATTTTAGGCCTCATACTGGAAAGATAAAGGTCAGAGTCCTTCCCTCTGCTAAGGGAGCAGACAAAAATATCCTGTTCACGGGATCCATTTTACAAACTTGAAAATTGCACCTAAAAATCCCCTTACAAAACAAATTTTAAAGTGACTACAATATAAGGAAGGATTTGTTGGTTTAAGTCATAAGTAATCTGGAGATTTCAACTTCATGACAAAAGTGGCAACTACATACAGCCATATACAGGCATGGAGATAGTCTCTTTATAGTTAATCTGTTAGATCTGCTTCCTTGCTACACAGCAAACCTAATCTTTATGTTCACCTTTATGTTCATCACTGATTTCTTTTTTAACAGGAACAGGATCTGGCAATATTTCTTCACAAAGAGCATATTGCCCCAACTAAATTTCTCAGTAAATCACAGAAATATTTGGCCAGGAAACTGCACACAAGTGATCAGGGCCATTTGAATGAAAAGGCAAGATTACATTTTTGTTTCACCCATAAATATGGTGTAACATCTGCTGGAATTTGTCACCCTGGCAGTGCTGGGAGCTCTTATGGTAACCCAACGGGGACTTTCACACCACTCCAGGGTAACCCCTGGTCTTCTCTAACTGTCAGATGTTCTCACACCACAGAAGAGGGTGTAGCATTTCACAGAGTGGTAGCAAAGTGAAGGGGCTCTGCCATGTGGAGGAATCCAAGATTCCAAAATGTGGGAAGCTGCAAAGCAGACCCCAGTCCCGGGGATACCTCTGCTGAAGCCAGCCAGGTGAGGGCCACCCAAGATCAAGGGTTCAGACCAAACAGACATAGAAACAGTATTCTGTGAAGGCTCTACCATCTCCACGGCTTATATTAAATATTTTTATTACAATGTTTTCAGCTTTTAAAAAATCTGTTGTATTGAAGGCAGAACATTCTTTTATTTTCTAAAACTTCAAACAAAGATTTTGCATCCTCGGCTGCAGCAGGGACACTCAGAAATTATTAGCAACCCTATTTACATGCCAGTCAACTCCAAATATTTCCCTAACAACACTTGGGGCCTGGAGCCTGTGCCTCAAAAGAGGTCAGACCCTAAAAGCAGAAGAGAGAGCTGGGCTCTCCCCGGGCTATGAGGCTGCCCTCAGCTCTCGGCAGGATGCACAGCTTTGAAACAAGCCAGGAGAACAACCTCTCTCAGGACAGGAGTATGCAGGGGAGTGGCGGGAGAGAGAACGAATGTGCAAAAGGAGTGTTTGTCTCTTCGTTTATCTCGCAGACAGCACACTGTTAGCTTTAGCTGCGAGCCTGCCGGACACCGAGCAGCGGCCCATTCCTGGTGTTATCTCCACCTCCTCTCTGAGAGTGCAAGCCGCCTTCCAGTCTTCCAGCTGTATACCAGGCTCCGCTTAACACCACGGGCGACCTCTGGCCCCCCCGGCCCTGCGCTGGCAGCCCGCCCCTGCGGTTACCGTCCCGCTCGTGAAACACGCGCGGTTCCCGTCCCGCATCGTGCGAGCTCGGCCAGACTGGTAGAGAATAATTGCAGGCTTGTCCAAATTATCATTTGCAAAGTCTGGGAGGCACATAAGGGCACCGATACTCAGCTCGCGTTAGCCTCAGGCGGCTCATTTCAGCCCCGTCTAATGCTCCTGCCTTCTGCCAGGTCAGCCCGGTTGAGCCGATAAAATGTAGTAGGGATTTTGCGACTTGTAAGGTTCCAGCCCATCTTTAACCATTAGAATAGATTGGCTTCAGATCAAAATTTTATTTTAAATTCTCAAGAAGAAACGAGCTGTGTAACCTTACCTCTAAATTTTTTTTAAAAATCTGCTATTTCTTTTAACATGAGTGAGGAGACCCTAGTATTTCTCATCTAATCACACACAGCACGAAGAAGCTTGACCTCCTGATGGATACATGTATTTTAAAGGGTCTTCAGAAACTTTTCACAGATAGGATCCCATTCTTATGCTAATGTCTATAACAGTTTAGCAGACGGCGGACTCAGACCCCTCTTGTCACCTCCCTGTCATTTGTGCCACGGCTCTTGGTCTATACAAACTACAGCATTTTAAGTGTTCAAAAAGAAGAAACAGCCATAGAACAAAATACTTCTTCCGAAATTGACTCCAAAGACATTAGGCAAGTCACGCTGTGCTTTTTCTTTGACATGGAGAAACACATATTTTAAATTAAAATTCTCAGATCTGCAAATCACTTCTCAATCTGTCCTTGTTTAGTACCTGCCTCTGCCTCTCATCTGTCATCTTCCTTCAGAATCACCAGAAATCTGTCAGTTGGAAAGAGTCAACAAAACTCCACCGAAAACCTCTGCAGTCCTCTTCATTTGCCTCTCCCCCGTAAAAATACTTTAAAACGTATTTTCTGTGTGAACTTCTGGTCGCTTACATTGTCAACCCAATCACAGAAGAGTAAGTACAATCCAATCCGCGGTTAAGGACGGAGGAAGTGCAGAGCAAACCGAGAAGCGGCGGTACCTACCTGGAGCCCACCTCAGCGCCCAGCACCATTCGCAGCAACGGCAGCGATTTGGGGTAGCGACCTTAATGCATTGTCCTTCCTACCGCGCTGCTAAATGAGAGTTGAGCAACTCCTTGCACTGCTGCTTGGAGCAACAGCTCTCCCAATCTTAACCCCTTCTCTTGGCTCTTCGCTTCTTTGCGCCTTTTTTTTTTTTTTTTTTTTTTTTTTTTTTTTTTTTTTTTTTTTGTTTGGGGGTTTTTTGGGNTTTTTTTTTGGTTTTTTTTTTTTTTTTTTTTTTTTTTTTTGTTTTTTTTTTTGGGAGAGAGAGTTTGTGAGCACTAAAACTTGCAATTAGTACTAGCTAAGCCAAAGCCCCTGAGCCCCTGCTCTCCCCTGCCCTAAGCCGCACATTCCAGGGCGCTGAGCGGGGCGCTGAGCTCTTTGCCGGCACCGCGCAGCTCTTCCACCCCCAGACCCGGCTTTCTGCCTACAAACTCGATAAGGCTGCAGGGGCTCAGGAACACGCACTGAAACTCGGACAGGGGAAAAATTGGTCTCTAATCTCCAGCCTGGGTGGTTTTTATTATCCTCCTCCCCCCTCCTCTCTTTCTCTCCACACTCACAGTAGCAAGGTTGTCTCTGGACTACTCCCTGCCTTAAACTCACCAAACCAGATTTTTACTCCCAACACCTTCCCGTAAATCTGAACTGAAATTTTACCCTGCTTGCTGAGTTCTGGCTGGCTGAAGGCCAGCCAGCATTCCTGTTGTTTTAAGAGGACAGATTAAAAAAAAAAAACAACAAAACAAACAAAACCCCCAAAAAACTCCCCAAAACCACCACCAGCAACTCCCCTCAAACAAACAAACAAAAAACCCAACCTCAACCCCCCAAAACAAAAACAGAAACAAAAATTAAAACAAAAAAACCCCGAAAAAAACAACAACAGGAAAAAAGAAAAAAATCCAGAGAAGAAAACCTGGAGAGATGCAAGGGCTGGAAGGAAGCAAATTTTTAAGAGCAGCTTTACTAAAAGTACTGTGGGAGGGAGTGATTCGCATTTATCTCTAAAGGGCTAAAACAGTGATTTTTTTTGGGGGGGTGGGGCAGTGTCAGTTATGAGAAAATACACTTGTCAGCCATCTGCCTCCTTCAGGTGGATGGATATTTGGAAAGAAAATAAACCTCTGGTACTCACCTGAAGGAGATCAGCAGCAGGCATCAGCATAAAGCAGAGAGAGGAGCCTGCACCTTTGCCTGATCCAGTTACCCCAAGGCAGCGGTAACACTGGTTTAAGAAGTGCCACATTTTACACTTTTCTGACCTAAAGTTACATGTGGTTTCTAGAAAAGGAACAAAAGAGAAACCAGTTTATATAGACAAAAAAAAAAAAGAAAAACCAAAAAACCAAACCAACCAAACAAAAAAACCCAAAACCCCCCCCCCAAAACAACAAAAAACCAAACAGAAAAACCCCAAAAAACAAAAACCAAACAACCAAGCCTTCTTTTAAACTCCCTATGATCCCTCTGACCGTTGTCTGGAACGCTTAAAGAAACAATGAAGCAAGACTGTAAACTTTCTTACCCCCTTTTACGTTACCTGTCTGTGCCTGGCTATGGGCTTTGATGTACTGAAACAAAGCACAAGACCTGTTTATAGTAAATGAAACCAACCAACAGACAGATCTAATTCAGACTTGTGACTAAACAAACTGGAACAGGAAGCACACACCAGCAGATTTTTTTTAAAGTAGTAATTCCAGCTAGCATTGTCATGAAACGGAAAAACAAAACAAAACAAAACAAAACAAAACAAAAAACCAAAAAACCAAGGTTTTGCTTCTCCCTTCAATCACATTTGTTCAAATGCAGGAGTTTGGGTTTGTTTTTTTGTTGTTGTTGGTTTTTTTGTTTTTTGTTTTTTTTTTTTTTTCTCTTCTGGACAGCAAAAACCCAACCAACCAACCAAAATCCCCAAACAAACAAGCAATGTTCCATCATGTATATGCAAATATTTAACAGAGCAATATTTACCACTAGTGGTGATCTGGAGATATTATTCATCTGTTTGTTTCGCCATGTAGGTCATTTGTGCAACTGATTAGTATCATGACCCTCACCCCAATTAACATCTGAAATTGATGAGTAGACAGAGGATCTTCATCTAGGATAACTAGACAGTTCAAGCCCCCAACAGTAGATTAGAAGCCCTGCAAGTTAAATCTTTAAAGAATAAATAATATTTGAGCTCAAAAATAGTGAAAGAAATTGATTTTTATAATTCTTCCCAATTTAAATTTTTTATTCGTAATTAATTCATAGAAACTCTTAATTAAGAATTCTTCTTAATTCTTCTTGATTTTTAAAAGATTTATTCAGAACTGGGTACCCACTATGCTGCCTTTTTCTGTGATATTACCTATGCTTTTTGAAAGCAGTTTGTCCTTCTAAACAATAATCTGTCTAATTGTGTTCTTTTTCAAGTATAGAAAAATCTCACAGGTTTTACCTAAGCAACTCCACATTCAGTCTATAAGAGAATTTTGCTGCAGGTAGCAACCAATGAATCAAACTACTATTGGTATAATATGTAAAGCTCACAGTCAAATGTTGCAAAGTTCAAGTAAACAGTGTGTTCTCTTCAAACTATCACAATCCAAAAGTTCATAAAAGCATGTGATTCCAGCTTTAACAAATGCATCAAGAATAATTAAAAAAATCTTTCAGAACTTACCTGCATTAATGAGAAAATAATCATGGGGAAAATTTTCGTAAAATATTTGAATTAAAATGGGAGTTCAGCAATAGCAGCAAACATTATGCAGTTAAATTATTTAAGAAAAAATAGTCCAGAATAGTAAATAATGAGGGGTTTAGTGGTACAAAAACTTCTTAAGTATTCTGTAGTACTCTTCTTTAAAATCATGACCCATTTGCCCAAAGGGAGGCATTCCATAGTGTCCTCATCTGATAAGTTTGCCAATAAAGTTCTCAGGCAATCCATCTCAAGAAGAAACAACCCATGCTCCATTTGCTCCATTTAGAGGAGCAAATTGGCATTACTGGGCAGAAGTAGTTCCTTGCCAACATGTAGAGATTACTTCTAAATGAGCATCTCTGTAATATAATGAATAGTACAGAAAATGGAAAGACATGTGAGTGCATTCTCCTGCATGTCCAGAACACAGGTATGGCTACCACAAGCCATGGTTGCACCAGTGTGGTAAAGTCAACTATTTTAAGGTATGCTGCAAAAGTGTAGCTCTCCCTGCTCTACTGATCCTTCACATGTGCTTGTGGCTCTTACTTCTGAAAGCCAGTTCCTGCCTTTCTGGTGCAGGATGCAAATAGGAAAGAGTTTGACTTTCTTCTTAGTTCTGTTCAGCTGAAGGTGAAGTGCGTGACAGCACTATGGGTGTCTAGTTAGAGCTAATGCCTGGCAGAAGCTCATCCAGCACTTAAAATACTCCTTATTGCTCATCGTCTGTGTGAGGAGACACTTTCCATGGACCCAGCTGAGACTGCAAGGTACCACATCTGTCTGCATACTCCTGCAGGTGTAGGGGTGATCATGACACATCTGCTCGCAACTTTTTAATGGACTTCCAAACTTCGGTGAGGAAAGCCACATTTCCTCATCTGCCAGCAAAATAATAGTGCCAAACCTCTACTATTTATCACTTGTGCCTTACTCTGATTCGCAGATTCCAGATCAAATAACAGGTAATGGTGCCAGGTTGTTCCTTAAGTGCACTTTCTCTGCACAAATGACAGTAGCAATTCAGGAAAGTCTCTTCTTGACCACCAAATGCTGAATCTATCACAAGCTGAGATGGGATGAAAGCAGCCTCAACAATCAGTTGTAGGAATTGCTGCCATTGAGGTTTCAGGTAACCTAAAATTAAACATTAGATCTAACTGATATAATGGCAATCCGAGACATTTTTGACACAAGAATTATTTTTCTCCCTCTTGTTCCAGTTGTCCAGCTGACAAAGTGTTTTAAGGGGTTGTGAGATCCTTACACAGGAATGAATGAGTGACCCACATGTAATTTGCTGCAGCACCCTCCAGTCTGTGTGTTAAAATGAAAGAGCAGTCACAACCCTCCAAGATGGAGAGATTTCCTGTTTCTCTGCCAAGCCATGGCAGGGTTTCTGACCAAAACAAAGAATTTAATGAGTCCATAGCAAAGCAAATTAAGCTAAGTGCAGCATGATTAGGCTGTGAACACTAATCTTTAAAGGAAATAGTATTTGATTAAGGAAGGTGTCCTCCAAAAGTGATCTTAAAATTGCAATAAAAAATGTCAGGGGGTTTGAGGTGTTTTTTGGAGAGCTGTGTCTCCTGGACTGTAATTTTTCCTTCTGAATATGGCTTACCGTATTATCAGTTATGTTAAATACCTATTGTAGAGTTTATCACTCCTGCCCAATAGCTGACTTCACTGCAGCAAGAAAACTGCATGTTGAAAGTTTGGTGACTGCATTTCATTAAGGAGATTATGGCAAAACTTTTTTCCCCCTCTCTCTCTAATTGGGAAACTATGAAAAAGTGGGAGTATGTTACTCAAGAATGAATTTCTAGTTATCAGAAAAGTAATTGGAGAAGTAGAACACTTGCTACTTTTGTCAAAAATTAAAAAGCCTCTACTTCAACTCTAAATTTTGTATAAGTTTTCTAACACAGAATATTTCCTACTACAGGTTAAACATTTGAATATAGTTCAGTAATCAAAGAGTCTGTAAACAAGTCTGTAATCAGACAGCATTTGATTTTTTCCCAGTTGAAGCTGAAGTTTGGGGAGTGAGAATTTCTGATAGTGGTCCCCTATGTAAAAGATCTCAACGTCCTTAGTGTGTAACACAGCACCTTCTTCTTCAGAAAGGTTTTGTTTTCTTTGTGACACTTCCATGCAGTCCATTTGCAACTTCTGTCACTGTGGCCCCCACAACCACTCCTCCCAGTCTGTACCTTTTGCTTTCCTACTTCATGGTTTGACCATCCTACCCCTCTGAACAGCTGCTTTCTCTACACACATCTCAGATTCAGGCTTTCATTTAAACTGTTCATTTACCAGCCCTTCTCATTCATGTATCCATTTCAGCACTTTGCCTCTGCCTTTCCACAACTCCAGCAGCACCAGCCTAGGTCATGGTAATATTTGCTTTTCTACAAGTAACTTCATGTGTTCTTCCATGCTGTCCTCACACCAAATACAGTCCCCAAACAAAAAGAAGGAGGTAAAACCACTGGTATCTTTTCCTTGAGTCCCTCCTAAAGGCTATCTGTTGTGACAGCAGTGAGATTCCCAGTGCTGTGTTTTGGGATGGGGATGACAAGCCTGGAGGTGTGTCCTCACTTGGCCCTGGCAGCAGCTCTGATGCCTGCCTGGCTGTGCTGAAGCTGCTGTCTTCTCTTTGCCCTTCATCTCCCTGCAATAACTCTCCTCCACCTCCAGGTCGCTGTGCACCGTTTACACCTGTGGGAGCCGGGTACAAGGCAGTGGGTTTGCATCTGCTGTGTGCAGGAGCCCCCAGCAGCAGAGGTGCAGCCACAGCAGCTCCACAGCTGCTCCCCTTGGCACAGAGGCTGTGAGCTGCCAGGGCCTCTGTCCCCATCAGCCCGGGGCTGGGGGTGTCACAGCTACACTGCCTGTGACGGCAGTGGCTGTTTCTCTTTGATGTAAGCCTTCACTCAGGGCAGCTGGCATGTTGGTATATATGCTGCGTGCTCCTGCTGCGTTTGGCTAGCAAATAGTCTTTGGGGGTTTCTGACCAGAGGCGTATATTGGGGTGTTTTAGTTCAGGGCTGTCTGCATGATGCACCTTGGCTGTATGCAAACATGCCCTTACATAACCCTCCAACCTAACCCACAACTCACAGAGTACCGCAACAAGATGTTGCTCTTCTTCCTTCTTGATTTTATTAAAGCTTTGGAGGGAAGAGAGCTCCACACTTTTGTGGAGAGCCACAGGCAACACTACCTCCAGCACAGAAATAATAATAGTCATGCCATTTCTGTTAGTATTATGCTGAGCTCTCTCACACATACAAAGTGGTTTTCCAGTCCTTGTAATAAAATGAGGACCTGAAAAAGCAAGGGCAAACCACTCTGAATGGAGTATTACCCTTCTCTCACAGTTTTGCAGCTCAGAAGAGTAGACAGTTTGCACAGGTTATCTTAGAGTTGTGTTCTTTGCAGAGTGTTGAGAATTCACAGCTAAAAACTTGGGCACTGCCCTCACAGCAAACATACTTTAGCTCAAAACTGGAAGCCATCACTGGTGAAATC
The DNA here is from genome assembly GCA_013399915.1 of Illadopsis cleaveri. Classification (NCBI taxonomy): domain Eukaryota; kingdom Metazoa; phylum Chordata; class Aves; order Passeriformes; family Timaliidae; genus Illadopsis; species Illadopsis cleaveri. The sequence goes on along the minus strand of VXBB01007635.1, from coordinate 390,111 downwards.
AGAAGCTGAGTAAAATCACAAGGCTCTGTGGTCAGATTTAACCCTGGCTGGGAGTCACACAGTTCTGATCTGGGTATTTACTCTGAAGTCACTTCTTTTGGAAGGGAAGTGAAACAGGCACTGTGCAGCAGAAGCAGTTCAGCAGGAAATTATCGTTATGTACTGAAGCAAGCCCTAAGAACAGAACAAAAGTCAAGCCAAGTAGAATTCAGCTATTTATTAATCCTTGTAAAAAGGGGGAAGGAGGAGAGAAAAGACATGGCCTAAATTCACTTCCATCTCTCAGCACAAATAAGCAGCAAGGTCTGAGAGGCCTCCGAGACAACGTCAGATATCACTGTGGTGCATGTAGAGACTTGTGTGCTTGGCTGGGTGTGAGCTTGAGTAGAGGTCAGGGGAACAACTAGGAAGGTTTGTGACTGTGAGAGGGAGGGGGTGTTCACACACATCCCGTAATAGTCATGGGTGGTTACCAGAAAAAAAGGGCTCAGATGACTCAGGGACTTGAAAATAATGGTGAGAGCTGAACCTCTTCCACGCTCCAAAGGACAGAAATACTCCAGCAGGACATGGGACACGGGCCGTAGGACTATAATGCAGAAAAGATACACAAGATCTCTGTACCACATAAGCCTCACGTTAATAAACACCGATACTCTCCTTTTGACTTAAATAGCCAAGTAAATTTTTTTTTTTTTAATTAGCAATTTGCAACAAAACCAGGAATTTTCTGGATACAGGAAAAATCAGATAATCATGAAATAGTTTATTTCAGCAACAGATGACAGCTAAATCAGAAGGCTCCTCTGCAGGCTTTCAGTGGGACTATTCACCTGCACTGCTGTAACCTGTTGCTTTTCTTCTCTGTTCTGTGCATTGGCTTGCAGCTTCTGAGCCCTCACTTGTCTCCAGTATACCCATCCATGAGTAATCATGGCATTATAGAATGTTTTGGGTTGGAAAGAACTTTAAAGACCATCTAATTCCAACCCCCTGCCACAGACAGGGACATCTTTCACTAGACCAGGTTGTTCCAGGAATGGGTCATCTACAACTTCTCTGGGCAACCTGCTCCAATACCCCAGCACCCTCATTGTGAGGAATTTCTTCCTAAAATCTAACCTAAATCTACCCTCTTTCAGTTTAAAACTTTTTCTGAAAATTTTTAACACTTTTAAGTAATATTTTTTGTAAAAAACATTCAGTTTTCATGCTCTTGACTGTCTAACCCTGGAAGGACATATGTCTAAAGACAAATTTCTTTGGAAAGAAAATTATGGTTACCTTTACATTTGCCTTGACTTGGAGATTGTTCTTGTTTCTAACACCCACTCTGGTACAGGAACTCCTTCAATAATGGGTGGCAGATGTCAGAAACTAACTTCCATGAGATCAAACTAATTTTTGAAATAATTCCTTAAAATATTCCCATGGTGCCATGATAGGGCAAAATGAAAAGTAAGATTGAGCCCTTGACCACCTTTGATTGAACATTACTCATCCCAGGCTTTGGGCAGCTGCTGCCTTCTCCCACTGCTGAGTCAACCCCAAACACCAAGTGCCAGCATCCAGCTCCGTGTCTCTTACCCTCCAAAAAGGACACAATAATTAATAATTGGTGATGCACAAGGAAAGAAGAGGATGCAGACTACTAGGAAAGATAAGCATTAGCAATGGAGACAGAAGGAGTAATTAAACATGACAAAAGATCCACACACTTATCTGGGAAATAGGAACAGAAGGCTGTGCGACAGGAAAATAGTTGAGGCCGCTATATTTTCTCTGTTCTCTCTCTCTCTTTTATTTTTTTTAAGAGGAAGATGAAACATGCAAAAATCCCACATCATGTTGAAAAACTAATTGAACTGCAAGCCATTATAAGAGTTGGATTTGCACTGAGTAGTCTCAAAATTGGATATAGGAAATCTAAAAACACTGCCTGCCTGTCTAGTCTGCTTGAAACCTAGAGAGAGTGACCAGCTCAGGTAGGAATACTCTGACTAGCACTGAAGTCCAGCTTTGAAAATTTCTATGATTATAATTTTATAACTGATCATCATATAACAGCAGCACAATGTGTCTTGTTGCAATATTTGAAGAAGATCCCTACCCTTACCAGTCCCTTCAGATTCATCACTGCAAGATGAACAGTACAACATGGATTTGAGGTGTTATACAGAAAGCATATTTATCAGCTTAATTCCCTTACTTGCAGTGTCCTGCAGTTAGCTAATGATGAACATTTGTATGTTTCTGTTTCTTCCTCTTTTTCGATATTTCACAGCATCTTTTCAGCTTAACCTGAGAGTTCAAACAAGTCAGTTCTAAAGAGCAATTAAATCCACTCTAGCTGAAAATTAATTGCAAATGTACAGTGTAAAGGTGAAATTCATCCAGCCTATGTGAAAAATGCTGACTGTATATACTTGAAAAAAGACATGGCACATTAAAATTCATGCTTTATTTTAGTCTTAGCTACAACATTCTAAGCAATTCACCGTTCTTTAAAATATTAATCTAGAAGCAAGTGTTTAGCGTTGCATATATCAATTCATGAATAAGAACAAGATCAAAATAAAACTATGACTTCTGATTATACATAACAAGGCAAGTGGAAGAATTTAGAACACAGTCACAAACATGGGCACAGATACAGTTGGTGTGACTTTTAAATAAGTATGACTTTTAAAGTTATGTTTATATTGTTCAAGTATATCACACAACAAAAAAAGGCAATTCTCGCTGTTTCATCTTGCCAGTCCAGGTGTACTCTACCCAAAGGAAGATCTGTTGACAAAGTCTTTTCAGATGTTAAGTTCTGTGGGGAAAACCATGGGATGTGATCCACATTTGGCAGCATTTAGCATAACAGGATCCTGATCCATGACCAAGTCCCTCCAGATCTACAGTAAGATAAACTGCATTAGTGACCATAATAAACATCAGCTCCTCTGCAGGTTTTCCCATTAAGAACTCTGATGAAATATTTGGCAGGTTAATTAATGGGATTCGCCAGAAGAAAAACTAATGGCTTAGTCTGGTCTTAGTAGGTGAAGGTCAAATAAATATGTGTGCCCTAAAACAGTCTCTTAACAACAGCAGCAAGAAGTACAAGTTGCCACAGATCTGATGACTTACAATGCCTGGAACCCAGCCACCCTCTGTGCCATGTAATGGGGCTCTGCCATCCCTGTCAGACTGCTCCTACAAAAGTAGAGATTATATGAATTTTATAGGCCTTAATTGTGGGGTATTTCTTTTAATTCTATTAGCTTAGTAATTAGTGGTTTGTTAATAATAACCTTGACACAGCCAAAATATCTACTGGTGTTGTTTTAAGCAGGGGAGATGGAGAGGAACAGAGTGCACAGAGTCAGAAGCACCTTCCCTCTAGCCAATGCTGATATGACTGGGTTTTTAGCAGCACTTTCTACTACAATGGCCAAAGTGTTCTTGGCCATTTGCATTGTGGGGTTTTCTTTTTTTCTTCTGCTTCTGTAACCCTTACTACATTTAACTAACTTCCTTTCTTCCTTTCCCAGCTGCAGCTTTTTCCCAAAATTCACCAGTTTAAACTGCAGGTAGAAAAAAACCCACAGATTTTGAATAGAAATTGTTCCACTGAGGGTACAGGAGCAAGTGGAGACAGATTTCAGACAGAAACCACACAAAAACCTAGAGTGCTCTGACCCTATTCTCTCCCATCTGCTACCACTTTGTTAGTACAAGCTGAAGCTGAAGCTGAAGCTGAAGCTGAAGCTGACAGAGAAATCATGTAAGCACTCCCAGAATGTAGTTCTGGTCAGAGCCACCTAACTCAGCATAAACAGCCCCTGAGCCACCAGGGAGGTGCTACTGACGGCAGCAGGGGAGGAAACGCCCACTTACCAAGGAATGGCCACTGCCTGGGAACAAACCTGTTCATGCCCACAAGCTACTGCAGTGGCACCAGTTTTATGCCATCACACTTCCGTTCACATCAGCATCGTGAAAAATTTCACCAGGTGAAATAATTTTCCCCTTTCAAGGTGAGAGTCTTTACTAAAAATTGAAATTTTCATTGACTTGTGTGCTCTTGGTCATAGTTTTCTTGTGGGAGGTAGAAGAGCAATGACGAAAATGGCTTTACAAAGATCTAAATCCCTGAGATATGGTGTTTTCATCCTTCTCTAATATAAACCTGTTTCCACTGAAACAGGTAAGAAAATAGTAATTTTACTATACATCATTGGACTGAATTCTAAAAAAGTTCATTGAGTTGAAGTCTCTAAACTAACAAGACAGCAGAACACCTACTGCAATTGGGGCTCCATTTCCAGATCCATACATTACAGCTGTCACAAAAAGCATAATTTTGAACAGAGACTGCCATTAGCAGCTAGCATCATAGTACAATTGTGGCAACAAATAGAAGAAAATAAACAAATATTTTGATAAATTTTACATGGCAGGAGAATTTTGCATACCTATCAATGAGCTCTGCTTGCAGATGGAAGGATTTTTTTTCCTATCTGTTAGCTGCAGCCTTGCAAAGAGCTGACTACTTGAAAAACAAGCTGGGGACCTTTTGTCTTTGTGTTGTCACAGAGTCACAGTGCTGGAAGAGACTTTGAGAGGTCATCCTGTGCATCTCCCTTCCTTAAGGGATGAACAGTTATTCCCACAGTTTCTGACAGATACTTTTCCATTAATCATCCCTGTTAATTATGAACCTGGAGACTATGTTGGGCCCACAGTGCTTGCAGTGGGGACTGTACTTGCAGTGCAAAATGCATGGTTTAGTAGAAAAAAGATCCAGCTTTCTGTTCCTTACCTGTGTTGGCTTAGAGCATCAAAGAAATCCGGAGGAGAAGGGAAAGAAACAATAATTTACACTAGCAAACTACCAGGATTCTGAACACAAAGGTGCTTTATGTGGTTTGGGTTTCTTTTAATTAGGATCATACTTTGTAATAGTGATCATGAGAGCTATGCATGACACTTCCTAGCAAAATGACTCAAATTCCTGCACGAATTTTTGCAGTGTGCAGTGCTTTCAAGCATAATGGGCTTAGATCCACAAATTTGCAGCTTGTAAACTACTGAGACTATAGCAGAGAGATTCAGAATACCCGAAAGAAAACTCACTTGTTATCATTTCAGCTACTGTTTATGCAAAATTCTATAACCACTGTGTGTGTGATGAATCCAACCAGAAGAGTTTGCCTTGCCATCAGTGCAAGGTAGGAGCAAATCAAGAGGTGTTTTGATTAGTCTAAGGAGCTGACTATGTATGGGGGAAAAAAATGAAGCAATGTGCTAGACAAGATGGGAAATGGCTGAAGAAATGTCCTTTGCAGAGACAGAAGGCCTAGAGGGTAAGGAGAGGAAAGGAAGGAAGGTCAAGTGACTTATTCAGCTTCTTCTGCTGCTTTGGATAAGAAAAATATTTTCTTCACACCAAGTCAGCAAAAGCATTTCCTGACATCTTGATCTCTTTGCTGCTGTTTCTTTTTTCAGTGAAAGCCGCTTTCCAAAAGGCATTGAAAAATGTGGGTGCTGGTCAAAGGAATGTATTCAACTGTCTCCAGGCTTAATGCTGACTCTGTTGCCAGAACACCCAGGCACTTTCCATCATGCTCCTGTGCCAAGGGTGAGCCTCACTTAGGCAAAGCACACTGCACAGAGCAGGTGGAGAGTGTAGGGAATGGAGCAGCACGAGCCAGCAGCCAAGCAGAACCTGGGAGGGCTGGCATCAGGAACTCTGATGTATACAAAGCCAGGTGTGGGTGCCTGATTTAAAACAAACCCTCAGACAACTTTTCTTCAAGCATTCAAGCCTGCAGAGTGCTTTTGGGTTTTCCTGCAGGCAAGTCGGTAGCTCTGGGTACAGTTCAGGGTTGTGCTCTCACTGACGTTCAGTTGCTGTGAACCCACTGAGTTTTAAACTCATTAGTGCTGTGTGAAACAGCAGTGAAAATATTTCTCTAAGTAAATCAAGCAGCAAAGGGAACCTGGGGCAGGATTTGCCTCTGCTTTTTCTGAAATGTAAAAGGTAAATGGGGACTTTGCTCTGCACTCAGGTGGAGCTGATTTTACTTTTATGGGACAAGTTGTTAATAATTCCAAATCATTCCTATTTACTCCTTTTCATATGCTTTTAATGAGAACAGGTGAAGTTCTGCAGTGCAACTGCCTAAACTGCAAAAATCTGTTTGCACGATTTGCAGAACTATAGGAAAACAAGCTTGAGAAAAAACTGTAAATATTTTGTACAAATCTAAACTACTCCACCCACTAGTAGGATTCGGACCCACGATTCACCCTGCTCCTCAGCCTGGAGGAGGACAGCGGCAGGAGGGGAAGGAGCGATGGGTGCCCGGGAGGGGAGCAGCGGAGGGCAGGCGAGCCGTGCTGCCGCAGGAGGGGAGCGCGGGGTGCCGTGCCGGGGACGGGGCCGCTTGTGCCGTCCTCCTCAGCGTGTAGTTTGGCAATGGCCAGTGTCAGTGCACCTTTCAGAAGCCGCAAGGAAGCCACTGTCCCTGCACGCCCCGAGACAGAGCAGTATTTCTTGTCCGGATTGCTAAGTGGTGAGAGTTCTCCTTACCTCCCCCTCACAACGATTGCGGCAATTCTGTCCTATTAGGACACTCCAAACAGAGAAATTATTATGAGCAGAAGAAGTGCGCTGGATGACCCGAGTGAACTCATCACAGCAGACTTGTATTTTGTTTTTCAGGGTGCAGAGCAGTCCTTCCAAGGCTGGACAGCAAATGGCAGCCGCGGTAGTTTTCCCCCTGCCACTGAAGCGCGGCATGGCTAACACACATCTTGCCAGCCAAACTTACCGGGCTGATTCTGAATTTGGAGTGACCCTGGGTCAACTGCGCCTTCGTACTTTGTGTTACAAGAAAATGCCACGCAGCAGCACCCCATGACCTGGTGTTTTAGGGAGATGGCCATCAATGAAAAACTCTAATGAAAAAATAGCTTCCACCAAGTCTCTCCATTATGTGCTCATTCTTTTTTACGTTCTCAAACTAGTTTTTNTTTTCTTTTCTTTTTCTTTTCTTTCCTTTCTCCCCTGTTGCTAATGAGCACTTGAGAATTTGATTTAGCTCCTTGGAATGACTGCCACTTACTGCTAGAATGTTAATCTGTCTAAACCTATTCAGCTCCTCTTACTTGCAAGTCAATCACCTGGAGCCTGCATTTTAAAGAGATGCTGGCTAAGGCAGTCGCAACAGCAGAGATGTTTTGGGACAATTCCCACAGCCGGGAGTGATCTTGGGAAACTCACAGCTGCTAGACGGCAGACAGTGTTGAATCCCCGGGCTAAGCAGAACTGGAGCAAACCCCGGCAGAGACCAGAAGCCCAAATGGAGGGGAGACAGGAGGCTATTGAGCTGCAGCTCCCACAAGGGATGCCGCACCGGCGTGTTTTGGGGGACAACCTTTAGTTAATGGTGAGAATATACCCAAGGAGGCCGTACGGAAACCAGTACAGAGGAGGTATGCCAAGGCACAGCTGGAGATAAAGCTTTAAAGTGTCAGAGGAGGAGTTTGGCTTTTCAGAAGTAATTAGAGAGATGATTTAATTTGTCTGGTACTGGCCATTTTTTAAACCCCTGTTTGGAGGAAGAGAAAACACACAGAATTCCATACTAAATGTAGGAGACATAGGCATTATTTGGAATAGCTGATAATGTAGCGGAGCTGTGTATCTGTGAATCATCCCACTGTGCTATTCTGGAAACGTTTCTGTTTTAGCTTCCTTAGCATGCCCAGAAACCCCATGTCAGACCATGCTGCCCAGGCCAGAGGGGCAGCCACTGCTGGCTCCAAGTAGGAGTGCTAGGATCTGGGGCATGCACTGGAAGTGGAGGGGACCATGAAGTCCTTGACTACCAGAATTGCTCCTCGGCACTGCTTTGCATTTTTTACATGGGAAGAAGTGTGTTTTACCTGTGGTACACCACACATCTGTCACTGTCCCTTCACTCCCTGTGCAGTTCTGTGGTGGCAAACTTTGCAGAGAGAAGATGTAATAATTTAACAGCAAGAAAGGTTGCTTTGCTGCTGCTACAGAGGAGCAGAGTAGTCCTGTGATGCCATGTGAAAAAGCACATTTTTGGAATAAGCAAACATTCAGAATCATTATTTGTTCTTTGAATAAAATTGTTCTTTCTAAATAAGAAATGTATCTTCGAAGTGCATCTCCAGAAACCTTATAAATGAGAAATGCAGAAGGAAGATCACAATATGTATTTTGTCAGTATATGCAATCTTTTATGAAAAGAGGGAGTCTGAGTTGGAACTGGGGTTCCTTTAGGTACTTGAACATTTCTCTGCTGTCCTAGTTCTGAAACAGAAGAACATAGAAAATTAAAAGTCAACACAAAAGTCAATAACCATTGTTATTGATTTATAAGCAAAATGGAAGATTATGTCCATAAGGTTTAGGAGACTTATGTTACATGAGACCTAACGCTAAATGACCAGCCTGATACGCTTGCTAAAGGGCATGATCAAAAGTATGTTTTAGCTGTTGCATATAAACCTGCAGTATGCAGGCACAGTAATGCCCTAGTACCTAAGTTTTGATGTAAACTTTCTTTTAATTACTTATTAGTTAGCAAATGTCATTTGAGGGATTAAATACAGCAATATCAATGTGGTTTCAAGTTCTCCCCAAAAGGGGTTTTTGTTGTCTACAATGGAAGAGCTACATTTGTGAATTGACTTCTAATTTTCCATAGACTTCAATAGGAAAAACTGTGGGAAGAGCAATGTATTTTGCTTCTGAAAATTTCAGAAGAAAATGACAGACTCAAACTGCTGCAGTTACAGCAATGCACCCACTGCAGAACCTCGCAGGGGAAGGCCTGGTACACAGTAGCACTAGCAACCTGCTGAGCCTAAGACCATCAAAGGAAAACATCCAAGAATGGCCATTATTTAAAGAACAAGATATTTTGAGGAATGAGCCTTTGCTGGAAAAAAGAAAGAGCATTGAGTGCAGCCAGGTTTCTAAGCTAATGTGGGTGGTTGGCTTTGTATCGTGAAGCCAGAAAAATTTACCCCTGTTGATGTTGTGGCAATATGGCAACATGAGTCCTTGTGTGTGAAGAAATGAATGTCTTCTCCATTTATTAACATCAATTCTTGGTGGAGACATTAAAAGATGGACAGATTGTAGGTACCTGAAGAAGATTTCTAAACTCCTGTCAACTGGAGAAGCCATTTCTTAAAAATGAATAAATTTCCTGCTTATTTCAGCTCACAGGTTTTAAGCTTTTAAAAAAAAGTTTTAATGATTTTTATTTTAATTATTTGAGGTCTAAAGCAAATCTGGTTTTTGGCATACAAGAGTATTCAGAGCTTTTGGAAGTGATGGGAAGAAGATAAAACAAAGCTATTTAATGTCTGGATGAAATAACCAGACCTGCCAAAAAAATTCCTTTGGGAGGTGGACAAAGAGCAATCTTCAGATTTTTCTTCATCTATCATTGTGGCTGAAGGACAGATGAACACCTGTACCAGTGATGGTTGTGGGACCTCTGCTTTGCACCCCTCTGCACAGGGCAGTCACCCTGGGCTTGAATGCAAGAGGGGTCACAAGTCTCCCAAGACTGACCAAGACATCGTCATGCTGCCAATGCAGCCCCTGCAGAAGGATTAAAAGACCTTTTGTATTTGAATTCACTTTGCAAGGATATCTGAGGTATCTAATTTTGAAGATCTTTAAAAAGTATGTCAGCCACAAGCTTGATCTTTCAATAATTTGCATGAGTCCCATTCCCTGAAAAGTAGAGGTTTGTTATTATAAATGGTTGTCAATGACTGGGGTTAAGCTGTAAGCTGATCTGGAATTTTTTTAATAAAGTGGCTATTATTTTCAGAAAACTGCTGAGTAAAGTTGTTATAATGCCACTCTATATTTAAAACCACTCTCATACTGTTTTAAATAGGTAGGCATACATTTAACTGTGAGGTCTGGCAGAAGACATGCACAAGTCGAACTGCAGCACACAGCACTGGTACAAGTGGCTTGTGTGGCTGCTACAAAAACTGAAATTCCATCACAGTCAAACATGACCTGCATGATTTGCAGGTATATTTTCCAACCCCAAGTAGTTTCAAATGTCCCAAAGAACATCAAGATCCAGCAGTATAGTCTGAGGCTAAGAGTCTCAAATGCTTCGCATGAGAAATTGTCTTCCTGAGCTTCAGCAGACTGAAAATGTCCATACATAAACTTCTTCCTGCTAAACTTGACATCTCCAGTGCAAACTTCTCAGCTGGGCTGGTTATCTTCTGCTTATGGAAATCTCATATCTGGGAGGTGACCTCACTTGTGTTAACTAAAGAAAAAGTCATTCTGGTTAAAACCTTCTGCTAAGATTTTCTTCTGTGTGTCCTGGCCTGGGGTTTCAAAACCATGGGTCAAATCCCAGCCATTACCAACCTCAGGAAAACCCATAATACAGCTGCTTGTGTGAAAATTCCCATGTTCTTTCCCATACTGCTCACCAAACAATTGCTAGGAAACACAGATCACACTTCTTTTGGGATGTAAAATTTTTGACAGAACTAGTTTCAAAAGAGCAATACATTTCCTCCCATCTCTACCGGAGCAAGCAGAGCTCCTATGCCTTCCGCCTGATTGGGCAATGCAACTTTTACACTCTGGTCTCTTGCCAACCCCAGGAGCCCAGCACCTTATCTCCAGGCAGGTTAGGCCTTTTGGGTCACAGCCAAGCTCCCAGGTTCTCCAAGTAACCATTGGCTGGACCCAGGACAGCATATCATTTCATCTCCTCCTGGCTATAACAAAATCTTCAAGTCCTTCCCAGAAGGGAAAGGCCTTAAAAACCACCCCAAAACAATACAAAGAAAAACCCAAACCAAAAACCAAACCCACCAAACCCCAACCTAAAACTGTTTCCAGGAGACAACAAATGGGAAAAAAAGGGAGAGGGTGTAAAGGTTTACACCTCAAAAGGTTTACACAAGCTCAAAAATTGATCTGTAGAAGACTGGAGGGAGACAGCAAGCAGAACATCCTTGAGAGCACCCACTACTCCTTGAAGCTGTCCAGACAGGCAGCGGCCAACACTGGGTTGCTCTGCACAGGGACACAAGAGGACCTGGTGTGGATACAGGCCACCAAGGTGCCTACACAGCTCTCTCCTCCTGCTGGTATGTGAGATCAGTCTGACCAGGGCCAGGAGGAGGCTGATGAGGAACTCCTGAGATGATAGTGCTGTCTCCCTGTCCCCTTACATCAGGACAAGGAAGGTCTTTTGTTATTAAGGGTGTAAATATCCCTTCAAACCTTCTGGCAGGCCACACAGCAGCCTTTTGGCTCTGGGGTTATCCCAGATGAAGCCCCATGGTGTCATCCCATAAAGTCCATCATGTGGCTGTATGAAATGGTAGGACAGACCTCCTGTTTTCCTGCTCTGAGCTGGACAAAGCTGTCTGGGAATAACTGGAAGAGGTAGATACTGAGCTAAAAGCTCTCTTTTCCTGTCCATGATTTTGAAAGTGGGTATCAGCACTGGTGTATTACTTTGATGGCAATGCAGAGCTGCTCAGAAGAAGCAGCTGCCTTTGAATATGAGTTCTTTAGAGGAATATGAACTCTGACAATGTATTGCCAAGGCCGGAGAACAGCCTTCAAACTTGAACCCTTTGTATTCAAGAGAAGACAGTTCAAAATCTCTGTCTGCATGGCTTTTTAGGGTAAGTTTATCAAGCTGGACTTAATAGTGCTGTGTAGAAACAATGTAACTCACAGACTTCAGGTTACAGGGGAATAACCTTATCTTCCTCATAATGAGTTGTATCATATAATAGTGACGTAACTCATTTGGGTGACATGGCAATCGAAACCAAGAGGGCTGCGCTCCTTTGCCATAATAGGGGTTGTGGTGTAAATGCAAATTGTGCTTATAGGGTTTGGCTTCTCTGCAAGACCTCTGTGGTTAGTTACTGCTGCTAAGTACTAATCCCTGGGAGCAAGGGTGGAACAGGGGGAACTCCGGCCTCTGTGCCTTCCCAAACACTGCAGGAACAGCGCAGGGCACACTGAGTCTCAAGCCCCAAATGCAAAAGATTGCTGTGAACTTGGGCTAGATCTCAAAGGAGCTCCTTTACAAAAGCCTTTAAAATGGTCACCTGTTTTTTTATCTGCAGGCATTTCGCAAACCAAGTACAACCAGCTAGTCATTCCCATAAAACATGAACAACAGAATTCAGAAACACGACTCGCATGAAAGGCTTTAGACAAACGAAAAAGGTGAACAAAAGCTCAGTGAGACCCTCTTTGGCTTGATAGCTCTCTTCATAGATAGACAGGCTTTTGTTTAGGTTCTTGGCATCTTGCAAGGGAATAAAAGGGATCTAATATATAGAAAATCAACAAGATTTTTCTTTCTTTTTTTTTTTTTCTTTTTGAAAACACTTTTTAAACACTTCAAACCACTGGCTGATTACCTCACCCACATCAGGGAATGGAAACACAGCTATGTAAAAGAGCCCTTTTCATTGGAGAAAAACATTCCCTTCCAGTGTTTGCAAACACATAATTGTATTGAATAATAGTCTTAAATTCATCAGTTTAAGGAAGCATTTGTAAAGTTTGTGGGGAAACTTCAGTGAAAGAAAAACACAAGGTGTACAAGACCTAGTGCACCTTTCTTAAATTCCTTCTGACATCTGTAAAATCTAGATTTACACCTTTTATTAACCTTTTTTTTTCTTTATTTTTAACCAGGGCTTTGCAGTCTCTATCCACTGTCCTAGAAACTCTCAGCTGGCTTTAAGCTAATGATGTGCTTATTTTTGATGAATAACAGGGAAACTTCTAACCAACAGCATTACTTGGATTTTTTCTTTTGTGCTGTTTGTTGAAAGATAGATTGTGAATGCAGACAAGTGAGCTATTCAAAGTCAGCTGTAATGAGTAGCAAAGGCCTTTTAACAAATCCTGCAACATCCTATACAAAAGCTGAGAAGATAAATAAAGCTAACAATGTAATTTAATGGACAAACAACACATATCAAGTCTACCACCATCAGGAAACACAGGTTGAGAAATTCTGTGCTTTCCCTCCCCATATTTAGTAAATTAGGTTATCCATAAAATGGAAGGCTTTGGAAAACTTGAATGGTAGAAAACCATGTTCATTACCGAAAAAACTGGCATATGCCTTAGTGTGCAGGTGTCACAGGTAATTCTTCCTGAAATTTGGAATCTGATTGCTCAGAACAGGATGCTTTTCCTGCAAATTGTTGGTTTGATTCTAGTTTGGGTAGCAGCTGTCATTCAGCTTTGCCATTTCAGCTTCTCCTGCCTATCAGGAGAGATGTCTTGGCAGAGAAGGCGACACCATCCAGAAGACAAATGAAGCTGAGTACTGGGGGAACCCAGAACCTCAGCATTTCCCCTGTTGTACATTACAGCCCATCACAAAGGCTGCATGGATTCTCCTGCTAAGCCACATGAGATGATCACGAGTGAGGCCATTTTGGAAAACAGAACGTGCAGAAGACACACTAAATGTACATAAAGAGGTGAGAATCAAGTGCACAGAGACATGAAAATCCTTCCTTACCTCAAGGCATCTCTCCTGGTCACATGCAGTTAGTGGGAGCTTTGCTAAATGAGTGAGTGATGTGCGGAAGCACTTCTGGTTTCCTCATCTGGCGTAACAGTACATTCAATAGCAGCATAACAACCTTTCCTTCATTACAGAGCTGATATGTGATCCAGTGTGGTGAAATTTTGTCATATATAAATCTGACTGAATATTTCTGCATTTTGACTTAGATTGGCTTAATTATTTTCAAGAATTGGCCAGATTTTGATGAGCTGTAAAGTATCAAGCAATTAAGCATTTCTGGGTGTTGTGTGGAAGACTTGTTTTGGCTTCAAACTCCTGTATTTGTGTTCCTGAGATGATATAAAGTAGTCAAAAATTCCTACAGAAGAGGTAGCCAAATGTTTGCCTTGTAAGAGATAAATGCTCATGTCTGTCCACCTTCCATGGAGCAAGAGGTTTGCAGTAAAAAGCACATTAGGGTCTCACAGCTGTCCAGGTACCATTTTAAACCTGTGGTTCCACAGGTCTTTTCTTCAGTAGCACTGCAAGCATAAGCATTTTGTCTCACTTTTTAAATTTCTGGTGCTCATTTCCAGCCCTCATAGAAAATTTCAGGTTTGCAGGCATAACTGATGGGACTGCATAGTTGTGGGAATGAGCACCTAAGCATATCTATGAAGAAAGAAGAGGTGAAATTAAAATAGATCCAATTCAAAATATCTGTTGCACTGGAGCTGCACAGGGTTGAGTTAGTATGTAGGAAAATGTATGGTTCAGCTTTCTCTGTTTAAGTTCATTCTGCCTTGCAAATGAATTTCAATATTTTACTGGAAATAAAATTCTTATCCAGGCATATACTAGACTGGTGGAATAATACTAATCCCCATCTCACTCTCGGACATCATTGAACAATGGCTCTTTTGTCTGATATTAGGATATTTAAGGAAGCTCATATATTAAGAGAAATCTGTTGAAAAAATTGATGAGAGCTACATAATGCAGGTCTTCAGCTTCACAGGCACCAGAACCTGCAGATTCTAAGAGCAAAGGGAAGTGCAGACAATTGGTTTCTTGGTTTTCTTATACATGAACTTGTATAAGTTCATGGAAAAGGTTTGCCTTGTTTTTTTTCAAATTAAAAGCTTCTCCTGCTTCCTAAGGAGATATCTGAAGGATGCATTTGAATGGAAACCTGGAAACCTGTTCCAGCGCATCTCTTCTACATTGTGAAATCCAGCATTTACTAGTGGTATTTGGTATCATTAGCAACTCTTTTATGTACACAAAGGCTTTGGAGATCAGTGCAGTACTAGTTTTAGTCCAAGACTTCAAAGCAAGATCATAGTGACATGTAGGGAAAGCATACCCGAATATAAACAGCCATGGGTAAACACAGGAAAACACTTCAGTTTTCTAATATTCCACTGCATGTGCAGGAACTAGCAGATATATTTATTATCTAATTGGGATGAGCTAACATGGATGTTCCTGGGTCTACTGTAGTGGTAATTTCAAATTCAGCATGCATAGAGGCAGAGAAAGGTCACAAACTGCAGCTTTCATTTATTTGTCATGGAATAAAGGTCTGTAGAACAGAACAGCAAGATCTAGAATACTTGAAGATTACAAGCAGTGAAGAGTGGATTCACTGAAGCAGGCTAAGGAAGCACAAACATTACATCTACCAGCAAAGCCTTTGCTTGCCCAAGAGGCTTTCAACTCTGAAACTGCTGAGCTTGCTCCTGCCATCCTGATTGTGCATGACCCCTAAAGAGGATATACAGCTGCTTGCTCAGTTCTGGAGGAGATAAATAGGGATCATTCCCTTTTTCCTTTTTTTTTTTCCCTTGCAAACCTTTTCCCGCTGAATGGCTCTGGCCACTGACACCAATTTCATGAATCCTCTGCTCTTCAGCAGATGGGGGTCATAGTTGGTATACAGTTTCACAAATTCTGAGTAATTTCTAACCACCTTCTCTTGAGCTGAAAAGGAAGAGGTTTGGAATCTGGGCACTCTCTGCCTCTGAGGAATTTGGGGTAGGATTTACATCTGTAGAAATCTCTCCCTGTAATGCCACCACTAGTGGGGACCTCCAAAATTAATGCATGGTTAAATTCCCAAGCTATGTGAATTTGGGTGAAATTAGCAATGCTAACGGGATCAGCAGCACACAAAAATATACACACAGTATATTTTTGCCATGACAGGCACAGAGAGAAATGGGCTGTTTACTCATTGACCTGGTGCAGCTGGTCAGACTAGTAACGATCACTTTGGTAAACAGCTCTCATTCCTGCCTTTTCTGCCACATGCAGGCTGTGCTCTCCTATATTAAAAGCCACCACAAAGATCTCTGCAAAATAGTGGCAACCGATATTGTGCCTCTTACACAACCTAGGTGGTTTAAGTATGAAAAATAAGGAGCTGCTGGCATGCTGCTGTGCTATCAGAGGAGAAAGTGGAGTGAAAGGGGTTTTTGAAGGGGGAGAAGTTGTGTGGCAACATGCAGCACATGTGACCTGCCAACAAAAGCAGTCAGTGGCACCGACATGGCACAGACATGCACCAGACATGGGGACAAAAATGCAGAACAGGGGCAATAGCAGGAAGCCAGAATAGTCTTTGCAGCAGAAAAAGGGGGGAAAAAGATTACATTCATCAATACCTCTATAGATTTGCTTTGTGAGAATGTGAAACAAAGGGAAATTCTTTGATGTTCAGCTTTCAGGATCACTAAATGCATCCTGGGAATCACTGTAATTGTTATCCCCATGTTCCACTCAAACAATTAATGCTCTGCCTTCTCTTCATGTTAGAAAGGACTGGTTTGCTGGTTATGTGGCAAAAAAAAAAAAAAGAAAAAAAAAGAAAAAAAAAGAGGAGGCATGTCAATACAAATGATGGGAAAAAAAAAAAAAGTAGCTGAAAGTCCAGTAGTGATTATTACTGTTATTTTAAGGTTTTAGTTAATAACAAGCATCATTACAGTGACTCCTACCAAACCAGCAAAGTCCTTACCCTCATGAATGTGTGCATATGTGCATGCATGTATGTCTGTCATGATTTAAGGAATGCATAAGTGATTTTAATAGATTTCAAGGACATGACTATACATTTGATTACTCCAGCATTGTACTGCTCATGACATCAGAACAAAAGTGCAAGTACAAAAAAAACCTATGAGGCCACAGCACGAAACTACCTTTCTTGGTTAGCTAGCAGGGTATCTACCCAAACAAAGTTTAAAAAAAGAGAAAGGCTAGCATGGACTTTTTGTGGTTGTTACTTTGAGAACATTAATGCGTGACTTAGCTTGAGAAATCTCAAGATTAATAACTTTGCTCTTAAGAAAAACTTGAAAAATGAGGTCAGATACAGTTTGAACTGGTTAAGATTCCCCAAGAGTAAAGTTACAAATATAAATAACCCCAAGACCATATATATTATTAATTACCTTCCAGAGAGCTAAAGGGCATGTAGTAAATGAAGATAAAGAAAAACTGTAGTAAATACACAGCAGTAATTTATCCTTTTCATGAGCAGAGGGGAGTGGGGCAGAAGGACTAGGGACTCCACCTTTGTGTAGACTATTATATAGAGATGCTCCACTAAAATATACAAATCTTGCTTATTCTACAAGAAATGCCGGAGTGAGACTCCATTCTGATGGTGATACCCATTCACTACAAGAATCTGATCAAAGAAGAATACTTTCAATATTCTTTTGCTCTGTATTAAAACCAAATAGTCTGGTTTGTTATCTCTACCCAGTTTGTTACAAGCTTGGGGAACCTAGCAACAGATATACATTTGATGCAACATTTCTTCAGAAATTTGACACAGTTAACTGTATCTTACATAAAAAGATACAGGGATTATTTCCTTAAAACTGTTATTCATCAACTATGGTAATTTAAAATGATAGTCCATGAACCTATGTTTTATTGCCTTAAATTTGTGAAATTGACCTAGAATCAAGCCAAACTCTGAGGTCATCTGACATTTGATGATAAATCTATTATCTTTCAAAATCAAACACCGTATTATACTTATTTAGATCTACTTATATTTTTCTTAGTAATGAGAAAAGATGCTTTTTGTTTATACTCACATCTGTTTTATATAATTAGAACATTGGTGATGAAAAAAATTGTGTAAGCCCTAGACATATTCAGAGTGCACATTAAACATCCTTATTTTTGATAAAAATCTGGTAAGTAATTATTTTACAGAGGTGAACGATTACTGATCCTGGACTTTTTATACCTATATATTTTAAAGGATCACTGGAGCAGGATCACTGCTCTTAACAGACTCAAAAGTATCATGCCTGTAATGTTTTAAGTGGAAGCCTGGAGCTATACTCAAATGAAGACACAACTGATACCACCTTTCAGGCTGGAGATTAGGTGACAGTTGAAAAAAATACAAGTGATGAAAGCGGAAGGAAAATCACTTTCTTTGTAGTCTGAACAGGGTGTCAGGGAAATTTTGTTTCAGGAGACAGTAAACAAAGGAAGAGCCTCTAGAAAAATGAGTATGAGGAAGACAATGGTAGGCATCTGTCCCTGAGTCTAGTTGAGACTTAGAATAGGACTGACAGAGTCCCTGCATTTCCCTAGGCACATTAACTCAGGCATAGAAACTGGAAAAAATCTAGTTGCCCTGACTTTAAAAAAAGTGCAGACCTAAGGCAATCTTCAGAAACAATGCAATTCCTTCACAATACTATCAAATGTAGGTCCATTTTTTCCCCCTTCCATATTTTCAAACACCAGCATTTCAATGCCCAGATTGTATGTGTGTGTATGCAGTTATCAGGATGCAACAACACCAGATTTTCACTTCAAGATCCACCTGCTTCCAGCCTAAGATTCTTGCCTGAAAGGTATTGAAAGTCAGGAAGAAAAGATGCAAAACCCACTGGATCTTCAGTCTCCTACTTAAACACAAACATCCACAACAATTTCACAATATTTTGCACTCCTCAGGATCTTGGGCAGGCAGACGTGGGGAAATTCCTAGAACCTCTCCAGAGTGGCATATGTGCAGCTGCAGCCTCCTTTCATTATCTCCTCCTTCAAAACCGTGGTGATTCTGCCTTTTGAGGCAGCTCAGCCTCATATTTTCTTCCTTTTTTCGTTCAAGACTTGCATAGCTCTGTGAGAACCACTCCCAGCCTGGCTGCTCTGTGGTTATCCCTTGTGACCATGTCCTGTTTCCACTTCATCAAGTAACTAAACAAATAAATATGTTTGCAGTGACACATGCTGAAAGTTCACTCTTTTGATTAAAGAAAGGAGAGGATCTGACATTATCACCTAGTCTGTCTTGGAAAGCTTCCAGAACAAGCTCTGGCTTTGCCTCAGCCATTCTTTGGAAAGGGGATTTTTCTGTCTCAATCTGACTGAAGAAATTCCTGACTGTAACAACTCTGTGTGTGGCAGGACCAACATAAATTTATTCCTAGTGAAGTGGTTCCTAATACATCCTTTGACCATGTGATGAAACAGGCAGATAAGACAAACTTCACCTCAGTAAGATTCTGCTACTATTTTATCTGGATTTAGGAGCTTGTCAGGCTGATATAACCAGCAGGCAGAAGAGCATATGAATATGACTGGAAGGTTATATATTCTGCAAACTGTCATGTCAACGCTCATGAGCATAGCTCTGGAACTCTGGGGAAGCATTGAGAAAACCACCCCAAAAGACTGCTTCAGAGGCAATGAAGTTCTGTACTCATATGTAAACCCAAATTCGATAAAGTTTAGATCGGGATATTTTCTACCTGGCCTGGAGACTGCTTTTGTTTCACAGTTTAAATGCACACCTAATTAAGGAAATTGTAGTGTGACACCCTGTGCCAGAATTCAAAGCTTTACCAGAGCTGCACATTGAGCATTTACAAAAGGGAGCAAGGCAAAAAGCATAGAATAAGTATCCAAGTATTGGGCTGCCAGATAACTTTATATTAATTCATTGTGCACAAATGTCAAATGCTTTTAGGACCTGGTCAGTTATTTTCCAGTTTATTACAGGGCCCAACTTGGTAAATGTCTCTAACAAATATCTAATAAGAGAGGGAAAAAAGATCACTGTGCCACCGCACAGTTTGAGAAAGAGACACAAGGAGCAAAGATAATGACCAAATCAGCCAGCAAAACCTAACCAGATGGAAGTTATTAGATAAACCTGGTATGAATAAGGCCAAAATCCTGCAGAGAGCTTTGCACTTGCTTAACTTAGAGCATGTGGGTTGTCTATTTGCTGCCACTGTACAATTTTGCCAAGTAAAAAAGTGTTTGTTGGCACAAGTGTGGGAATGAAATCAAATCCATGCAGAGAATGTGTGACAGGATCTGGTCTTCACAGCGTCCTAAGGTAAGACAAATGAATGATAAGAAAAAACTTTCATGAAAAAGAGCAAGGATATAGATGAAGATACACCAGCAGGATGAATACATTTTAATGATGAAACAGACCAATATACAAGAAAGGTACAGGAAAAATTACATGCTGAATAGATAGCCAAACTTCCTTTTATCCATAGTTAAATATCTATTATCATGCCCAGTGAATTTACTAAGGGTGCCATTTCAGTTTCCTTTGCTTAGTTGTACTATTCTGTTTGTTTAAAAATACTGCACTAAGTAATAAAAAGCTAAACCTATACTGTCCCTTTCAACCATATTTATGTCTCTTCTACCTGGATTTGCACAGCTGTCATGTACTCAGTTGCTAATGGCTGCTGAGACTCAAAAGATTTGCTATAAATGAGTACTCAACAGTGGGGCTTGGAAACCATTGTCTTAATTACTTGATAGACCTTTTACTCCTTGTAAAATGAAGAATAAATCGGTTGATAATAAATGAGTGTCTCAAAAATATCTTGTATTTGACCTGTTGTACAGTAACATAGACAAAGGGGAGCTCTGCTGACAAATGATCCCAGGTATTTTTCCTTAGTTCAAGTCTGAGAGGAATTGGCTCCTTGTTCCTGCAGCTCCTCCTGCTGGAAAAGCAGCAGAGTTGCAGGAAAAAAAGGAGAGAGCGGCTCTTCGCTCTCTGCGCTGGGAGCAGTTGCCAAGACCAGTTATTTCCCCCAGCTGAATGAAAATTTAATAAAGAGAAAAGCCTGAAAATATCTGCAACCACCATAAAATAGTGCAGTTATATAGCACTAGTCCTTATGGAAGAAAAAATATTGCCTTCTGGCTTGCATGCATGTTAGATACTCTGTGACGATTCTATAGCAAGAAAAAAATATGGCAAAATGCACTGATAATTACAGTGATACACACATTAGTCAGTACCAGTCCAGACACTTAGTTCCACAGCACTCTGGTGACTAATTGAAAGAACAGCTCAAAAGTCAGCACCCATATTACATCTGACCTTGCAGTAAATGTTATGATCTGTGGGACCCCAAATGCTGATGCTTTTGCCCAGTCATCACTTTGAATCTGGCTGTTTCAGTTCACGACCTGCATCTAGGAAAAAACCGGATCCGAGAAGTTTGCCTATCAGCTAGCACCATGACATCTGCTCTATTTGAGAAACATCTGACCCATAAAGTTTTTATTTTAACATTTAAATTCATTTTAATGGAAAGGTGGTGAAAGTGCTGAGCTGCCAGTCCTGAAGACTGGCATGTACTATTTGCCCAGAGCAAAAAAGTATCCAAAAACTAACCTTAGCTTTGACATAGCATATTACAAAATTTTCATCAAATTAGTTTTTCATTTGGAAAATGACATATAAATCTACTGATGCAGGAAATCTAAACCACTGCTGATAGCTCAGGTTTTCCTGTCTTATGTGTCTTCCTGAGAGGTTCAAATATGTAGAAACCCTCTTCATGCCTGCTGGTCTGAAGTCTTCACATAAGCACTCTTTCTGCAATAGACCTTGCAACATTTTCATTCTTCAGCGCCATCATGCTAGAAAACATTATTCTCTTTACCAAGACGCTGCTGATGCATCATGAGTTTCTCTGCAGTTGGTAGTATCTTTTGGCTCATTTTTGCCTCCTTCTTCACAGGTCTACAAAATCTAATTTAAATTCCAATTAAAATGGCTCCTTGACTGCTGTATAGCTAGGCATATTCATCTCATCAGAGGCACAGAAGAAAAGATATATAATGCTAACTATATAATTTTTTTCTGCTGGTTTTGTAATATTTATTAACCACTCAGCACTTTAATGTTTTCATGTATTAATGAGATTTAAATAGAAAATCCACCTATAAAACTGCAAGGGGAGGGTGCATTTTCTAAATTTGATGTTAAAATGTTTCATACACAGCAAGCTGAGGAATATTTAGATGGAATGACTCTAAATATCATCAAGCTCTAAGCACACTTTCATTAAAAGCCCCCAGTGAAAGGCGTGATAGAAATCATGCACAAAGTATTCACTGAAAAAACTACCAGAGATTGACAATGCATATGGCTCACAGCTGTATGCTCCCCTCTGAATGTGTATCCCTCTCAGTTCTGCTGGTGGAAGAAAATATTGTGGGCATTTTCTATCATCTATGCAATACCCCCCAGCTTCACTTGAACGGCGTTGTGCAACAGCCTAAGTTAAGCCATCAGACTTTGCACTGATATGGCCACAGAGTGTCCAGGTGCCATTACTATATCTCACAGGTGATAAGAACAGCTAGGATAAGAAGTGTGGTGAAAAGGCATTAGCTCTAATCCATTTGTCAAATGAACAAACGTTTTAGGCTTAGGTTTACTTTTGTGATGGACATATGTCATATGTCTCTACCAGCTATTGGTTACACAGAAGGGTGAGATAAATGGAGAAGCACAGGCAAGGAAAATGAGGCTGCTGTTCATTTGTTCTGGGCACTAGTTAAGAAATACCGAACTTTTTCTAAAAGTCAGCCACCAACATGTAGAACCAATGAAGCGGATGGGTGAGGATGTCCCTGGTGCAACCATGGATTCTCAGCCTAGCTTAGCATTTGAAAACACAGTGAGGACCTGCAGTGGCTTATGTGAATCCACAAACATTACATACATGAAAACACCTGTATACTGTCACACGAGGTTTACACGCAGGGATTCCCAGTGCCATTGTGCCCCATCCTTCCCTGCTCACCAGGCTTTCCTGTATGGCCGGAGTGCGGCGAAACCCGCCCAGCAGCACTGTGAGAAGGCTCGAAGTGCCTGTGACACTGCCCACGCTCAGGCTGTTTGGGAACGGAGGGGAATCCAGCAGAACGCCGGGCGGGAGTGCCGGGGCTGGGCCGGGAGGTGGCAATGCCGAGCCGGGCACCGGCAACACAGGAGGCACCTCTTCCAGGGGTACAGCTCCCTGTCCGCATCAGAGCTCCTGACTGCTCCAGCGTGCCCGAGGGCTGATTTTACTGCACGCATTTCGGGATGCGTTACGCTGCAGATGGTCACTTTGCCCCCAGCAGTCTCAATGAACCAATTAACAGCACTTGACTCCACAACATCTCCTTAATGCCTGACGAGTTTGCTGAACCAGGTAATGATGCTGGTTTATTTGATTGAGGGTGATACTTTTTCATAGCAGTTGAAGTGATGTCAATGCATCAGGATTGTAGCAGAAAACCCCAGATTGTTATGAGCAGCTCAGAAAGGCTCTAATTACCTTAAGTTTAGCTAGAGAAAAGCTTAATGACTTTCATGATATTTAAACATTATGTTCCAAACACAGAAAAGTTGGATCTGCAATTGTCAGTGTGGGACTGAATGAGCATTAGCACCAGAAATCACATTAATTCAATTACAGATGAAGTTTGAGCTCTGGGCTTTATGGCCTGGCCCTAACTCTTTTAACCATGTGCTGTGTCTCCAGTCATGGTTTCTTAACAGTGAGCAAGATCTTACCAAAGTGTGTGCTTTTCTGTTCTCTGAGATCAGAGATGTCATTCATTCCTTTGATCCAACATGTTCAAAGAGTAGGGGATATTTTCTTATTTGACTCCAGGGCTTGGATTCCAATGGGGAGAGATATAACACCAGAACAAGGAGAATTTGGATATGTAGCATTAATGCAATCAGATAACTAAGATGTCTGATGAAACACTGCCAAATTGACAATGTCTTCTATTGAATTTATACACATGTTTTGTATGATAAATTCAGTGTAATGTTACAGAATTTTATTGTAGTGTTCAATTTCATATTCTGGCAAAGTTCAGTTTGGAAATATTGCTTTTCCTCTGGAATTCTTCTCATGCAAAAAAATAGATGGTAGTATGTTTCAATTTCCTTCTATGTAGGTATCAGAATACAACTGTGACCTGAGTTCTACAAGATAAACTGATAGAGTCTGAACAGTGTCAGGAAGTAGCAGAAGCATAGGAAAATCAGCACCAGAATCAGATCAGGTTTAAACTACTATTAACTCTCCTCTTGGCTAAAATTATAACACAACACACTACTAGAAATCTTTCAGATGAGAAGAACAGCCCCCTACCCCACAGATATCCTTTCCATACATTCTGGGAGCTTTCACATCATCAGGAGGTTACTAACGAGCCAAAGCAGCCAAGTGCCAGAATTGGTATCTGTAAAAACAGTATGACATTTTTTCCTCTAAGTTCTGAATGGATCATTGGACTTCATGCTGTGAACTTGCAACACAAACTTGAGAGATTAAATCTGGAAGATTTCTTAGGAGTAACCCAATGCCTGTTTAGAAGGCAGTGTTCAGATTCCTTATTGAAATATCACTGAAATTACCATTATTAATTGTTTCACCTTCTCACTGGTACATCTCAAGTAAAAAATTGCACTAATTAAGTGGTATGAATCTGTTAGGTGAATATCCTCAGGCAAAAGTAAAATACTCTTCATTTGTTCTAGAAACCTTTGTCAGTTTTTCTAACTGCCAATCACCTGAATACATAAATTAGGAAAATATGCAATTCCATGTAACAAAGATATTTTTAATTCAAACTGGGTGAGCTAATGTAGTATTTTGACTGCCCAGGGCTTCCTATGACCAATGATACACTGCTGAATCCAAGTGGAGTTGATTTGGATGAACAAGACAGGGATTTAATAAATTAGAAAAGAAAGATTAAATAATTGAGGACTCTTTCTGTAATTTAAATATAAAGCTTTTGGAGTTCTTGTTTCAGAAAAGAAAAAAGTTGCTTAGACTGGCATCCCTATATTTTCCTCTCAATGATACTTCTACAGATCAAGGGAAATTCAAAAGCCCTGTCAGGAAGAACAAAATCTCCAAATTGCCAATAAATACATTGATATCAAACAATCAGTGTTTCATTCACCTATATAAAAAGATGAAAACTCAGGGCCCTGCAGTGCTTCTGTGACGATTAACAATATCACTGAAGGTTTTAACAAGTGAAAGAACAGAGGAGAAACAACCCTCCATGTCATTTTGCAAGTTAATGTCATGATATTCTTTGCTAGCATAACTGAATGAGTGCTTCACAAAGAATTTAATATATGTAAAGATTTGGAAAGAAGAGATTATGATAAATAGGGATATACTTTCAATCTCTTATACTCTCATTTTTTTTTAGTATTTCCCTGTTAGTTTCCTTGCAGTATTTTGAATAGAACTGGTTTTTCTCCTATGAAAAGCAATAGATCTAATTCCACCAGTCTCTACGGAAACTCAAAATGTTTGAGAACAATTACTAAGTCATGAAATGCTAATATACACAGTGTTCTTTGGCTTGAACCAGACTGGAATACAGATGCAGAATCAGTGAAATTTTAAATGGAAGCCTGATGGCTGTTTTTATCTAGGAGAGACAAGCACACTGCTATTTCTATTCAGAAAAGTTTTGCTTGGAAAGCTAATATGATCACAGCAGTGCACAACAGCTTTTAGTATCTCTAGCTATTAATATTAACAAATTTAACCACTCAGAAAATGCAACCTTATACCAACATCCACTGAGCAAACAAGCCATAAAATCACATGCAAGAAAGACTCCGGCCAGTCCTCAATGAGAACAGTAAGAGCTGCATAAATCCTTTTATGCTAAAACCATGGGGAAGAAAATTGTCTTCTTATCTCCATGTTGGCCATTCCAATATTGAATTGATGTCTTTGTCCCACATGGAAAGAACAGAAACCTATCAGCAGTCTGTAAAACTGTTTTTCTTAGCTTGTAGCTTGTATGTTTCTGTCTACTTTGACACTGTGATCGCTTGCATGAGGCACATGCACAATTCCTCGCCTGAGAGGCTATTATTAGATGCATGAAATCAGTTGGAAGGCCATGTTTTTTAAAGGATGCCCTATTTCTTAGAGTACTTAAACACTGCAGGATACAGGCTAGGGAAGTGCCAGACTTTATAACAGGTCACATCTGTTCTTCACTGCCTGAAAGAAACCAGGCTTAAAGTGAGGAACACAAAGAGAGGAATGGATAGGCACTGTGAGGACAGGCTCCAAGCCCTAGCAGTGTTCTATTACACAACATAAAGACAGCTTTAAAAGCCATTGGGGTATGCAGGTTACCTGTTTTACAGACAAAAGGTCTAAAAAAAGCCACTAATCTAAGATGTATCAGAAGGCAAACGGTGACAACCTGCTTCTAGTTTCAGGTAATGTCCTGAGCAACACTGAACTTCAGCATAATACCAGAATAGAAACATGATTCAAAACCACTGTTTCTCTTCTTTATCCTCCTGGCTTTGATGAACACTCTTATGTTGCCTCTGCTTGTTCAGTGAATTAAATTATTTTAATATTTGTTTGGGAGGACTGTCTCATTTCTCTTTGTTCAAGAACATAAAAAAACAACTGAGACTTGCCAGGACTAAGAATGTGCCTTTATCATTATCAATTCTGCTAGGTATTGGTGAGAACACAACGGTCATACTAAAAACTTGTCAATTCATGTTATTAACAGACTATTTTATCATTATTGCTGGAAAATTGTGACAAAGTACTCAAAAGGGACAAAAGGACAATTTCAAGCAAACAAACTTATCAAGTGAGTTGCAAATGGTAAAATGCAATAAATAGGAGCACAGTGTATTTCTTATGGCTGTGGCTGCACAATGCATCAAGCAATCTCATTGCCAGGCAATGATCTGATGATGCATATGCACTGCCACTATAGCTGCATTGAAATCGCACTGCTTAAAAAACACTTTTCACAAATCTGCTTCACATAAAATACATTTGAGAGAGAATTGATTGATCTTGTGAACAGGGCTGAGTTAATTTTGAGACTTAAAATTGTTGGCAGCATTCCAAGGAGAGTTAGACTCACAGATTTCTCTGCAATATTCTTATCTACAGAGCAGTGCTGAAGATTTCTGAAAAAGAAATCAGCTTCATCAGCAGAGAAAATTGCATACAGGCACTATGATGAATGCCTGTAATCAGAAAGGCATCTGTAACACAGGTATGTATCTTAAGTTACAAAGTCAGCATGTTGACATTCAGTTGAGATTTTACTCTTGGTTACTATGTTACTTAGTTTCCACCATGGAGAGAAAGTAGGAAAATCCTCCCAAAGATGGTAGTTTTCTGCTTGGTCCTGTAAAATCTACTGGACTGAAATAATAGCAATAACAACAATAACAGTAACAACAACATGTGCCTAAAGTATTGATCTCTGTCTTTTAAACTTCGCAGTTTTTATCTATAACACTGCCTAACACATATTACAAACCTTTAAGAGACACACGAAAATAGTCCGGGCTGAAAAGTGTGCTATTAGATGATCGTGAGTCATGGGGAAGACTACTGGAATGCAAGGCTCTTCTGCTAAATCACCCCTGTTCTTACAAGATACCCAGTATAAACAGCCAGAGCTGTAAGAGCTGTTTCATCTGGCAGACAGATACTCACAGTTTTGTAAGAAAGGGGCTGGAGACCCATTTGCAGATGGGAGGAACTTGAAAACTGGAATTCCCCTCCAGAAAAAGGAGAAAAAATTAAGCTCAAGAAGATTCTTGGGCTTATCACTGATTATGCTAACAACAAAATAAAACAGAATGAAGTGGGTGGTTTTGTGGGCATTAGCAGCATGTGTCTTCGCATGGTTTAGACCATAGATACTTTAATGCTTTATTTAGAGTTTACCTTGGCCTTCACATGTGATTTACAGAGCAGAGACAAGATCAGGGGAGAGATATGGGCAACAGTGAATTTGGATTTTTGGGAGAACGAGCAGGCACAGACTTGCAGTCTCTGTAACCGAAACTGCCATCATAGTAAGAGGGGTATCAACAACAGTGTGAAATATCAGAGTGGGGAAGGAAACATGTACAACCCTACAACACCAGTCCTCCCACAGAACTGGACACTTACTATTTCCTTGTGAATGGAATGAAATTAATTTGGAACAATTAGTACAATGAACTGAGAATCTCAAAACTGACAGATGGATATTACCTGTGCAGAGGTAAAGCCTGATCCTGTATCACTAAACACAGTAGGAGTGCTTAAATTTAGCTCAGTAGACGCAAGCTGTGAGAGGAAAGGCCGAATGGGCCTCAGGAGCCTAAATCTGTCTTGGTGTCTAGTGTTACCTGTGCAGGGGTGCTGGAAAAGAATAGAGGTCTCATTTCTTCACATCTGCTGAAGTTGTCCTAGACAGCCAGATTGTCTCTGAACCTAAGTTACAGAAGAAAGGAAGAAAACAGACAACAGAAGTGTTGAGCACCACTTTAGACATGTGCCACAAATATGTACTAATGAGGCAGGTTATAATTTAATTTTGCAACTGTAGGGATGTGAACAAACCTTTTGAGGCTTGATTCATTATGCATGTACAGCTTCAGGGCTCTCATATAGGTGTGCTTACCTATGTATAAGATGAAAATTAAAGGAGCTGTTTATGTCACTAAAACCAGAACGTTTTGTCCCTGAAAGGTGAAAGAACGTCTTCTCTTCTATCTTGCCAAACCACATAGCTGCTGCTTTTTGTGTCAAATTATCTGACTGTGCTTTACTTCTCTGTGCTGTATCTCCTTTATCTTCTTGACAGACATCTTTGCAATTTTATTAGTATTTGCATACGTGAACATTGTCTTGCACAAATGGTTTCTATGGAATGTGTGCAGTAGCTTTATTTTTCTTGGTAAAGCATAAGCATTAGCAACTGAGGTGACTTAATGTGTTAAGTCATTACATTTTAGATGTAATTACATTATAAGGAAATATTTGTACTAGTAATTGCTCTCCTGTTCTTAACTTCCAGGAATAATATTTTAAATATATGTCTGTATTTATATACAGATATAAACGATAAATATCCATATTAATACTAATATATAATGTTAATATATAGTTATAATATATATTCTTATATCAATTATAAATATATATCTATATATACACATATATATCTATATATACACATATATATTTATATTAAGAGTATCTGAAGGGGGTGTTTTTTTATATGAATATGTCAAAGTCTAGCTTTACTAAACAATATTATTTTGATAATTGTCCATGTATGCCGACAGGAATTTATGCCTGTCTGCCTATGAAAAGTATTTGTGAAAAGAAAATTATTCTTAAACCTTAATGTTAGAAGAAATGATTACTATATTAGCTAGAGGTCATAACCCTGAGAAATAAGGAACTCAGTTTTACATGTTCTTGGTAAATAAATGACAGAAATACTTTTATATAACCTATACTGTAATAAAAGAATATATCTGAAGAAAAAAGTTTTATTAATACCCTGGCTGCTGTGTTTTCACAAAATATCAATAATAATAATAATTGAAGACTTGGAAAGCTAAAGTCATGAATGACTAAAATGTTAATTACAGCTGCAATGATTTTTGTACCCCTTGCTTCTGTGTGACTGAAAACTCCCTATTTTGCTCTGCTCCTTCTCTGATAGGCTCTGGCTGGAAATTTTGGCTCTACTTCCTCTGTCTCTTACTCCTATTATCCCTGAAGCAGCTCATATTCTTCTGGTCCTTTTTCAAGCTCCTACACATCTTATTAATAGCAACTATTCTGGTGCCTGATCTTCAGATTTCTTCTAGAGCTTTCCCTTGTCCTCCACACTTCCAACCGCTAAAATAGTGCTTTAGTTTTCCTACTGTTTTCTACCAGAGCATTTATTAGTTTCAAGCCAATTCCTGTTGGTTGTTCTGTGTTATTCTGAGTTACAGTCCTCCCTGCTGTAAAATAATTGGTCAGAAGAGTCAATGAGGTAAATTTATAACATTCCATATCAAAACAGACTTTCTTTCCCCCTTATTATAAAGCCTAATACAAGATTTCTTGCAAGTGTAATGAGATAAAAATTAAACAAAATCTCAATTGTTAAGCACAAAACATATCTGGGCAAGCTTTCCAGTGAAGAGTTGATCATTCAGTAGATGTTAGCAACTTTTGGACTCATTTGGCCATTACCTTTAAAAATAAAATTAAATATTCTAGAAAAACCAAATGTAAAAATGAGTTTTGAATGAACCTCTTACATTTTTGACTGGATTTGCAAATCAACTAGAAAAGCAAAGGAGAAAGATTTGTTTATCATCTGTACTTTCTCTGTCTGTCCTATGCTCTCATCTGACGTTAGTGTCCAGGCAGCTCACTGAATGTAACACTTCAACAAGAAGGAAAGACATAAAAGAAAAAAGGAATTTAAGATTACATCTTGTATGTTTTTCCCCACTATAGCTCCCTCGAGGTTTTAAGTTTAACACATAGTACTTGTGAAACGGTTTGAACAATTAAATTTCTTAACATTTCTGCAACAAAATTATTTTCAGTTCCACTGAAACCACAATTACTTACAGAGTGATTATAAAGGACAAAACTGGTGAAGTCTTTGTTCACTGACCAACTCCCAGTTACTACATAATAGGTCTGTTTACACATTAATTTGGCAACCTGTGTTGGGTCAAATAAAAATGGCAACTTTTCTCACATATGTAATCTAGTCTGAAAGAGCTATCTAAAGAGAGCAACACCACACAGGGTCAGGTGCCATAGCCACCAATAACAGCGTGGTTACATATGGCATCCTGGTATAGAATGTTAATGACATCTTACTTGCTTTGAGTAAATTATTTGCTAGTCTTTAATTATGAAGAACTTCACAAGCCATTAAACCCAAATTCCTGTGAATTCAATGAGTAATCAAAACTTCTACAATGTAAAAGGCTCAGATGAATTGAAACTCCTGTGATCACTTAGGTTTTACTATACCATGTCAGCACTGCCACTTCACTAGAAAAATCAAATATTTGAAGTGTCTCGATTTTTTTGAAAAGTGAGAGTTTCAGAAATCAGCATGGACAATATCAGCAGGTAGATGTTGATGGGCATGATCAGTTTGGCAGATTTTGATCTTTCTGCCTCTGCAGAATTTATTATACTGGGACTGTAATTTCAAAATAAGAAGGTTACAAAAGAATGTCCTTGTATGGATGAATAATTGGCAAAACGTTTGTAAGGAAAGGTGTGAAGGGAAGTCATCAGTGGAGTTCTTTAGTAATTTATATACTGACTTTTTTCTGTTCAGCAACAATCTGGAAAAGGAGAGGAGTAATGAGATGTGATAATTTGCCAATACATAAAAGTATTCAGAGTAGTGAGGATGAGGGAAGGCATTAGAGATGAGGTCACAAAGACCTTATGATACAGAATGAGTGGTCAGAAAAAAATCAGATAAATTATGTACATAGGAAAAAAAGATCCCTGGCTTCAAATATAGGCAGGTGGACTTGAGATGAAAGTTGTGACTTAGGAGCAAGATCTCACTCCCACAGAAGTATCAATTCAATGCACTGTGTCATCTTCAAGCCACTAAGTTCAAATTGTACCATATCCAGTCCCCGAGTAGTACTAGATACAGTTTAAACCACTGTCTTACATAAAACAGCCTTATGGCTTTCTATTGCTTGCCTTCAATGAAACAATTTACCAAATTTGACATTGTTTAACCTAACAAATACACTCAAGTATTACAAGTTGTGCTGGAAGGAAGTGAGATTTAATCTTTTATTCTCATTCTTAATGTTCTACTCTAACTTTGTCAGCAATTAATTCATGCACTACCTAGACTGCTGAGCCTGCAAGCCAGTGAGCCACTTCAGCTTGCATCAAATTAACCCTAATGAGATTGATCAACTCCAGAGCATACTAAGCTCTGGAAAGAAAGGCCCCAGATGGAGCAGAATGCCATTTCCTTTTTTTCTTGGTCCATGAATAAGTTAAAAGCATGTAGACTAAAAAGTCTAACTTAAAATATGAAGTTTTATGGGGGCTTCCTATGAGAGGACAGTATCTCAAAATGTCACAGACAAAATGGAAATGGATAGTGGTGCTAATATATATTTATTTCATTCAAAAGACAAATAGCTCCAGGTACTGAAAGTTCTTAACAGAACTTTTAGCAAAATAAACTACTTCAAAGTGAAGGTGAAATATTAGTACACATAAATGAAATTGACTTTGGGCAACAATTTCCAATTGTGTCCTTTAAAAAGAGCTGCCATATCTATTTGGACAAAAAAAAAGGAAAAACCAGCACAAAAAATTTCTTTCCACTATACTGTAGCTAGCATAGTGCCCTATTGATCCACACAACCTATTAAACACGTATTTTACCCCTTTATCAGAAAGAATTCAAAATCTGTTTGAATTGCTATGTGCAAAGTTTACCCAGACTATTTGGCTCCCTTTGTAACGAATTGCTGCTGTCAAAATTGCACCAGCCACGCTGGAGCAGATAGCAGATCAGATGAGAGTGGTGTCTTTGTACCATCAACAAATTAAGCACTGTTTTTAACTCCCCAAATTTTCTAGTCCTGATGCATGTGATTGCATAGAGTCACATCTTGGTTTGTTTAGATATCTGATAAGATTGATACCAGAAAGAGATCTGGCTAACACCCAAGTTTTTGGCAGCACTGGCTTGTGTGCTTCAATGCAGCTTGCTCCCAAAAACTCTGTAATCTCACAATTTGTAAAAACACAGCTACACTAAGGTTTGTACTGAGGTTTACTAAATGTGCAGCCAACCTGTACCAAAGCCTTGGTTACCTAGCTTTTGTGCAGCCCTGCTGCAGAAGAGTCTGTACTTCTATCTTCCCTGTGTAAGGGCACTCATACCTGTGACAGATGCTTTTGTGAGCTGCCAGGCAGGATCTTGTTGCAGAAATAACACTCCAAAAGTCATCACAGATTTTAACAGAATCACAGGGGTTTTCGCCTTATTCAGGAAAATGAAAAGTTGTCCATGAACGCATTTATGTAACAGGAACAAACTTTACAGGGAAAAAGCAGATTTCTGTTTTTTCACAAAGGTTATGGCTGATTTATTGATTATTGGAATATTTTCAATAATTTTCCCCCCATCCCCCCTTTTTTTAAAAAAAATAAAACATCTAGAAACAACTTTAAAACACGTTCCAATTATGTTTTCAGACTCTGAATAAAAGCAGTGGCCTAGACAGCTACAACATTACAAGATCAGGCCGCTAATTTCAAGTGCAAATGAACACCCAGCACCTTATCTGGGGCTATTCCTGTACCTGGGGGATTTCCAGTTCTGTCACTGGTGGCGTTTCGATACTGCTAGGAATATGAATGTCAGTGACACTTGGCTGTAAACGTGCTCATGGAGTTCGCGACAATCAATGCTGTNCCCGGCACGGGCCCGGGGGTGGTGCCCGCTGCCCCGCCCGGAGCGCCCCGAGGGAGCCGCAGGAGCCCGGCCCGGTACGAGCGAAGGGCAGTGGCGCCGCCCGCGACCGCGCGGCTGTGGGGAGCTGGCTGTGTTTCAGGGCCTTTCAGGGCAGTGTTGCAATGAACGAACGCTTTGCCTGTTTTTACAGAGGAACAGNCTACAACATTACAAGATCAGGCCGCTAATTTCAAGTGCAAATGAACACCCAGCACCTTATCTGGGGCTATTCCTGTACCTGGGGGATTTCCAGTTCTGTCACTGGTGGCGTTTCGATACTGCTAGGAATATGAATGTCAGTGACACTTGGCTGTAAACGTGCTCATGGAGTTCGCGACAATCAATGCTGTTTGGACTTTTTTCTTTTTTTAAACAAAAGGGTTTAAAAAAACCCCCCAAAAAACACAAAACCAAAAACCCCCAGCAAACCAAAGTTACAAAAGCAGCGTGGGATCAGCTCTCGCTGCCGCGAAGGGATTTCCTTAGAGGTCGGTTCAGGGAAGCCTCTGGAAGCATTTCTCCACCACAGCCCCCGTGCGTACCGTTGTCCGGGCGTTCTGTGCCTCCCGGTGGAAGCCGNCAGGGCAGTGTTGCAATGAACGAACGCTTTGCCTGTTTTTACAGAGGAACAGCTGGGGTTTTTTTTCTTTTTCTTTTTCTTTTTCTTTTTCTTTTTCTTTTTCTTTTTCTTTTTCTTTTTCTTTTTCTTTTTCTTTTTCTCCCCCTTCCTATATGCCTGTCCTGTGAGTGGAGTTCAGCCGTTTCTCATAAATAAAGCGCAGTAGGGGCGCGGTCTGGTGGCTGACTTGTTTTCCTGAGTCTCACTAGTCTTCGCGGCCCTCTAGCTTGTCTGGAGCTGGGGACAGCAGAGGCTTTGAAGCTCAGTGTCAGTCGCAGTGATGTTAGGAAGCAGATGTCCGCAGAATTAGTGAGAGAAAACTACCGTGTATCTACGGCTGTCAAGGATTTACTGTTTGTTGGCGTGTGAGCAGCCACGTCCATGCTCACATACCTCCTTCTCATGGAGTCCCTGTTAATGTGAATCGGAACTGGATGGTCAGGCTGCCTGCTGTACCTGATACAACCCAAACACAGTAGGGCTGTTTCTTGTTTATATCTTTTACTTATTTGTAGAGGTTACTGAAAAAGATGATAACTGAAGAAATGGGGAAAATACACTTACTGGTATATAGGCAAAAGAATTAGTGATTTTTATGGGATATGTGTGTGTGAATCCCTTACTAAGCTGTGCAGTGAATAAATGTCATGATGTTGTCTGCTTGAGTTTATTAAGTCAAAGCTGGAGATATCCTTCAAGACATTCTGTTTTAGGAGACCTTTGGGACCTTGAGTATTTTCTTTCCCTGTCAACTGAGTAATCTGCTTGAGATCCACAAGCAAAGGCAGGATCTTTTCTCTCTTGTCTGGGAAGATCCTCTTCCCAGCTGAGCTTCCTATTAATCCAGCTTGGTGTCCTCTGCTTGGCACAGCGTTCAGTAATTCAGACTGTGATTTACGGTTGCAAACATGCAGCATGTCTGCACAGGGCAGAACACTGGCATCTCATCTTTATTAGGATGACATTTGTCTTTTGGGAAAGTATATTCATCAAATCATCCTAATAGCAGGGTGTGTTGTGGCTCAGCAAAAACAACTTTGGCAAAGAAGTCACAAAGAGTAACTGGGAACTCTACAAATCTTTGAAGTCTTACACCACAGACATAGCTCACTTGCTGCAAATTCCAAGATGGAATATTTGCATTCACCTGGAGAAGACATTTGAGTTTCAGGTTTCTGAGATGGTGCATATGTTTCTATGAGATATGTGTTTGTTGGTGAGAATAGTGTGGAAGATCATGAAAGTATTTATGTTTTTTTTCCTTTTTAAGCACAAGTGTTTCAATTTGGTTTAGGTGATCTGGTGCTTTATTCTAGTGAAGAATAAGGCTTTCTTTTGATAGTATTGCTTGTTCTGTTTCAATATGGGTTCATAAAATAAATTTATGTTTGCTCCATGGATCCATCACTGCTGCGTCTAACAGGGATGTTGGAGCAGAAGAAACTGTCTGAGGCCTGAGGCTTCTATAAAGTAACAGTAAGAGTTGCTTCTACAGGGTTAGCAGTTCTCAGTTTTGAAGAGCAAATCCTGGGAAAGGAGAATGAGATGTGGCCTCCTCCAGATGAGTTGCCAGAATTCAGGAAGTCATGCTGGTCTATTGTGTGGAGCATGCTGGGCTAGTCAGACACTGACTTGTGCTGGTCTTGGAGAGGGGAGAGATGGGCTGAGTGTCGCCCATGTTTGGGAAAGGGAGTTGGAATGGGGGAATGCTGGCTCAGCATGGAGCATTTCATGACTGCCTGCTGGAGAAGCAACAGTTTGTGTCCCCCCCTTGCCCTTCCAACTCTGTGTGCTGCCATCCTCCATTGGCACGATGGCTTTTTGTGATGGGGGGCAGGAAAGGAGAGAGGAAGAAAGGATGCCGAGTAAGTATGTCTGAACTGGGGAGAAGAGGTATGTATTTTATTGTAATNATCCTAAAATATCCAGAACTCTGTGGCAGCAGTGGATCCATGCCTAGATTTTTGTGCTATAGCTGCAAAATTCCTCATAGTTCTGTTGTATTATTCTTCCCTAGGCAGGAGGACTAGTTTGATTTTTAAAAAATCTTTATTCTGTCTTTGAATTTTTTCTGGCTTAACCCACTTCTGAACATTTAATATGACTTCTACATCTCCAGGCATTATCATAAATGCATGTTATCACAACCAGAGCAAGTAGGGTAAATCCAATACTTTAGGTACGTTTTATGTGGAACTTTAGCATATTTTTGCATTCAACTAACTCCGGGACTTTTTCATTTTCTTGAAGCCCTATTCTACCTCTGGGGAAGGTAATTTTTATTTTACTGTAAATGTAAGGTGTGTAGAAAATTTAAAAAATGCACATGGGCTTAAGGAGAGTTGGATAATACCTAGAGAGACTCTCAGAATGTATTTCCTACATTTAAAATTGTGCTGTTTAGGTAATACATTAAATACATTAACATTTAGGTGATCTCTCTTTTCCACTTTTAAGAACAGATATGCAGTTTAGTGGACAAACATTTGGAATTCACTGCAACTCTTTTCAAGATGGTTCTTCTTTGGAAGACATGATGTCTGCTTTGAAATTTTGGTGTTTTTTTAATTAAAGGAGAATTCCTAGTAAGAGATATTATTCTGCCTGCAATAGTAATGGTGCTTATTAGACACTGAGAATCAGACCTGTGTGTATAGTTTGTAAAGGACCAGTGATTGTAAAGCATTGGCCTTCTTGAAACAAGTGACCAGTTTTTGCATGTGCATTGGTGAAACAAATAATGTAAAAAAACTCTTATAAATATTTCTCTATGTTGTGTAAGATGATAGATGTATAGAAATATAAATGATACAAACATTTACATGTATTTGCAAGATTAGAGCCTGAAAAAGTAAATAAATTCTATTGAAAACTATAAAATGAAGGGAAAAGTGTATTCTAGTGAAAGAAAATGTCATGATTCAGTACAAACTTTGTTTTTTGCAGAGGCAGCAGGATTGTGACTTTCAGTTACACAGTCAGTAACTGGAAAAATGCCAGATTCTGAAAGTAATTTGGTGTCTTCACATGAAGATGTTATAAATGGTGCTTCAGTTTTGAGTAAAACGAAAATTTCAGATGAAAAGAGATCTGTTGAAAAAAGAGCAGTGATTCAGATTGAGAAGAATGGCTATCCTGACTCCATATACATAAATGCAGCTAAGATTTTTCAAGGCATTCATACTGAAAAGAGTGAGGATAAAAGCCAGGTGCGGTATGGTGATAACCCAGAATCTCCCATGGTGGCTTTTAAAGATGAGCATTCCAGGCGTGCATCTTATGAACTGGCTTTCAATGCTCTGAAATGTAAGTACAAAACTTACCCAAGAATTGCCAACAGAAATGATGCAGCAGAGAAAACATGGAAAAACAAATGTTCAGTGTCTGGCTGACAGCAGTCATCTGAGGAAATTTTTGTTAAGCTTCAGGTTATTACAGAGTCACAGATTCACAGAATATTCTGAATTGGAGGGCACCTACAGGGATCATCAGGAATGGGGGTTGAACCCACAACCTTAGTGTTACTAGCACCCTGCTCTGACCAACTGAGTTCATCTCGGTGGTTCTTTTCAGATCCTAAATATGGATGAATATATACATTTACTAGACTACTCATATCCCTCAAATATTTAAATATAGCTAAGTGTTATTAGCATTTGTGAAATCAGATATTTAAAGCCTATTCTTTTTCACGTAAATGGATTACATAGAGTTGCTACTGTTGGTGATTGAATTTGCTCTCAATTTTCATGATGTTTAAAATTACAATTTAGTGACTTAAAAGGTTTACTTCCATAGAATCTTGTAGGGAGTGGCATAATGTGTCAACATTTTCTCCTTTTTACAGATCAAGATCTTCTTGAAGAAATATTGTTAGATAGTAAGGTGTACCCATGCTACTCGATAGTAAGTGAACATTTTTGTGAGGCATTTTTTATTTTCTTTGTTGATGTAATTAGTACCTTTTCTGAGAATTCTACAACATTCTTCAAAACTACTTCTGTTGTTTTGAACTACATGACAGCCTTAGACTGAGATATTGCTGACCTTTTCACATAGCTATCTAAAGCATCCATCTCCAAGGTCTGTTGTGAGATTCTCTTGCAACTGATTGCTGGGAGTCAAAACCTTCAAAGAAAGAAGGTGAGAGAGTGAGCCATGAACTTTACTGCAGCACAGTACGTACTCAGTGATATTGTCCATGTCCATGTGCTTTCCTTGTCAGCTGTGTCCCCTTGTGAGCAGGGAAAAAAAAATGTTTCCTTCCTGTCCTTGGGAGTTGGAAAACAGAGTGAATCACATCAGACAAAAAAATGCATTGACTCCATGGTTCATTTCCTGGGCAAACAGTACTGTATACAAATATTGTACTGGCTAAAACTGGTCCAGTTTACTTGCTCAGCATGCTTTCCTGCTTTGACATGGAAAGAAATTCTAGAGTTGGCAGAATATTCTGCTGTTCCTTCCAGTTTTGTCTTTGATGCATTTGAAAACTGCAAGATAAACTTGAACTGATACTGTTTGTGGAGGTTGATGTGAGCAGACAAATGATCTAACACATTTATCTTTGCCTTGTTTTTGTAAGAAAGTAAGACTTTCATGCTGCCATTTTGTGTTTGGTGGTATTTCCCTAATAATTAGAGTTTTTTAACTAATTTTGGTCATATTTGTGAGAAGGTGAGAATTTTAGAAAGCATAATAACTGTAAGAATTTTATGTAAAGAGGCAGACAATAGTAACTGAAGTGCAGTAATTATTGTCCTTAAGTAGGAGATGCTCCCTGGTTTAAACATTTAGACCGAGAAAGGAGGTTTTATATATATCCCAAAAGCAGAAGGGTTGTTATAACTGAGCAAATCGGATCCTACATATGGAAGAATCCCACAAGAAGAGAGGAATTGTTAGACAAGAATTTTTTGTTAGCTTAGCTCTTTAACAAACTGCTTTATGAAGAGAAAATAATTTCAACGTTTCAATTCTCATAACATTAGAAATCAAGATACAGTATTTTATCTGTGTGCATGGAGAATGTTTTTAATTTTGATACTCCAAATAACTTGTAAGTTACGTATTTGAGTCTTAAAAACATCTTTTTTAAAAAGTATTTTATTAACTCTCAACAAGTAGTTACTTTCATACTCTTGCAAGTAAGCATTTAAGGGTTTTAAATATCTTTTACATGGGAGACTGCTGTTTGGTATGGATCTTTTTGCAGAAATAAGGCATGCTTTGGGTCACTTTCTCTATCCAGTTACTTTTCTCTTGCAGCCAGATGAGTTAACCAGCTTGCTTGTTGTGATGCTTTATGACCTACAAGACCGAAAGTTTCGAAAACGAAAGGTTTTTGCTGAAGAGGAACTTGTAGCAGAAGTTCAGGAAATAGGGGATTATTTATACAGGTATATCTGCAAAGAGCCATTTTATGTTGATATAGGTTAGTAAAAATGAAGATTTGTATAATCGGTGCCTTTTAAAGATAATTATTAAACATGTCTTTCACCTTAAAATTTTGTGGGCTTTTTTTTTTTAAATGATAGGCTAGTTTGGAGGCATGCATTCATATTTATACAGTTATGAAAAATACAGATAAGAAACCATCCTCACATTGTGGATTATTTTGCAGGCATCTTATCTTATTTTGGCATTGTTGAAACTTTCATAGAATTCTAGGAAGGAAGTTAAATATTCATTAAATATTCATAATTGCAAGTGTTATAGAGTCAAGAGGTCATGGAATGGAATAACATTTGTCTATTTAGCTGTACTTCTACTAAAGTATTTGTCAAATACTTATTATTTAAAATAATTAGAACAAAAACCAGAATACATAACCATTTTAATATTTATTATCTCTTCCATCAGTCAGTTGACTTACTCAAAAGGCATTTATTAGACAAAATTGTGTTGCTGCTGGATTTAGAATGGCCCAAAACATTCATTAATCTCTTACATGCATGGCATTTCTGGAGGGTAGTAAGTAAGATACCTGAAGTAGTTCACCAGCAATTTTTATTTATTTTGAATCATCATGTATTAGGAATATGCATGAACTTGTGGGAAGACAAGACTGGAAATATTTTCTCGGACATTTTCATGTAATAATAATAAAAGTGACTCCTGGTTGCCGTCATACTTGTGTTGTTTCAGTACATGTTTAGCAACCAGCTTTCATCAAATGCTCATTCTGTACATATTTGTATTTACATTTTCAAACATGCAAATGAATCTGATGGTTGTATTCCACATATTGCAGTTCCAAAAACATACCGAGATTCTTTTTGAGCTGTCTGAGAAAATGGATGTATTTGGGAGTCACCTGTTATAATTCCAGTCCTGCACTGTTGTCTAGGGTAGAAAATGTTTTGTAACTGTATTTGCTGTTGCAGCTTGCAGAAAGTGTCCCTTTTGGATTTGGTTTCTGAGCAAGATGATATTGTAACAGAAATGTTGCTTGCTAATAGATGATGAAAACATTTATAAAACTTACTAAACTTGTGACTATTTTTATAGTTACAGGACCAAACTGGCAGCTGCACTAGCACGATGTCGCATCAAATACGACGCTCTTTCAATTGAATACTTTTTACCAGAAGCCGTATGGAAGCAGGAACAAAGGGCTTCTGCTTTACCTATCTGTTCTTGGATAAACACACTTAAAATCAGGTAAGGTCTTTAAAGTATCATCTGATACTGATGTTTTTGTGTATGAAGTGATATAGTTTGCTACATGCTTGTTTTAGAATTTCCAGGTTATATTTTTACCAGTAATTAAAAATTCTTACAGGAAACTCTGCTTAGTCCAGTGCCATTGTGTCATATTTTTTTGTAGTTTCTATGTATTGCATTAGTGTATCTATACACTGTTTTGAAACAGTTCTTCTTACTATTCTGTTGCTTGTGTGGGTCTTTCACCAAATAAATGAGGAAATAAAGTTAGGAAAAATATATGGGTGAATTAACTTGGTGACAAAAAATAAGAGAAAATATCTTTAAAAGCAGGTGTATTAGTGTAAACCATAATCTTGGCAAAGGGTATTAAGACATAATACTTAAATCTGCTGTTTCTTCTCTAAGGATAGTGTACATTTGAAATTAAAATACACTTTTAAAAATCCTTATATTCTGTAGGCTACTATATATGTAACACTGATGTTCCCAGTTCTGTACTAACTGATACATGAACCATACCAGATTATCCTGTTATGTGTTTTGTTAGACAGGTAATCCATTTTGTAATGTTTTCAAGAATTTTGTTTTACTACTCTTGTCGTGGACCAATGTTCAGTGCTTAGGTTATAGGCTCTTCAAGATAATGTTACCTTACTTCAGGTGTGACTTTAGAACCCTTAAATAGGAAATAAATAAAAGCTGCTCCATTCATCCCATGTTTAATGTACTGTATAAACTTATGGCACTGTCTGAAATAGCATTTCAACAAACACCTCTTGCTATATACATCTTTAAATCTTTATGCTATTTGAATTGCTAACCTCAGCAGTTATGCCTTCATTACATTTACACAAGGATTCTTTCAGTATCAGCCATTAAAATTATTGGTGAGTTGGGCTAGATTGAAAGCAATTGAAAGAACTAAAGCATTCCAGCAGTAAATTTACTACAGTGTCTCCTGAGCACATGGACATTTCTGTTTTGATGCTTTGAATCACCTCTGGAGACATATACCTCTTTTTAAATTAATTGTATCAGACTTATTGATTGTTTCAAACCAGAACTTACATGTCTAAAGTAGAGTAAGTTTCCCTCCTGCATTAGACAGTAAGTTTTTTATACCTATATATGTATGCATATGTATACACACACAATAACAGAAGTAAAAAATTCTTCTAATCAATGTAAACTATGTTGCTTAAGTAACTCTTGTATATTTAATGGTCAGAGTTGTATGTTAACAGCCTTGAAGATGTTATCAGAGATTTGGAGATGAAGGGATTCACAAAGGTTGAATCTGTGTCAGACTTTGACCATTATACGTATGCTGTGGACCAACATTGCCATGATGTATTGGTTTTTCCTTCCTCTCTTAGAGAAGAACTGCTTAATTTAGATCTTTTTGCAGATTGCAAACTCTTACTGCAGGTGAGTTGATGTTCAGCCTTGAGTCAGATGATCTGCAAATTGAAATAATTGCTTTGCATTAGAAAGAGGTTGTGTATTGTGTGACTATTCTATTAATCTGTCAGGCGGCAACGAACTCTCATAATGTTTTTAACATTTGTAATAATTAGGTTACAAACTGATCCACTTACTAAATTTAGCATACAAATGTCAATGCATATAATTGATAGCTACAGCTAAGTTAGTAGAATATTTAAAATTTAATCTTAGAGCTGTTGAACTAAATATAAAAAGTGGTCAAAAGAGGCAGTCTCTTCTGAAAATGTGAGGAAAGTTTCAATATAACTTGATATACTTCCCCCAGTTAGTAGATAGTGGTATGCTATTGTAATATTTCTTCCTCTTTAAATGCATGTTTGTGATGGAATGATCACACTTCTTTGTATTTTGTGCAAAATACAAAGTTTCTTGATCTCCATAACCCCGCTGGTCTTTTTCCTGACTTGCCATCATTAGACTCCGCAGTGAAGGTTGGTGGGAGGTTTCTGTTCTAGAGTAGTGGTTTGCAGTAACCATGCCACAACACAACCATGAATTACCTGAACTGTCTGATGACTCTTGAGTGCCTAGCAGAAACATTTCAACCAGCATTTTCACAAGATGTCTGAAAACTTTAGTGTCAAAATTTATTGCTCAACTTAAAAAGTGACTCAGCATTCAATACTCCATTTCAGTTTGTAGAATTTAAATAGAATACTTACAGAAAAGAACTATAGATGACAGCCCTATAGGTAATGGCAACAAATTCTGAGTGTTACTACTTAAAAGTATTCAAAATTAGTAAATAAAACCATCAAAACCTCCATCTCTGTGGTGGTGTGGTGCTTGAATGCTGTGTGTACATAGACAATGATGTGAACTTAAACACTTAGCACTTTTCTTTTCCCCTTTCCATTTATCATCAGTTTGTCAGATTTGGTGCAAGACCTGGTATCTGTAGTCAGTATCTTCACTCCTTGCCTTTTTAAGTAATTTGATAAAGTTTTCTCTTAATCGCCAGTGGTACAAGACCATTTACTCTTTTGGAGCTGTTCCTGTGTTTTCTGCATTCCAGTCTGCCTCCCTGTTCTTCGAATTTCAGCAAAATCTTGATCTTTGATCTACAAGGGCAACATTCCTCCTGTAATTATTATCAAGAGCTATGTGAATAGTTTTGCATTTCTCTGTTAAGCTGTCTCAGAGGATGAATTCTGCCTGAACTGTGGCCTGTGTTTGTCTTTTCTGGAACAAGCTGTTGTTAGGAGTTCCTCCTTACAGGGATGATATGTACTTTATTTTCATTTATAGATGTTATGCTTTTTAATGTATTATTTAGAATTCAGTTATTTAAATTTATTGACTGCTTGGTTTTGTAATTTATTTAATTCTGTATTTGCAGATATCTGTGATTAGTTTTTTTCCTCCCTTCTCTCCCATTTGCTCTGAAAACAATGAAATACTTTCCTAATTTGGAAGAGAAGGTTGGCATTCATAGAAACCAAAACAGTTGATCTTACTTAATTTTTGTGTCATTGTTTTGTAGGATAAGTCTCGCAGCCTTGCTGTACACTCTGCACAGGCGCTGCTGAGTGAAGGTGGTGACATTATAGTGGCTCACATAGGTTCCCATCTGACCATTGCCCATATGTCAGTGCTGACAAATCCCAGCATGTCCACAATTTTTGTTTGTGGTGTGAAATCTTCAGCAAAAGAAGAAGAACTGAGGAACAGTTTCAGTCATATAGGATGTGAAAGTAGGTGATAAAACAATTGGTATTCAAAAAGTATTGTAATACAAATATTTGTGGTATCTGTAGATATGGACTAATTCTATCAGAACTCAGCAATCCCTCTTTAGAGGCTTGGGGGTGTCAGTAAAAACTTTTTTGTCACAAAGTGACCTGATAGCTCTTCTGCTACAGTCAAGTTAATTGCAGTCTAACCATATTACAGATGCAAGCTCCTGAAATATTGGTGATTTTTTCTATAGAAGTAGCTACTATGTAGCAGTTGGTGTAGCTGATTGCAGGGAACTTCTTGGTGTTTTGGCTGTTGCTTTCAGTCTGATTTCCAGCTGTTTGAGAGTGTTAATCCAAAACACAAGCACTTGTTCAGTTTTACCTGGAGGATACATTCAGGACAGAATGCAGCAAGACTGCAACCCCATTAACTGTCTTTTCAGTGGAAGATGCAGTCCTTCAATCTGTTTGAAATCCATAGGCCATATTTTGGAGGATCTGACTCTAGCAGGCTCTAGCTCTGTCGAATTCTGTGTAATACCACAGTCTCTGCACCTGTATCACCTGTAGGCAAACTTGCTTGCAGTCTATAAGTGTTGAGTTTTTCTTGTTTTTCAGATATTCAATTGTTACATGAAGACTTTACTGAGCTTCAAACAACAGACTCAAGACTTGAAAAGGCACAAGTTATTTTGCTGCTACCACAATCCTCTGGACTGGGTGCTGGCAATCCACTGGAGCTTATTTTAAGTGAAGATGGAGGTAACTTTTGATGCAATATCTAGCTCATGCTTTCTGGTAGAAATAGATCTGAGTATTATGGTCTAGACAGTGTAGGTGCTTCAGTAAATTGTATAACTTTATTAAAGAAACCTTCCTTATTTTAATTACTATAAAACATATAAATTAAATTGCATAATTCTGTGACTGCTTCAGGTTGATAGTATGAAAGTTTGCAGGTGATTCTGGGGAGCAGAGTGAGTGTGTATAGCTTTTTTTTAAAGTAAAATGACTGTAGGCAGAAAATTTATTTCAAGATACCAATATGTATATAATTTTCTATTTGATTACATTTCTTTATTGACTGTTTGTATAAGTCCTTTCATTGTGCATTTTTCATTAACTAGAAGCACGTAAGAGGCACCAGT
This sequence comes from Illadopsis cleaveri, assembly GCA_013399915.1. Taxonomy (NCBI): domain Eukaryota; kingdom Metazoa; phylum Chordata; class Aves; order Passeriformes; family Timaliidae; genus Illadopsis; species Illadopsis cleaveri. Next base: position 345,248 of record VXBB01007635.1, on the reverse strand, counting down.
AATGACAGGTAAAGAAGTAAGGCAAATAAATCAGGCACTCCTTGGTATTCTAATTTGTAAAACCTATCTTCCCACTGCGCCAGTAACAACCAGGTCTGCTTCTACAAACAACTGAATTTTCAGACACTAATACAAATTCCAAGACTAAATTTACTACTCTCTGCTTTTAGATGCAGAATTGCTACGAGACCTTTTCCAGGGATTTGTGTCTGAGGATAAACTCAGTGTTCTTGCTGAGAAACAGCTTAATGAGTTGATTCATGCACTGCAATGTAAGTGTGCTACTTTCCCAATTTTTGGGAAGACTTTGCACTATCAATTCCATTGTATTATCACCAGTTTTATTATAATTAAAAATACACCGATTACTCTATTAATGAACAATAAACATGTAACCAAACCCCCTGAATAGTGATTTCCTCCAGTCTGATGGTGTTTCTGTGTCCTGGTGTCCACCACACATTAATAAAATGCTCTTCAGTATTGTGTAGAGAACTGGTTTATGGCTTAGTTATACTCTACTTTGAAAATTCTGCAAATGTAGTCTCCCTCCATGTCCATGCTGTCACTTTCTTCCTCTCTCCTTTGGTAACTGTGTGAAAAGACTGGAGACAGCTTTGACTTTGTGCTGAAATCTGCAAATATTTGAAAATATTTTAATTATTTTAAACCACTAGAAATCAGGAGGTAAAAGTGACGTAATTTTTAGGATGCTTTTAATTTTTACCAAACCACTGTCTGTATGAAGAATGTGAAGAGTAAAAAAGTTGTGTTTTGTTTTGTAGTTAAGAAAGTACAAGCTATTGTTTACTGCACTTGTTCAATTTACCCAGAAGAAAATGAACTTGTAGTGAAAAAAGCACTGGAATCTCGAGTGGAGGGAGAAAAAGTACGACGATATAGGTACAGAATGAGTAGTTGTATCTGTGGAAAAATTAAAGTATGACTTTAAATTGTAGCATAATTCTTATCCTAGACTGATATGTATTTTGCATGAAATTAAAATAGCTTTTGCTGCCTGTCATGCCATTTTTTCTGTTTGTGAGAGTACTTAGCAGTTGTCCATTGACTTTTTCATCTAATATTTTTGTTCATCTGAAATTAAGATGGGAAAAGGAAAGCATCACTGGTTGGAAATGACATTCTACAGATAGAACTATTGCTACTATTGTATTAATAGTCAGAGAATGAAACTAACTTGCTAGCATGCTCTCCTCTTCTGATGTAGAATGATCAATTTCAAAGGAAAAAGAAATTAAATCTTGAATTGTAAGAATAATACATTAAAATAAGAATCCTTTGCTGTAGGATTGCTCATTGCTGTATTCAGATGTACGACTTCTGGGAAGGACAGGTTACAGTAAGAGATCATCCTGTGCAATCATGGCAAATGCAAATATATATGAAGGAAGTATGTGTGCTGTATACTTCATATGTAGTTATAACCTGTTAGCTGTCACCCCTGTCAGCCAGAGGAATTGTTAAGGACTGATGGGTGTTTTCTGGATTTTCCTTTCAGTCGTATAAATGCAAGCAGTCGGCACTCACTTGTACATAGATACAATAGTGGACTACAGGATGCAGGTTTAAAAGAGTTTATGTTATAAAAAGCACAAAAGAGTAACACTATCTTTTTAGATTCTGTATTACCTTAGATGATGTTAATAGTCTGGCTATCAAAGGGAAAGGTACTGTGGCTCAAGATATTCAGTGTAACTAAATTTTGCATGATTAAAATGGTAGATATTTACTGTGGCCAGTCCAAAGAAGGTTTAAAAGTTGTATGTTATTCATAAGACACAGTGCAACAAAGTGCATCTTTCTTGAAAGTCACTGATAGAAAATAGCTGCCTGCCTGATTTATTTTTACAATAAGTGGGATGAAATCAGGGTATGTCTTGCCAATGATGGTGTGCTAGACCAAAAGCATTTATGGCCTCTTGCTTGTGTTTTCCTTTGGAATTTGAAATTTTCTGGAGTCTGTCTTGACCTCTGTGCAGCTCTGTGGGGAGAACTTGGGGGACCTTGGAATGTAATGGTCTCTAAATTATTGAACATAAATAATACATAAATTTATAACATATAGAAATAATTATTTTAAAAAAAAGTTCCTGGAGCTTTAATTATTTTTTAAAAAAATCCCCCTTGTGTAAAACACCTCCCCTCCCCACAAAGCCAATCCCAAATCTGTTCACTGTTTTGCAGAAGCATCATGAATATTGTCAAACCACCAAATCATACTTATGCTTTTAAAAAGGCAATCTTGGATGGTAAGAAAAGGACAATAAAATTACATTAGGATTTTTTTCAGACCTGAGCAAATTTCTCACTGAAGAATGATTGAGCTTCATAAATGACAATTTCAGATTCATTTTGTCCTTCACTGTCATGCAGTATCTTGGATGTTTCATCGTAGTCCTTGCTACAATAAAGCTTCTGGTAACCAGCATGAACAGAACAGTAATAGAACACCATAAATAAAATATACAGAGTGACTATGCTTATGATGAAAGCTTAAGCTATTTAAGATACATGTACTACTTACAAAAATTCCTTTTACACTTTTCTTAGAATTAATTAGAGAACTTATTTGACCAAAACATTGCAGTATAGCATGAAAGGCTGTTGCAGAGTTACTAGCCCCCATGTTCACAGTAGTATCTTTGAGAGACAAGTCATAATAAAACATCTTGTATGGTCATCAAAGATGTACTGAACATTAATGCCCTTTTCCAAGAAAATTGAGGGCTTTCAGGAAACTCTTACACCAATGTTGCTTATGTGCATTTTATCTTTTGGAATTACTCTGCAGTAGTGAAGTGGTGCCAAGCAAATTAAGGCTCTTTTGGGAGTTTGGGGTCCCTGCTGGCTGTGCAGTTTTAAGGGTGATTTCAAACATGTTTGCACTGGTTAAGCTGAACTTACCTTTAGGATAAGAGAGTTTACAGCAACAGCTTTACCCAAAGTAAGGGTACACATGGCAAACAAGTGTGTATACAGTGGAGTCTAAACCACTCATGCGTGTTGCTTTGGCCTATCAAATTAGAATTAATTTCTGCATCATTTTTCAGGGTTGTTGAAGGGATTCCTGGTGAACAGTAACTTGTATACATCAATAAAAGATTACTGCTGGGCTTTTTTTTCCGTTGAATAAGCTGATGTAAAATCAAAAGTCTGCGTCGTAAGAGTTTTATTTAGTAATGCGAGAGGACGTGAGCCTTGTAGCCTGCTTTATCAAGTTCCAAGGAATATAGAAAAAAAATCCAGATCTTGGTGAGAACTTGGAAACAAACAGTTTTGCAGACTTCCCATTGAAAGTGAACTAGCCAGCCAAATCAGGATATTGCTTTCAAATATTGAATACATTTCTCTGTAACCATCTTTGAGTGAAGATGGTTTCTGTCACAAGAGTGTTAGTGGAGCATTAAGGAGTAGGACTCTATCTTACAGTCCTCAGTAGAGAAGGAGGGGGTTGTAATTACAAAAGGACATTTTGATTGTGTTTTTCTGTACTGAGACAGCTTAGTACTGTTTTGCTGGCCTTATGAGCCAAGTCTTTGAGACTGCTTTATAACAGCCAGGCATTTCTGGAATACAAGGAGAATATGAGAAGAGGCTAGTTCTTCCCTTCCCACTGATGCACTGCAAAACTAAAATTGGAGAAGAAGCACTCAATTAGAACAAATAGCAGATTTTCCTAACTTAAGATTTTAAGATTAGATAGATATTTGTTATGAGCATATATAACTCAAAGTCAACACCTCTAAAATTTCTGCAAGATGCTTAGTGTTTTCAGACCATTCTGCAATTTCAGGGACAACTCAATAAATCAATAATTGCACACCTGAGAAATAACATAATTTTTCATTTTCTGATTATATATTATCTGGTGATTAATATAATTAATAATTGATAATTAATATACTTAATAATTGGTAAAAGAAAGAAATTACTGAAAAAATCAAAATTAATTAATTAGAATTAATTCCAATTAATTCTAAAAAGATGAATTCTCATGCATTTTTTGAATTGCAGTTTTTAAAAATTACAATAAAGCTATTACTGAAAGACATAATTCGAAGATTACTCTTAATGTATCCTTGTTTATTTCCTTTTATATTCTTAAATATTATTTTCTGATCTTCCATTTCTTTTTTACAGGCTTATTCCTTCTGTTTTTTCTACTTGCTCCAATTCAGAGTCTTCCACTGAAATATTTTTCAAAATGGACCCATCAGAAACTTCCAGTGGTTGTTTCCTAGCTGTTCTAGAGAGAGAGGTAAGCTACAAAAATAACCATTTAAAATCACTTCACAGAAGATGAGCACTGCAGTTTTCCACAGAAGAATAAACAAAATTGAACATTTGAAATAAAATCCTGGCTGCTCTTTAGTTGTCTTAAGACCAAAAGGTGAGCTGAAATGTGTCACTTCTGAAGTTTTATGCTGAGCACAGCTTTAGAAGATATGCCTGTTCTTCTGGAGCTGTTCATGATCAGAGCAGGCCCTTGATCCAAGTTAGTGCCAGCAACATCTAACAGAAATATATTGCTGTTACCACACTTCGGAATGAAATACACAGCTTGATCATGATAATTGGTGTCTAGTAAATGTATTTGTTGTATGTGTCACCAAGATTTTCCAGTATCCAAGCAGCTGAAATCTTAATCCCTATGGGTGACACTATTATACTTTGAATAAAATAGGTATAAATATGTTTCCTTCCCAAACTAAGGCATGTGCAAATGTGGCTTGAAAGGCAGGGAGCCTTTGCTGAGTAAATGGAAAAGTCTTGGCATGATTCCTGAGGAAAGGCATTAAAGGGCTAGTTTGCATCTCTGAGCATCAACATTTTTCTCTTGTCTCTTAGAAAATACACATTTTTTCCACCAAAAGTGGAAGGGCTATGGGGAAGAACTAATTAGAATTTCATTGCAAATTAAAGATAGGAGATCTTACTTGGTTATTTGTACCACTTTCTGTCATACTGCGATTACAGTGCTTGAAATAAGCTTGCCTCTTGGGGAAAGTTAGATTTTATTAAGAGTAAGAAAATTACATATAAAAAGCCTTTCAAGTTACCTATTATTGACCTCTTTCTTTACAATATTAAATATTTTTCACTTGGTCTGAGTTTTAGTTAATCGTGCTATGTGCATCTCTCTACCATATTGTCTCTCTCCAGAGAAACAAACACTTTTGTTGCAGGTAGTTAATTCAAGTAATTTTTTTGGGTCAAATTTTACTACAAAGAAGCAATTGCTCCAATGGCCAATTTTTAGGTGATTCAGGAAATGAACATTTTGCACAAAGTAGAAAACATGTACTTGTAATTTAATCCGAAATTCCTTCTTTACAGAAACCATCTTCTTAGCTAGTTGTAAATAATTTCTCCTCCATCATTTCTCTTTATATGCTTGGATGTTGACCTGGTGACATCATGCTCACTGTATAAAGTGGGGGAAAGGAGGAGGATGGGAGGACATTTGCAGTTATGGCACTTGTCTTCCCAGAGAACCACAGTCTTTATCTTAACCCAGGAGTTCCCTAGCTGACTCTTCCTGTTCCTTCCCTGATCCTGCTGGTAGGGGAGTGAGCGAGTGGCTGCATGGGGCTTGGCAACCAGCTGGATTTAAACACAAGTCAGACACAGATTACAGAGCCCAGAATTGAGTTTCCCCTCATTGGGTCAGTAGAGAAGAACACCTCTGAAGAGTCTATCCAGTACCTCTTCACACAAGTCAAGTTCTTAATTTTGTGACTAAATAGTTTGGTTAGCATTTATCACATGTGACTTAAGTCCTTCTGCTAGATTCTGCTGTCTTTTTCTCATGGAGTAAGTTCTGAGAAGCTCTGTATTGTGGCTGAGATTCATTGTTGTTTCCTGTGAAATTTTCAGAAAGATACTTCTAAAAAAGCTAAAGACATTTTGGCTTCTGCTGCAGCAAAAAGACTACTAGAGGGCATTGTTGAAGAAAAACCAAAAGAAGAGGTGAAAAAGCAGAAAGTAAAACAACGTAAACGTAAGGTTACTGCTAGCGATAGTAAGCCCAAAGCTGCAAAGCTCCCTCACCGCCAAACTGGAGCTAATGTTAAGGCTGAAGTTCCTGTGTATAAAGCAGCCTGTAGGATACATGAAGAGCATGAGCACCAAAAAAAAGCGGGCAGTAACACACCACAAAAGAATGTGCACCAAAAAAAAGCAGCCAATAACACACCACAGAAGACTGTGCACCAAAAAAAAGCAGCCAGTAACACACCACAGAAGAATGTGCCCCAGAAAAAGTAGTCAAGTAGTCAGTAACATACAACAAAGAATGTGTGCCAAACTAAAGCAGCCAGTAACACATCCATGTCTAAAGCAGTCAGTAACACAGCAAAAGAATGTGCCCTGAACAGACAGCTGTGTTGAGCTGAAGGAATCTGTGGACCCTGATTCACACACAGCCCCATTGAAAGTGCTGAAGCCCACATCTCATCTGTCACCTCTGGGCAAGACGTATGAGAGACAGACACCTGCTCAAAAGGCACGTGCAGAACAGAACAGAGTTGTACTGAAGCCCCTGACAATCACTTTGCCTCCACTGATAACACCATATGAAAGGTTGTAATGAAACAAACCCAGGGTATCAACATTACCTTCATGGCCAGACTGGAGCACAGGGTGCAAGTGGTTGGATATTTCCACCACCCTGGTCAAAAACGGTCAAGCCAACTGGGCTGTATGAACCTTCAGACTCTGCCCTCCCTTTGTAAAGAAGGCAAAGATTCCTGTATATTAATCAATACTCTTACATTACAGTATATCTTTATGCAAGGATAATCTGGCCTTGGGAAAGATATATTATGGGTTATTTATGCAGAAGTATCCATGTTAGATAGTAACTTTCAATCCAGTAATCACACTTTAAAGTGAATTGAGCTCACCCTAAGGCTGATAGACTGTTAGGGGAAGTGAGGTCAAAAAACTATTGCGTCTTGCTATACACTTTAAAGTGTCAAGTTAAATCATACACTCAGCTTCCCACCGTGACCTAAACCTGTACAAGTAATCAGTTTCAAATTGATGTTTTTAAAGTGAGAATGAATTTTTTAAAGTGGCTTTTCTTTACAAGTGCTAGATACCATTTTTGTGAGTTTCCACTTAAGACTGATGCATGGAAAATAAGCCTTGCACAGTAAGCCTGTTAGCTCACTTTTTATTTCTAAAACTAGATGTGAACTTTTGTACAGGAAACTGGCCAAGTACTTTAAAGCCCATGCATAGGCTTTCTAGTACATGCTCTCTTTCTACTTAAGTGTGCATTGAAATACTAACAGTGAAAAATAGATCAAATACTTCATTGCTAAAAACACTGAATTTTCATCATAATGTCACATCAGACTATGTCATGGTTCATAACTGCTTTTTATCAATTTCTTAACATAAACAGTTCTTAGTTGAAAAGAGCCACTACTGTCAAAGTATTACCGTTAGTCAGCTGAATAATGACAGAGTAGCTGCCTGTCTTTGGAAACAGCCATGGGCTTCTAAGCTGCTCCCTTTTGCTAGCAAAGATAAAGTAACTGTAAAATATCCACAATTGTCTTGTAATAATCTGAGTAGAGGATAAAGGGAGGCACAGAGATAATTTTAACAATAAATCTGATTTGTATTTAGAACTTGTTAAAATGAAATAGAGACAGCACAGCAATACAGAAAGGCAAAGGTAGCTGTGGCCAGGAAATTTTCCTCTAGGCAACCATTTCAGATACTTGGCAAGAGTGTTGGCAGGAGCATCACCAACATAGTGTGGAACTTAACCAATTTGACATGTGGATCTGGGTTTAGACCCATCTAGAGAAAATGTTACAACATCTGTATTTTGTTTTCACCCACACCAGTCAGTGCCACTGGATAAGCAGTACCTTTTTAAGAACGGATGTGAATGATATTACACCAGCAGTGTAGACAACTGGCTTTTGTTCATCTGATAAATATCCTTGCTTCACTGAATCAGTGAAAATTTCTTTTAGCATTTTAATGTGAGCCAGTCGTCCAACACAAAGACATTCCTCACCTTCTGCATATCCCTGTGAGCAATCCATGCTCCTTACCCATTCTGGTAACATGGTGAACTACTCTTATTTGTGAACAAACTCGTAAGGATAGATTTAGACCCGTACACATGCCATGTACAGAACTGGAAAAAAAGAAATTCTTATTTTATTTCAAAACCATCTAGTAGGAGGAGAGATTCTACATGTTGGATAGAAGGAATGGATATTATGGAGATTTTTTTCCCAATGTGGTTGTTAAGTGCTTAAAATAAAGAGATTCTGCAGTTAAAGAATGATTTTTCTTTTTTTTTAATCAAGATCTGTATCATTCATTATTGAAGTTAAAATTACTTGTAAAAGACCATATATGTGTCTAATAACAGAATTTCTGGGCTACTTACATAATATGTGCCATGATGTCCCACACTTGGCCTCATCTTGATTTCAGGAATTTGCATTTTTGACACAGTATGGAGGTTAAACCAATTAGAATCTTGATGTCTTACCAAGAATATCAGAAAGTGAATATTTCAACTACAGGTCAGCAGCTTACTTTGTAAGCATGGAACATCACATGGTGGCAACATCTGGGACTGCCTTCAGATGGCTTGTAGGTAGATGTCTATAACACTCAATGACTTTTTACAGTAAAACTGTATCTTATGTAACTATTTTTCTGTAATCCAGTTGTCCATTTGCAATTTTCAACTAGAAACTCTTGATTCAGCTTTCTAGATACAAAACTCTTCATTGTACTGCTATTGCCTCTAAACCACCAGTATGTTTTTCCCTTCCCTCAACCACCATTTTGAAAATAATAATTTTGCAGTTTCATGGAGCAGTAACAATTGAGACAATCACTTTATGCAGCTAAATTTATTCTCAGAACAGATTACATTTAAATGTGGAGAAGTGGTCAACAGCAGGGAAAATTGTCCTTTTTGTTGTCAGTCAGGTACTTTTATGTAAAACTGGGCTCTGCTAATAAAAAGGGGTGTATTTCCTTCTTTCTTACTGCTGTTAAACCTGCCTTGGCTGATGGGACAGCACACGTTGCGGTAATGTGTTAAGTAACATGCCCAAGAAGGGAGTAATGCATTTGGGGGTAAAGCTGAACTGCTGAGCCCATACTGGCTCTTGAAATGAGAATGTTCTCTTTTCCATGGGTGATGTACTAACGCTTTTGGATTCCATGATAAATTATCCATTAAATGTTTGATAAAATTAAGAAATATAGAACTCTTCGGAGAGACAGAGAACTGGTGTAAGCTATTAGATACTCCACAATTTTTGTTCCTCTGCCACTAAAGGGCATAATATTTGTTAGGTACAGGTGAATCTGCACAGGAAGTATATCACTCAACCTTGTTTTACTGTGAATGGATTCTATGCCATTCCTATGCTATTTTTGTTATTCCCAGTTAACCACCCTGTAGGTGGTCTCCATAGCCTTGCATCTCCCACACCTCCTTGCTCCCCTATAAATGAAGCAGTAAGTGGCTTAAATAAAACCTACATCCAGCACTACAGATTTCAAAAGAAAGGCTTTTATCTATTAGTCATTGACTGTGAATATAAATATCCTTGCTTCTGCAAGGGAGCATGTTAATGACATGACTGACTGACACGTGATACCTCTAACTTACTACTTGCATTGAAAAAAATTAAGAAATTAGCTTTGCTTTACATGATTCTTCTACAGACTTCAATAAAAATGTGACTATAAATAATTACAAAGCCTGCCCTTTTTTAGGCAACCTGTAGTATACAGAGTGGAGAATATTACAAGAGTACATCCAGTAAAGACAATACATCAACATAATAATGGAGGATATTTCAGTAAAAATAGAATAAATAAAATAAAAATATTTTAAGCTGTATTTAACAGGTTAAGTTAGAATATGGCATCAGACATACAAGGCATAGTGAACATAGCTGCCAGCCTACAGAATCACTAGGTATTATAAAAAAATGCATAGATAACTGAAGGGTTGCTATAACACCAACTAGCACAGCTGCAGTTGCTCAAACACACACACATCTCATACATACTTTTTTTGGCCATGGTAAAAAAAAAGCGTCTGAAGATATTGTGAAACAAAAGATAACAGGCATTGCAATATTAGATTCTGATTCTGCAAACACCTGGGTGTATATTAAATCTTTTGGAGAATAAGGAGCTCTACTGAAGCAAAAAGGCCACATATAGTCAGATCATTAAGCACACATTAAATATTTGCAAAATCAACAGCATTTTGTTAACAGACATAAACCTCTTAAAACACACACTGGCGAGTGACGTACAGTTTTTCAAATACCTTTCTGTCTTCTCCTCAGCCCTGCCTGCAGTTGCACACATTACTAATGAAAGCTAACCAGATGTTCCTAGCCTTGACAACATGGATGTAGAACCTTTACACTGATGTTTGCCACGTGTTGGTTTAGTTAAAGAGAGTCTGGATCTCTCTTGGGGAGAATCAGCCCTGCGCAGATGCAATGACAAAATTTAATTATATTGTTGAAAATTAATTCACTGCTGTACAACAGTTGCCAATCCCAAATCATGACGTCAGCAGGAACTTTAAAAAGATGCCATCAAAGTATTTAATTTAAAATAAAATAAAATGTGAATCACTAGCACAATGACGAACAAGGAAACTTTTATCTCTTCACAATCCTACCTAAGGGTACAGTGTTAGCCACCACAGTTTGAGAGCAGTCATCCCTGGAAATGTTCAAGATCAGGTTGAATGGGCAACCTCTTCTGGTGAAAAATGCCCCCCTGACAGGAGTTTGGAACTAGACAACCTCTGAGGTCTCTTCCAAACCAAACAGTTCTGTGATTCTCTGATAGAAAGTGAGACTTACAGTGCTCCTAACAGAGGTGACTGGGATCAGTACTGGAAACTACAGAAGCTATATGCAAGCTGCCATCCCCATGCTTTGTGATCTGGCTCCGTGGTCAGTTAAACCACAGGTACTGCTAAAGAGGGTGGGTTTGTTTGCACCCTCTCCCCTCCAGCTCTCCCTGTGTACTCAGCATACGCAGCTTCTCCAGCTGTACAGACAATAGAGGTGGTGCAAAGGAGGTGGCAAGAGCGTGAGCCTTGAGAGGGAAACAGTTGCTTCAGTGTCTGAGGTGCAGAATTGTGGTCGTGAAGAGATCTGAGATCCAGAGAGGATCAGCTCTTCAGAGGGTATTGTAGAAAGCGAAATTTAATCACAATAGTTGCATAGCCAGCCTTCACCTGACGCTTGCTCATAGATCATGCTGAGTTTAGTAATGATTTTCCTGCATTTCTCAATGCAGGAATTTCTTGAATCATCATTCCTTTCCTGTTTTGTTCCTAAGTTACTTTGCCAGGTGTGGTCATTAATTTCTTTGAGCAAGGAAATAAAAAAGAAAACAGTTTGTTTATAACAGTCTCTTGCTTAGTAAAATAAAAAAAGAGTTATTGTAACAAGAACTTTGCCATTGCTCCTTTATCACTGGAGTATGACAAGATTTGCAGACTTGGGAGACAGTTAGTTTGGAACCTAGCTATAAATGGACGCAAAACATTTTTAACACTAGTTAAACATACTTAATGTTCCATTTCCAAACTCTGTACCAATCCGCAGGTTTAGACAGAAGATGACAAAGGGAAGGACTGAAGATGCATGACTGCATTTCAAAACTAGCCTAAGGTACAATTTTGAGGGCAATGCTGGGCTGATTTGTGAGGGTCTGCAGGTGTGTAAAGCAAATCAGATGAAGTCTTTGGAGCAAAAGCATTGAAATCCAATTGTAGTACCTGAAACACTATCTTGTTAAAAAACAACTCTCTTCTTATTTTGTTATAAGAGCATTAAAAGTAACATAAATTTCATGAATTTTTGTAAATAACAAGAAATGTAATTGTTGTTCTTCTGGCATGCTAAGTATTCAGCAACAAACTCTGAGGGGAAGGGGGAATTATGCAACCAGATGCTGAACTGAACATTTCATCAAACACTTGTATAGAAATGGTTTGAAATAGTTTAGTCTCTATAACAGTCATAAACCAATAAAATCACTAACTACTTCTTTCTTATTCCTGACTGGTTTGAGCCCTCCATGAAACAAACAGTATTTTTGATGAATTAATGATAGATTTAGAAGAACAAATTTAACAGCCAGCAGTTGAATTTGTATGTTTAAAGCTGAAAAGCTTCAGTGGATCACCCTGATCACTCAAGTACTGAAAACACTTCTGGATTTTTCATAATTTGTTTGGTTTTAAACACAATTCTTCTGTAAAACTATAATGTGTAACCAGAAGATGACATAATGACGCCATGATTTAAAAACATGTCAGGGAGATGTTAAAGTAGTTGCTAGACCAATGCTGCCAAACAATTTAAAACAGGTGTACTTCTGTAAAAAATAAAACTTGGTATTTAATCTACAGTAATTCAATTGTAGCTAATACTTGATACCTATTCCAGTGTTGAAAAGAGAGCAAAGTGCTGTAGGATTTAAGATTGGTTTGTGACAAATCCAGCTTAAGAAGGTGAAACTTTTAACTCAGGCATCATTCACTCCAAGGACTTTAGCATGAGTTCACTAGGAGGGACGTGGCCATATTCTCTTTGTGTGAGTTTAAGTAATGTTCATGTATTTACAATCAAACAGACCTTCCATTGCCCATGATGTAAGTCACTGACAGCAAAAAAAGTATTCATGCTTCTTTTCATATCATACGATGGTGGCAAGAACGAGAGAACATGCTTGTCTAACATTGTTTCGATAGGGGGAAATTCTCTGAAGAGAAAGCATCAGCAACTGAAATGGAAGGTCAGACATCATCTGTTCATTTGCTCAGTGTAGCTACTGTTTCTTCAGTCAAATGGCAGGAGAATCTTCTCTCTTACACAGCTATGGCATCTCAGTGACAGGACGCTTCTGTTTCAAAGTGTCAATGAGAGACAAGACTCCTCTTTTTACGTTAGTTGTAACTCTTCTGGTCACCGAGTCTGCAGGAGGTGGGGGCGGCCGAACTTTCTGTGAAGGAGGTCTGGCTACTAAGCACTTCTGATACCGTAACTGCAACAGAGCAAAGCCATTCTGCAATCATTACTGGATTGAATAACTTCACAGATAATTTTAAATACACTTTTAGTATTTTCTCATTAAATATAGTCAAACCTCTGTTTTGGCTGTGACAAAAAGCTCAGCTGAAGTTAATGGGAAATTGGTCTGTCAGTGCTTGGGCAGAAACTGTCCATTAGCACACAACAGATACTAAATCATATAAATACCCATTTGAAAACTGAAAAATAAGTTTTCTGGGTTCAGTTACTCTTGAAAAAGGATTATTTTCACTATATTACCACTGGATTTCATAAGACAACTCTGAGCAGCATTTTCTTTCCAGCATTAGGTAACTTCTGTAGTGAAAGAAAAGATTCCTAATTTACATAGATGTTGCAGACGTTAGGAGAAACTAATTAAAGGGGCATTGCTCACCAAGCTGGCACTTCAAACATTAAAATGTTTGGATTTTAATTGATTAAATATATCATAATATTAATTTCTACTTTTGTCTTTCTTTTCTGTCTTTAATATAATTGCAAATTTGAAAAAATTATTATTTATGGAGGCAGTGAAAATCTAAATCAATCTATTAGATGCCTTTGAAGAAGGTCACTTACCATACAAGCAGCCTGAACAGCTTCTGATACATTGCCTGCATTTGGTTCACACCAAAACACATGGCACTCAAAATGCTGGTTTCCTGTGTCCATAATGAAGGCGAATGTGTGGATGTCTTTGCCTACTCCCATGAAGGACAGGAACCGCACACGACACTCTACCATGACTTCCTCTTCATTCTGCTCATGAATCAAAGATTGATCATTAGTACTGGATACTCTGTGGAACTTAAATGGGAGGATATCTTGGTACAGTATTGTAATTCCTTCTTATCTATCTGCATAAACCAAGCATGCTCAGGCCTGGGTTGGATCTCCCCTTCCAGGCTGTTACCAGAAAACCGAGGCTTTGAGCATTACCACAAAATTTTTAAATGTACATTTTAGAAACTGCTTGTTTTGTGAAGAAACAAAACAACATGGCTATAATGACTCCAAAACATGCTCCTCTATCACTGGTATGTTACAGAGATGTTGGTTTAGTACCTCATCAAAAGACATATATAAAATACTGCATTAGTAAGTCTCACTATATTAAACTCTATGGAAAATGCTCTACATTTTCTTCTGCAACACAGACTTTTACATTACTCTTGGCTTCCATACCAAGAGTAAGGCAAATGCAGTTTGGAATTTAGGATTGCTACTACTTTGGGCTTAACCTACAACATTTTAGGCTCAAAATTCCTAGAATAGAAAACACTGAATTTAAGTATCAAATGAATATTTATAATAATTTATTTCTGAGAACATGCTTGGAATGATAAAGAAAAATGAAGCTGATATAAGCAGTAAGAGCCTCTGCAGATTCTGAAAAGAAATAAAATGCAAAACAAGCAAATGAATTTTAGTTTAAATTAACCCTACTAGCATTTCTGTGTTCCTGGTTTTCAACACTCATATTATTTTAACTGTGTTTTAAACAGCACAGTCTGCCTTACTCTTTCATTGATGACTGTGACAGTAGCATCAGCAACGTTCATGGTAACTGGCAACCAGGCATCTTTGCTAGAGGAAGCCATTAGATTTTCAATGGCACTATTCAGAGTATCCATTCCTAAAAGAGAATAAAATGCAACTGTGAAAAATAATATATATAAAAAATATCAGATTTTTTAATCTTCACACAACAGTATAAAAACCAGAGTGTTTCGGATTTCTTATTAAAATTAATTTGATCATGGAAGAAAGTATTGGGAAGTTGTATTTCTCCATCTGGAAAACCAAAACAGGTTCCTCTGGCTTATAAAAAAGCAGGATAGTATCTTGTTTAGCTTTTGTACTGTTTCAGCTCTTTAGGGCCTATCTCATTAGTAGCAGACGTCATATTCAGACAAAGCCGTAGAAAGAAACTCCGCCTTCTTGGCAGCTCCCAGAATACCCTATTTGCAAAACACATGTTCTATGATGCCCTGAATATTAAATGTCTTCATGCCTGATTCATGTGACTGAAACAGAAGAGTTGCTGCCCTTCAAAAATCATGCACTGGCAGCTGACGAGCCATTATAGTTTAAGCAAGGTACTTTGGAATTCACTTCAGTGTTACATACCCACAGGTTTAGCTACAGGTAGCATGCCCAGGTACTGCACGTGAAACTTCTGTACCAGTTCTGTCTTTGGTGTTGGGAAATCTACTGCATGGGAACAAAAGTCAATTTCTATTAATCAGCATTCACAGCAGGAAAAAGCACTTCTATTTCATCAATAACATATGACTGTTTACCCATTAATTGTACTCTGAAGGTATTGCATCGATTTAAAGAAATTTTTAGTCCTTCTAACAAGAACAAGCCTCAGTAATTTCTAAAGGAGTTTTTTGGTCTATGCTAAGAATAAAATCACATTATATTGCTGACATATTAAAACGCAGAAAATACAGATGAATGGGTCTCTGAGATGCATAGATCTAAGTTTCAGTACAATAACTATGTAAAAATCTGTAATCTACTTTTAATACCATCCTTGCTAATACATTAAACACAGTCACGCAAAGGCAACTTCCTTCTGCCAGGCAGTAAAGTGTGCAAAAGCTGGATGACAGCCCACTTGCACCCTTGCCTCAGAAGTTGCTGAAACTTAGGAGGAGTACTCCTATGGCTCTTCTGAATCCAAGTGAGTAACTGGAGTATATTCTGGTTTTAAGGAAGATTTGGTCAACTGGTGCAGTCTCAAGTCAGGAGGTATTTTGATTTGAAAAAGACAATATCCTGAGTAGTCACAAATAAGTAAGACTGTGTTTGCAACACTTGCATTTCAAAATAAAAGAGGAAATGCACAAGTTGACATAACTGAGCTGGACTCCGTAACTGTCAACATAACCAAGAAAAATACTTAAAGTAATACAGGAACAGATTACAATCAGTCAGAAACTTTAATTAAAAAGCAGGAATACACTCCTGACTTCTCCACCCAGCACGCTCCATTTTTGTAAAAAACTGCATCAGAAACAAAACTTATCTAAAACAGGACCATCCTGAGGATACCACCTGTAACACACAGTACCTTGCAGAGGAACATCAAGGGTGACATTTGTCCTGTCCTGCAATGAGCTGCAAGCCATAGCTTTAGCATTCTTCCGTTCAGCCATAATCTGAAGAAGACAGTGATAATACAGCATTTTAAAAAAAAATATATATAGTACAGCAGCAACTATAAATCTACTCCTATTACAACCCTATTACTGAAATCTGAAATAAGTCAGAAGGTACATGACTAAGCAGGTTATTCTTTTTACTTTAATTTTACTCCACTTTATTCACCATTCCTTGACTACATAAAGAACTTAAGTGGTGTCCAAGGCTAGATGAAAGAGAGGTTGAGGAGGAAAAATATCTAGTCACTTTTATCAATAGCAAAATTATAATAAGGAGTAATATAGCAAGAAACTTATATATTTAACATACACAGAAGAGTGTTCATTATGCATGTTCCTCTCTGAACTATCCTTTGCCATGTAAGTTTTTTCCTCCATTTTTATGTTTATTCTGTAATTAAAAATCCCATGCAAAATTCAGCATATGGTTCATTCAAAATGTGTAGTACTAGCAAAAGAGGAATAAAGCCCCACTTCTAAATAAACATTTTGGATGGCTATTCCCTACAAATATATGACTGAGAAAGGATCCAGGGAAGCTAACAGGTTTTCCAAAGCTCATATATGAACCATAGTTCTCTGCTTCTTTATGTTACGACTGTTCATTGTAATTAAGCTATAAAGATACCTGGACTTACAGCAGATGACACTTGGTCTGAAAATGATTCTAGCACAATTATCTCCTCTGCCCCCCTCCTTTTCTTTTCAAGTTTTATATGCTGAAAGTATTTCCAGTTGCAGGGTCACAAGGGAATATTCTTGCCCCCTCTGATGAAAAATTATACACACTAGCTTAGGAAGAAACCCTGACTCAGTAAAGAGGTACAGCATGTCAGCACAAGTGCTTGCCTGAATCAGGATTACATCTTTTGCTGAATTAGCAGTAGATGTAGTAGCAGCAGTAGTAGTTCTCTGTGTTGCTGTTAACTATGGCTAGCTAAATGCATAGTTGTTCTCTTATCCAAAATCAATGTCAGAAGTTTCATGTCAAAGTTACTTATGTGACAGATAGCTCTGCTCCCTTTCTGATATTCCTGTATAAAGCTACCATGGCATTTACTCAATGTTGGCCTTATTGGATAAAAGCAGTAGTAATAGGGCCTGTGCAGCACATTTACCCCTTCTAGACTTGCTGGAGATACCTGTGTGAATTGTAGAGATAGAGGGGAACTAGGAAGAACATAACAGGTCTCCAGTCAATCACTGCTGCAATGTTGGTGTTAAAATTCAGCAAGCACAGCCTGCAGCTCCTTGGCCAACCTGAGCAGCTCCCTGAGTCCTGCCACTGGCACTCCCTCTGGAGCCCAAACTTACACAAACCTGCCAGGGTTTGCACAGTTGCTGGGCTATCTTCTGCATCAGGCATAGCCCAGAGGGTTCCAGTAATGCACACTGTGCAAAGGCTCACATTGCTTGCATGAAACACCACAAGCAAGTTCAATACCACATCTTCAGTGTTGCAAAAATGAAAAATTTTTAGACTATACACCTGACCACAGAGGAGGGTTTGGCATCACTGATTCCATTCACTAACATGAAGACAAAATGTAAAAAGCAAATGACAGTCATACAGCAGAATTTTAAAACCTGAAGGCTTCCTAACTAGCATTTCTAGAAGAGCTATGACTTATGAGGAGAGATGAATTACACAGGAATAACTGATATGATTATTCACCCCCAAAGCCTACTTTTTATGTGATGCAAACTAAAATGCTTTAAGGAAAACCAAAATGAGCAGTGTAATATTTTTAAAAAGCAGGATGCACTCTCAAGTCCACCACAGCTCAATTAAAAGAGTTTCAAGTAGATTAGTTTAACTTTACAAAGCATTTCAGATTGCCGACTGTAAAGGATATGCTGTGTTGTTACTGCTGCATGAGATGACTGTACAGAGGACACTCATGGATGGACTGATCATCCAAGAAAACCAAAATTAATAACCAGAGAATGGTGTCAAACCTGTAAGGCAGAATGACTGAAAAGAACAGTCCTCTCCAGTATTATGGACAACACTATCAGAGCAGGAACTAAGATCCTTTAGTATACATAACTGGAGTACCTTAAACCCCTTCTCCCCCATAATTTTTTTAAATGCAGTTAGCAACCCTTTTCCTCTATGTCCTCCAGGATAATACCATTGAATAACACCATTGAAACAAGGTCTGATTTATTTACGGAGTTTACCATAATTGTTTATTATTAATTCAACCTCTGTGTTCTTTTTCCATTTTGAACCTGCAGGTTCTTTATTAAGGAAAGCTTTTGGCCTCTATACACACTTGTCAAATCAAAAGCACATATCCGCCTCCTAAAAATCTAAATGCCCACTCTCCCATAATTCCCATTCATTTGTGTTGTTTCCCTTACAAATTCTCTACACTGTTGCTCGTTGCCAGTTATATAAAATAAACTAACACTGCATACACCAGCTAATTACATGTATAGAGCTCAGGGACCTCTGAACAGACAAATGCAGCTGATTTTAAATCCACTTGCCTTTGAGCAGATTTCATGTAAACTTGTGGCAATGGCTTTTGCAGGTGTGTCACATCGAAACACATGACATTTCAGAATTCTTGTGTCTTTGTCTCTTGCCACGTAAGCAAAGTCTCTGTGTAAACAAGATAAATGGACACATTAGAAACATGCAAAACAAATTTGATGACATTAGAATCAGTAGTATTTCCAAAACTGCAAGTCCTAGTTCAGTTTAACAGGTGTATGCCTCAGCTCTCAAGGTATAAAATACATGCCTTCAACAAGGCAGGTCTACAAGTGTCATAAACTGCTTACCCATGAAACATATATCTAAAGTTTGGTGCTTAATCTATATAATTCAAAGGCTCATTATAGTTTTCTAACCATGCAACTTACTCAAGTCACAATCCATAATTCCAAATGCAATTGTAAATAAACAGCAAAATTTACTCAAATATGTTATTGAGGATGAAGTAGAGAGAGAATTACACACTATAGAAAACATATGCAGCTCTTAACTGCTAAAAGACCCCAAGAAACAGCATACAACACTGTAGTCAGAGAAAAACTGTATTTCAAAGGACTGTATAAAGTGTTTAAAATATGCAGATAGTAATTAGAGATCTGGTTGCATAAGGGAGATGTGAACCTGCTGAGCTTTGCTCACACTAATTGTCCTAAATTTCTGACCTCATTTTTTCAAAAGTTAAATAAAGCTGCCCTACAAAAGAGATTTTTGCACTGTACTGGCTAGTCAGAACAGCACAATACAGCTTTCTAGCATGGATGAAGGAAGTGCCACAACTAGGTTTATTTGTTCTCAGGCTGCTGAAGAGCAGGAGCTCTTCTGAAACAGTCAGCAACACATACTGAGGAAGAGCCTAACTTTGCCCAACTGCCATTCTTGCTATACCAGACTCTCTGTTCACCTGCACCTCTGCTTTTTCATGTCCAAGCAACCACAGCTCATTCCTACATTGTGACCCTCTTGGCTACCTTCAGATTTCTCTGGAACTTTGCTCCAGCCTCTTATGCCTGAAGTCTCTTTTCAGTGCCTTTCTGCTTTACACATAAATAATTACCAGCAAAGCTCTCAGTGGTGAAGAGATAGGAGGGATATTCCTAAGCCACAAGCCTAGTATAAACTGAAGTACTTCTGTATATAAAAGTCTGTAAATATTCTGAGCAGAGTTTAATGTAGCATGGATGGCCAATTTTTAAAGTCATCTTAAATGCCTAGTGAATTGAAGAATTTACACTGAAGCTATCCAGGGAGAATCAGAAACTGTGGCAAATGGATTCCTGGCCTTCCTGCTCTGTACAAGATATGGACACTGTCCTGCAGGTAAGTACTGTACCTGTATCTAATTGAACAGCAGATTTTGCTCTTCATGAGCTCTTGCAATATAAGAGCTGCTCAGTAACAGGTACAGGTAGTTGCTCCATATAACTGCTTTGCAACCTGAATCCTGATGAATAGTATTTTAAAAAACCCAAGCTACACAAAACTATCAGAGCATGAGATCTGAAAGCAATTACACATGACAGAACCATGCAGAAACACAGTGAAGCTGGAGGCCCCTCTCCATCTTGCTGCATCCCAACCTGCAATGGCACACATTAGGGCACAGCAGGGGCAGGAGGCAGTGGGGCAGCATGAGGAATGTGCTGCCACCTGAACCCTTCCTGCATGGGGAATGCTGCCCGTGGGCTGCATTGGCTCTTGCTGGCTGCAGCACTGCCCTGCCAGCATGTAAGACACAGGCATCCTTTGGGACAGTGTTTTACCCAACTGATGGGGACCTGCAGAAAAAATCACAAAGCAATAATCCAGGAAGGTGCTGTCTATCACCGAAGATGCCCCAAGGTTTCTTAGCTTCAGCCTGTCCCCAAGTCCCTTGGCCACAAGAGACTTTTGGCATGTTCCCTTTTTCTGCTCTGCAAGATGCTGAGTTTCAGCCAGAATCTTGCTCCTGGAAAAAGACTGATGCTTTTGCCTCATCTGGACATGTGCCAAACCTTGCTTTAGAATGGTTTCCTCCTCACATAGTGCATCAAAAGCAAGCTGAAGACTCGTAGCTGGACTCTAAGAGAAGAGGGTATGGATCACTTGTAGCTTATGAAAAATTAGCAGCTACAGGTAAAAAACATGAAACGAGGTGCCATATAAAAAAACCCATGCAGTTGGTGCTGGGAAGGAGCTGCCAGGACCAGCTAGCCCATGCCTCAGTTCCACAAGTGTTGCCTCAGTACTGCAGAGCTGCAAGGCTTGTGTCCAGCCTCTCCAGCACTTGGTGCTGCAGCTCCTGTCAATATTTCTGCTGGTAATGGTATGCAATCATAAAGAAGGCTGTATAACACAACTACAGAAGAAAAGCACACACCAGCCAGTACATCAGTTTCAACTACAGAGAGCTAATAAAACCCTCATGGGGTTGTTGCAGACTGACACACTAGTGTTTCACTTTAAGTACCTGAACAGCTTGAACAAAGTAAATCAGCTAATTACATTCATGGATTGTGAATATACATAAAGCTTTAGATGATCAGGGCCTGCTTCTACTGAGACAAAGTATGAAAAGTGAATTCTTGTAAACCTGTGGTACCACATCACACTCAACCCTGCCAGCACCATCTGTTTTCAAATCATCAATCAAAATTAGCACGCAAACCATCCTTCCCCCTGCTGGCAGTACACAGACAGTACCACTGATGTCATTAACTCATAGAAGTCACCTAGATGCCTGTGTGCTTGCACGAGTGGCCCTACACCGCAGCCCAGCAGCCAAGACTTGGAGATGGGGTACCAACTGGTGACAGCTGGCTCCTCCACTGCCAGCAGGAGCCTTGCAGCCTTGGTTCAGGCATTTCTAGGCATTCAGAAAACAGAGCTCCACAGTTTCTCTTGGAGGAGAAAGGCATAGCTTTCTGAGGATTTTGAAGTATCTGCTTCCTACAGCAAAAATAAAACTTAAGAAAAGTTTTGTGTTTCCCTACACAGGACCACAATGGATCAGCTTCTTTTTTGTGCAAAGCCCTGAATGCCAAGTAAGCCAGAAGACCAGTCTCTGATTCTTCTTCCACTTGAGATCCCTTCTGGGTTGCTTCAACTATAAACCTTCATTTGACTGCAGCTCACTTGAAGCTGATTAACATTTAAGTGAGATTTACGTGCAACAGGCCCCTGGAATAATGAAGAAGTGCTGAGGAACGTGTTTGCAATAGAAATTTATGGAAAAGGGCAAATGCCTCCTCTCACCACTCCCCTATCTTTACATTCTGTCAGGAAAACAAGTGAAAAAAGACATTAAAAAGCTATTTCAAAGCCCATGGCTGGAAGAGAGCTGGCATAGGGTTAATAACTGGAGGGATGAGTCTCTGTCTCCATAGGGGGTGTGTGCACATGAAATCAGTGGGATCTGAATGACAGCTCCTAGTAAAATTTCATTCCATGTCGGTGGGGAGAGCAGCAAGGTGTTTAGTGGGAGAATGGTGTTGCAAAAAAAGCTGTACACTCTTGAAATTTTATAACACATGTGGAGCACATAAGTTGATACAGGATTATAGAGAAGTACCGCATAGAATGTAATTTTAATTTTTTAAAATCATTTGCACATGTACTACATTATCCATTCATAATTTCCCAGTTATAGGAACTGGACATAAATCAGTATTCTGGACAAAAGCTAGAAAAACAGAAAAATAGATAATCATTTTGTGCAAGAGTGGGTAAAACTGGTTCTGCTGAACAGTTAAACAATTAGTAGTAATTTATTTTGAAAGAATACAGAACTAGAGAAAGACATTTTAAAAAGCAATTTTGAGAGTTGAAAAGACAATGCAAGGTGCTAAGTAGAAGAGAAATGAATTTTTATTTGCTCTTTTACTCTCTTTAATTGGCAAATGTCTACAGTCCTTGACTAAACCTTAGATAGTCATACCTATTTAACACCTGGCTAAGCATCACTTAGCTGCTCAACCTTGGATGAATATAATCACATTAAAAACAATTTATGCTAATGCTGTCCTGTTTGAGTAGCAGCTACAACCATTTGCCACTATTATGCTAAAGTCCTAGGAGGCATCCCAATTAAGTACAGCCTAGAAGAGTAGCACATCCTCCATTACCTTCTCACATTAAACTTATTTCTTCAAAAGACTGTAGAAGAATGTAGAATTGCATGAATCCTTTTTTTGTTTTCGGTGAAAAACCTCTAACATCCTAACCTTAAAGTATGAAATAAAATTTTTTACTCTTCTCAATAAAATTAAATTGCTGCTATTTAAAACATCTATATTAAAATGATACACATGCAGAAAAATGTGCATTTCTTTCCAGATTTATGTATTAAAAATTGTAACTAGAATCCTTGAACCAGAAAATTATATTCTCTGGGTTTGTCTTAAAATTGATTGAAATTCATCCAGAATAGGCTACAGAAGATGATTTCTCTGTACTGGTGCATAGACTTCTGCAAATGCAGGGTTACAGATCAGATACTCCAGGCTGTGGGAAAACCACCTCCTGAGTCTGTAACTTTCAGGCTTCACTTTGCTTTCCTGCAAACAGCTCACCAGAGACTTAGGAAAGCAAGAAACAAAAAGGGGAGGGCAGCCACCACTACAGCAGAGCAGGGTCAGAGACACCTGGCAGGAGGTTGCCATTCACTGACAAGAGACTTGAATGTCCATGGGAGCAGAGAAGGAGAAAAGCAAGAGAAGAGAGAGGAGGCACATGATAAAAGCAGGTAAATATAATGCCATCAAGACCATCCTCGGGTGGGGTTTTTCCATGACACACAAATATTTGAGTATCATGAATGGCAAAAAAGATGAGGTGCAAGAAACCCTACAGTAATATGTATTTCAGAAATTACAAATCCTCTGGATTAACATTTCAGGCTTTTTATCCAGACTTCTTATTCACATAGGAGAAAGGAGAATGGCTTACAGCTGAAATAATGTTTGTGACTGTTCAGTTCACTTGTCTTTTTGTTATGGTCACACCAAGGAATTTGCCAAGTTACGGAGAAAAATCCAAAGGTAACAAAGCAATAACTAGATGAAACAAGCAGCATTCACAAATGCTGCAAAATCTGTTTGTAAAAGATATACTGAGGACCTTTCAGCTACCAGATACCAGACAGATACCAAGTGAAACCACTGCTTCTCTTCCACCTGTTCCAAATGAAACTCACAGCTCCTTCTCCAGGTGAATATACATCCAACACTTTGGAGTCAAATTCTGGAGGAGGAAGAAAAATAACTATTCCCAAGAGTCTTCTCCGTCCCATTTCTCTTATACAGTAACCACATCTACTCTTCTCTCCTCAGTGATGAGAGCTGGAAGCGATGTGGGGGAGAAAGAATTTTCCCTATTTCTGACAGTTGCTGGAAATCCTAAACACAAATGAAAGCCTTCTGTTTTTCTTCACTCCATGCACTTCACCTCACAAAGCTCCTCTACCTCTTTAGCTGCTCTCCAGCTACAACCCAGAATGGCACACTTGGCCATGACATTACCCTGGTGATGAATTTTGAAGCCAAGTAGTTAAAATGCCCTCTTCAAGAAGACATTTTTGGGAGACTTTTCCTGTTTCAACTTTTTACACAACTTGAAAATGGATTTCCTTGCAGCAAAACATCGGTTATGCATTTTAATAAATTCTCCTCAAATGTTCTGGCATTGAGAGAGTGTAGCTTGTTTTTCTAATTCAAGCATAAAGTTTGTAGGGCAAATTATCCCCTGCTGAAAGGCTCTTTGCTTCATTCCTTGATAATGTCACTTGCTCACTCTGAAGGAGGAGTTACTGCTACTTTGTGTGATACTCAGAGGCTTTAATCTGGCAGCCCTAAAACTCACAGCTGCCAGTTTTTCTTTGATGTCTTATCGTTGCCACAGTCTGTGTGCTTCCAAAATTTGTTAAAACCCTCTCAGAGCTGATAGGACTGATACTCAGCTCAGCCCTTCAGAGCCCAGCACTTCCAAGCCTGAAAGCATTTGTGTGACTTTCACTCCAATTTCCTTCCTGCAGCCTGGTACTTAGAGACAGGCATGGCAAACTGGAAAGTCAATCAGTAACTAGACCTCTGCTTGCTTTATACATGGATTTAACAAAAGACAGAACTTCTGGGACAGATTGTATGAAAAATCACTGGCCACTGACTTGGTCAACACAAATTTTTCAGGGTGTTTTGTTGTTTTTTTCCTTAACTACTTCACAATATTTTTGAAATGTGCAGGGGCAGGGAGCTGCCTTCCTACCCTGTGCAGCAGTTCTCAAAGAAAAGGCACAAAAATGAGGTAGTTTGTCAAGGCCATTATAGTTGCTGCTTCTGCCTTGAAGCATGGTAAAGTGGGGGTTTAACTCCCCAGGATGGCCAGTGTGATGAATCCTGAATTTCCTTTAAGTAAATGAATGTGTTATTATGCCTGTGAACCTCTTAACAGCCTCTTTGCAGCAGATCCTGTAAATTTGACTTTGACAAATTAGTATTTAGATATTTTTGACAATGCTTCTGTCTTCCAGATCTAATTGGAAGACATGGGCTTTTGTTTAAAAGGAATATTTAAACATTTAATAAAGAAATACATCAAGTTGAGATGCTCAAAGCTCTCTAACAGATTTAACTGAAGACAGCAGATTACACCAGAATAGTTAATCTCTCCAGTGTGTTTAGTTTTAAAAGCAAGGCTTCCTAGTCCTTTGTTCTTTATTATTCAGAGCGAGAACACAGCAGTTGTGCACAGACACTACCCATGAATCTGCCTGAAGCACACTTTTGCCAGTGCTAGGCTGGAAGGATCATCACTCTCCACATGCATGAAACCTACATTAGACTGCAAAACCATACTCAAGAAAGTTCAAATATTTCCCTAGGCCAACACTGTCTGAAGAACTGATTTAAAAAGTCAGACCTGGAAACAATTCTCATTATATGCCACAAAGCAAACATGAGGAATAGTCTGCAACTCTAAACCACATTCCTTCCACCCAGTCCCACTTTCAAGTTTTTGCAATTTAGAAGAGCAAACAAACCCCAAATCTCATCTGAGGGATGCAATTCTATTGCTAAGAGCCTTTGGAGTGGCTGCAGCCCTTGTGCTGCGGAGCACCTGACTACAATGCCTCACTGTCTGTGCTCCCATGAAACAGGAAGCATTGTAGAGAATTTCAAACGATCCCTTTGTACATCCAAACAAATCAAACATACCGGGGACAACTTTGCTTCAAACTTAAAAGACAACCAAGCAACCCAGATGGACCCAAAACAAATACCAAAAATAGAAAATAAATGTTTACTTTTTCAAATCTAGCTAAACTTAACTCTGAAATCCCTTACTCTCAGTATCATGTTTTTCCAATTTTTAAAATAAAAGCTGGGATTTTAACACTAGTGTCTTGCATTTCAGATTCCAGAGCACATTATCATCTGAATTCAAATCCCAAGACCAGAAGCAAATACTAAAACACACTGCATCGCATGATTTTAAACTGTTCTATTATTAGAGGGTTTGGGACCTTAGGAAAAAAACCCCAAAACAACCAACAGCCAGTATCAGTTGGATAATTCTGTTAACAGCAAACTGAAAGGGTGACAGACATAAATTTACTCACTGAAACTGAGCTTCTGGTCACTGATACAAGCAAACCAATACAACATTTTTCAGTGCATGCCGGAAGGATAAACACAAAAATGGAAAAATGAAAATAATTTACCTCTCTCTGAATCCAGGGAAGCATGAAGAAACAGAAAGAGCAAGTTAGAAAGCACTCAAGCAGACAGAGCTCCAGCATATGATACGACAGGGTAGCTGAAAAGTGCTGTACATTTAACATACACTGTTTGTTTGTAGCACAGCATACGGCCACTATTTCCTCTCGACACCTTTTTTCATTGAATCTTGTTGCCCTGAAGTTTGTATTTTTGGAAACATGCAATGAAGCCAACAGGCATCAGCTGAATTCAGTGAGGCAATGCAGACATATCAACAGTGGGAGGTAATAAACCTTAAAATACCACACACAAGTCTGGGAAGTAGTATGCAGAAAGTATAAATAGACACAGAAAGTGCATGAACCTTCTTTCTTCCAAAATAACATTTTCTACAGCAGACTGACAAAAGAAACAAGAATAATTCTTCAGGTTGTGCAAACCATACATTGTTTAAACTCAAAGTGTAGAAAGATTGTCATCAGCTTTTTAAATGCCTTTTCCAAAAGCTCGTGCCCCAAGGTCACTTGGGGTCCTCTGAAAGTTGCACCCTGAAGAAATGACAGCCTGGGGAACAACCTTCCATGAGCACTGAACTGAAGCCAGGATGTATAAAATCACCACACATTAATTTCTAAAACACTTCAGCAACCACTAACTCGTGGTATAACTTAACCAACATCCCTTTCCCACAGGCTAAGGCAGACAGGAGAGGCACAAGCTTCCCTGGCTGGTGGCTGCCCTTCTGCCCCCTCCTGCAGACCTCTCTGCCTGCCTGCCTCCTGCCCTGAAGTGGGCTCCCTGCAGGTCCTGGCACCTACCACAGCCTGCTGCTTTCCAGGCCATGCCAGCCACCATGAAACCCCAGCAGGGTGAGCTGGCAGGGACACATGTGCTTCTGGAGCTTGTCCTGTGGAGAATGCACAGTTTTCTGGGATGTTACCACAAAGGGTTAGCCGGGCTGGGGAAGGATGTGGGCTGCTGCCTGCTTCTTTGCACCTCTCCTTAAACACTGAACACCACTCTATGCAAGGCATAGTGTCTCTGCAGGGATAATGGCCATTCTTAGAACAGAGCTACTTAGTCCTGCTCTCCCACTCCTGCCTCCTGCATGCACCTCACAACTTTCCTTTTTTAAGAAGGGCTTATCTCTAGTGAGCTTCTGAGCATGGTTCATGCACTGTGTGCAAAAAATGCAGGATCCTACATCATTCCAGCTTGTAACTGACTCTTGAAAAAAAAATAAAAAAAGAAGTGGAGTGGAAAAATCATCACATTTCAAGTAATAAGGCTAGGATTAAAGACAGAGCACACTGAAGGGAAGGGATCCAATTCCCATTACACATCTCATGTCAGCAAGCTTACAGCAATTGATCTGTTGCTTAGAAATGGCTTAGTGAGTCGATCTGGAATAAATGTAAGTTCTCTAAGGCAGGTTTTAGCTAAACATGCATATGGTTCCCTAATGCAGCTGCCCAAAATGGATGTGTATGCATGCAAATAGAGATTTAATTTTTTCTCATGTTGAGATGAAACCTCTCCTGCTGCAACTTGTACCTGCTATCCCTTGTAATAATCTCAATGTGGCTCCTTGTGATGAACAGGAATTTACTGCAACAACCTCTCCATGGACATGTCAGAGGTCCCATCACAGGAGGTTTCACTGGACAGGGTTCTAGACTATTTCCTTTAGGCTCCCTTTCCCATAAATGGCTGAATAGATGGTCTTTTCATATTCCTTCCAATCTGGGTTGTTCTATGATTCCATGAAAGCAGCCAAGTTGGAAAAATAATCTATATTTACAAATGTAATGGACTTTCCCAGAAGTTTTACAACAGAAGCTTGAAATTTAGCTTCATTGTAAAGAAGAAACACATGGTGCTCTGCTCCACTCCTGTCACAGACTGAACTGGGAGTTTCCCCTTTTCAATATCCAGTGGTGACCTGTGTGGATCTCCCCAGCCAAAACCCCTGCTCATTCCTTTGCTTCAGCTACATGGGCTTTCTACTGGGCTTTGCAGAATCAGCAAGCACTTCAACTATTGCTAACATTTTATAAAATAAAGGGTTAAAATTAGATCTGAATATTGCAAATATTGGAAGTCTTTCAAACCCAAACATCGTTGATACTATATGTCAGTGCCAATATGAAAATCAGAATTGAAAAAGTAGTATCACTTTCACTCTCTAAGAAAATACAGTGTTTCTAAGTAGTATGAGAAGTAAAACATATATGATTTTCTTTGTCCATTAATTACTGGCTTTATATGAAGTGGACAAACAGATTTCCAGCTCTCAGAAAAAGCATTATACTGGAGAAACTGTCCTGTGTCTTAGACACAACATACTGGGGGGAGGACAGGAAAAGAAATGTCTTAGAGACACAAAACATGACCTGCTGGAGCAAACTCTGAAAGGGACATCTGTTAATTCCCCAATTGTTATGCAAGATACAACTGTACAGAACAATCACCACTGCAGCTGCCAGCCCAGAGAAAAGAGCACTGAAGGAAATTCAGGAAGGTGAGAGAAAAACAAGGAGTTGAGCTGCTGGACTTCCTCAGGCATCAAGAAATGAGTGGGGCTCTGGCTGCCACGGCATGCATATGAATTGGGGAGGCTACCTCCTGGTTCTAACCAGTTAATTACAGCTTTCCAATTAACCAAACAACTTCCCATAGAGTGCCTTGTAATTCATTAATTTTTTTCACACAAGAGACTACTTGCCTGTATTCTCTTTACATTTTAGTAGTTCAAATACGGTTGAATGATTTACCTTTAAACTTCAATTAACAAATTCTTCAAAAATTGCCCCAAGGATAAAAAGTAGATATGGAAAGTTTCAGTTCAAGTGGCAGATTTTGTTGATTGCTCTAAGTGCCAGAAATGCTTCAAGAGCAGCTGTACAAGTGCTTCGGTATGGTGCCCTATATATCCCTTTCCAAGCTGACTGAGTTAAAACAGGTCAAGCCAGAGCCTGCCAATAACCTGGGAAGACAGTCCCCAGAAAAGTGTGTCAGGGCTGCTACACAGGATTTGAGGTTCATTTCTGAGGGGAAAAGGCCAAGACCAAGAAAAACAGCCCATGGCTTTCCAGCCTGCAGAGGTGTGAGAAAGGACCCTCCTCCTGGAGCAAACCCCGCGAGGACACTGCCTTCCAGGGAAGGTGGTAACAGTCTCTTCCTCCCCATCACTCCTGCCAGGCTCATTTATTCCAGGTTGTTTTCTGATTAGTGCCTTTAGACAGAGCACTGCAGTACTGGAGGGGCACCTGTCTCCCTGATCCCTGCTTTCCTCCAGATAGTCCCCAAGCCCAGGGATGCAGTGGAGGCAACAGAGTTGTAGAGTGCTGTGACTGATGGGGCACTGCTTGAATACAAGACCATTCCTTCTTTCAGTCCCAGGTTTTGTACATCAGTGACTGATGCAAACTGTATCCTGGGGGCTGATCACTGATGTGTAATGCCCACCCCACAAGCAGAAGGGTGATGGGGATTTCACTGAGAGGTGAATAAACACCCTTTGGCATGGTGTTCCTGAGGCTGTATCTGCACTTCTGCATGCAAGTTTGGGTTCACCCATCCATGGAGAGTGACAAACTGGAGTGAGCCCAGCCATGGGCAACCAAGGCTGTAGAAGCCATGCTTGTTTAGCTTGGAGATGAGGGGGGCTTGTTTAGCCTGGGGATGAGGTGATAGGAGAGGATCTAATTAATGTCTCCCATTTGCTCATGGGAGGGTTTAAAAAAATAGAGCAAACCCAAGTTTCTTTGCCAAGAGAGTGGGTAAACTCAGAGATCTATACTCTTAAGAATACCAGCCTGAAGTGGCCCTGAGGTGATCCTGAACCCTGCCCAGGTTTGGGCAGGAGGCTGGTCTAGCTGACCTGTTGCAGTCTGTTCCAGGGCAACTTTTTCCCCCTAGCTCTGTAACAGAAACACCTCAAAGAAAGCACAGATGTGAGATGTGCTGTACTGATGGACATGGTGATGCTGTGTTTACACAGATGACCAGCCTATGGGACTGTCTCAAGAAGGAAGGAGGAAGCTGGCAGGGATGAAGCAACATGCCCAAGAGCCTCAGCAGCTCAGGTGCCCCACACATCCATCCCTGTGGTTGGGACAGCAGGAGTTGTCCTGGACTCCAAATACTCCACAGTTGCTACTGTTGTGTCTTCTACTTCAACAATGGCCACTGTAAAGCTACAATGTGATGGAGAGCAAATCACACCAAGAAACCTGACAGGTTTTGTTTTTGTCACCTCCAGAAAGGTATTTCAGGATCAAGGTGATGTTCCCATGCTTGGATGATGTTTTAGTGTGGCACTGCACTGCACATAAGCCTGAGTTTAATCCCCTGTACCTGGCAGAGGTCTACAGCCCAACCATTTTTGTGACTGATGCATTCGGCTAACTTTGTGAAGACACGGTTAACACTGCACATCTCTTCATTCCTCTAGCTTCCCCTGGAGTCTGGCACACTGCAACTTCTTCAGTTGCCTTTTTAAAGCAGATCAGAAAAGAAAATAAAAAAAAAAAAAGAAAGAAAAAAAGAAAGAAAGAAAAAAAAAGCTGCCATGTGTTAACCACACCATAAGGAAGTACAAAGGTCTGCCCTGCAACTTCCATGGTCCTTCAACATTTTCACATGGGACAACAGCCACCAGCAGCAGCCCTGACCATCTCCCTTCCTAAGAGATAACAACCAGCTGAAATGTCTTCGCTGTCAATTACCGTAGAGTTTTAATGGAGTAAAACATGTTTAACTCGATTAAAAATTACAATCCATTGCACAAGCCTTTCATCTTTATTTAGTTACAAGTATTTGCCTCAGCACATCCTCTGAGGCACAAAACAGGCCCTATTCTGGTTCTCTAATTTGTAATTACAAAGTCTAGTAGCACTTAATGCAACAAAATCCCTATGTAAAATGTAGTTACACCTCAGCACCACAACATGGAAAAATAAAGGAAACAGCCTTAACTTCTGTGCATTTGAAAGTCTCCTGTTACTTAGAGAATTATTATGTCTTTCACTTTTGTATGCCATTAGAGAAATAGTTTCTTTTAATGAAAGGAAAATAGCTGTGCTTTATAATTTTTCTATGGGTTTGTTAGCTTTTTAACAGTTTTTTTGTTTTGGTGTGGTTTTTGTTTTTGTTGTTTTTTTTTTTTTTTTTTAAGTAATCCTTAAGCCTTTTGTCTCCCAACAAGTATTGAAACTGCAGACTATTCCAGGAGACTGGTCTTGAGTTTCTGGGTCCCTGCCACCACCAGGATGGAGACTGAGTAGAATTTCAACGAATGCTTTCTGCATGAATCCCCTGTTCATTGTGGGCCAGATTGTGCCATCAATTTTTAAGCAATTCTCCACTAGTAGCAAAGAAGAGCTCTGCTTAAAAATTGATGGCTTGATCTAGCATTCTGTTGCTAATTATATATTATGAAGACTACTATAACCTAATCAGATTCTATTTTTAAAATAAAAAGAAAATATGAGGCACCCTGGCAAATCCACATATTGTAAAGACTAAACTGTACTCCTAAAACCAGAAGAGTTTGTTTTAAGAGTATATACTTTCTGAATGGAAATGGAATCAGTAAGCCCCACTTACTAGGGCTTTTGGTATTTTGTCAGGTATCGTGTGACATCTAGCACCCAAACTACGTAAGTTTCATAGTTTGGTATCTGACAGCCAAGCCGGGTCCTTGTTATTCTTAAGTCCTTTCCATAAATAAGCAACTTCTCCATAAATAAGCAACCTCATTTTGCCTTTGCTTTAGGGTTTCCCTCATCTGCACACACACAGTGACTGAAAACCTGAGATTAGAGTGGGTGCACTTAGAGCCCCCTGAAGCACACAGCCACGCCAGGTGCCTCCTCCTGTCCCGATGTAAACCAGAGACATCTTTCATAATACACTGCAGATCATTTCCCTCTCATGAGAACATGCTGGCTTGTTAGGGAAAACAAACACATTTCTGGAAGCATGAAAAGAATGTTGAACAGCAGGTTATCTTTCCCCCAGATCACTAGGAGCACCACTTAAGATGGATTGGTTGGGTATTCCCAGGCAACCAGCAGTAGGACAAGAGGACACAGTCTCAAGCTGCACCAGGGGAGGTTTAGGTTGGACATTCAGGAAGAAGTTCTTTACAGAAAGGGTGACTGGGCATTGGAATGGGCTGCCCAGGGAGGTGGTGGAGCTCCATCCCTGGAGGTGTTTAAGAAAAGACTGGATGTGGCACAATGAAACAGAACACTTTCTACTGACTTGATATCCCTGATTTAGAACTGTTAAATTTCAGAATTTGACCTATATTAACCTTATCCAGAGAATAAGGATATCTCATCTATCTTAAACTAAGTTGAAACAAAGTCTGCATTCTAAAACAAATTTAAGCTTTACAGTGCAGTTGAATCAACACTAGCAGTCTAATATCAACTGTATCAGAACTTTGTCCACTGTAAAAGTTTTACTTCATGGCATGAAATACAGGAAATTATGAATGATAAATCAGAAAGCCTTGCTGAATTCCCAACAGACGGGCACAATACAAGAAATACCACAGACCTTCAATACACACCTTGATTATCTAAAATACTAATTCAAATGGTTTACTCTCCATCTGTATTGCAACTGATCTTTGTTTAAAATGTCTTCACAGATAGGGTTTATGTATATTCACCCACTTGTTGTAAAAGGGAAAACTAACCCATACTTTAAAAAAATTTAAAATTTAAAAAAACCCCTTAAAATTATAACTGGTGTTACAAAAGAAAGCCCCACTATCTTTTCCTTTCTCTCTTTTAAATCCTTATAAAAATAAATAGGCCACTTTTTACTGAGAAATGCCCCAGGGCTAAATAATGTTCTTTTCCTCACTCACAAGTTGTTATAATTACCACAAAGCAACAGCTACAGGAACATAATTAAAGCTATAGTTTTAAAGGATGAAACACATCATGTACTGCCCTCATGGACTCAGCTATTATCCTTTAAGAAAGCAAAAATTACTGCAGAGAACAGAGACAGCAATGAGGTTCCATAACACACAAGAAACCTAAAAGAGTGAAGCTGCTGAGTTTAAAGATAAATGTGCTTGTCTCTCTTCCTTCCCCATGTACTCAGCATAATAAGGATTCAAAGCTATGTATCAATTAACAAATCAATGAAATTTCTCCTGTTGCAATTTCTTTATAAATTCAGATAGGATTACACAAGCACAGAGACCTTAAAGCAATAGATTACATTTAATCATGAAGTTTCCTCTTCTGTCAAAAGAGCTGCTAACCACTTCAACTAAAAATATTTAACATGCATGTATACCCACATATACTGCCATACTTTTGCCATTAAACATGTTCACATCTTTTGAAGATTTACACAGATTGTTCAATCTTCATTGTCAATTATGGGCTTAGAAAAGACTGTCTAGCTAGAAGTTAGCTGGGAATCAGACAAAGATAATTACACAGGTGGTATATGCTGGGAGTGAAAACACACAGAGCTTTCTTCACTTTAGCAAATGAGGTTTCTACTATTCTTAACTACAGCATCTTTTCATACATTAACATGGCATTATCAGGAAAAACAAATTATGATCAGCCTCCACAGAATCAGGCTGGTCAGTTTAGGAACATGTAATTCTGAGCTGAACACAGTCCCCCAAACCTATTAATAATGAGGATCCATTAGTTAGCCTACTGCTCAAATGAGCAACATCTGAAGGGATAAAGGAGAGGGAGAAAGCATCAAATACTTACCGCTCAGCACACAGTCCTGCATTTCTGCTACAGTGCTCTCCTGAAGGTTGTTAAGTGTCAGCTCTTGGAGAAAAGAAATCTGACTTGCCTTTGTCACACTAGGAGCTGTAATTTGCCTTGCAGGCATCCACACAGTAGCTTTAGACTAATAGACCATAGCTTTGAAAATGCAGCTAGAGACAAAGGCTACACTAATGCAAAACTGTTTTCTGGGGAGGTGGAAGGGGGAAGGGCTTAGGTTTTTCTCTTGTCACTTTTTAAGTTTCTTACCTTTTTTGTTGCAGCAAACAGGAATTAAATGCCAAGCACGTCATACAAAACACCCAAGTCAATGCTCTGACTGGTCCCCGTCTCCGTTAGTGTGTATGTAGGCATCAGAAGATGCAAGGGTACTTGATGCAGCCGCGTACTTGTACTTCAACGACGGGGGCCAAATACCCCTGAGAACAGCAGCTCATTCATTTTGCATCGAATTGAAGCACATCATGTCAGCTCCCACTCTCCCCACGGACTGTGCACGCCTGTGTTTGGCGGCTCCAGCTGTGAGCGAGTGGGTGCTTCTCCCTGGAAGGCCCGCTCGCTCCGGCAGGGGCAGGGGTGTGTCTGTCCCTCCCTCCCCATCCCTTCCAGCACTTGCCCGCTGCCTGCGCTCTGACCCGCAGAAGAGGTGGCTCTCCTCCCCCGTTACAAATCTCCGCTGCTACGCATTGTGTTTCTACCCAGTAAACTTCAAAGATTAATCTTTTGTGACAGAAGTAATCTTTTGGGGAAAGCTGAAGTGCACACGGAGTCTGTCCCTCTCAATTTGCCCAAACCTCTGCAAAGCATTCACAACGTATCTCTGTACTGACTGCAACAGAGAGAGACAATCTCCTTAAAAAGGCAACAAAGATTTACAGCTAAATCCAAAAATTCAGACACAAGTAACAATTGCATTTACTTCAATGAAATTACATCTGCTTATGCTGGAAGTGAGATTTATCCTTGAGCTGTAAAAACAAACATACCAAATAATTTGATTTTCCAGAACTGGCACATGCAGTAATAGTAAATCCAATTTAGAAGTGTTGCTTGCACTAAAGGTTCCCGGAGCTCTAGTTTTTATCAAAACTCCCCATCAAATGTGCTCAACCAGCAACAAAGAGCTGCTTCTGTCAGGGACTGCATTTAAAATATATCAGGGCTTAAGCCCCATTCCAGGTTATTCAGCCTTCACAGCTGCCTGCAACATTGCACATCACTCCTCAATACAGAGGGAAGACTGGGGAGAGGCAAACTCTGACCAAGGAACAACCCCAAGTTTGCAAGGACATTGGTCACCACCCTGCAAGTCACTCTTCTCCATCCAAGGCAATTTCTCTTTTAAATGTGCCAGCAGAGCTGTCTATGGGATCACACCTGTTGTCTCCAAGGAAAATGAGCTGACATGAAAATGTCCAATAAGTCTCTTTAAATTACCTGAGTCCAACCTGAGTGAAAGCAGAGCAAGGAACATGATCACAGATATTTCCACCAGCAGAGCTGAGAGGCTGAAAAGCAGTTAAGGACAATTTTCTGGCAGTCACTTCTTTCAGCCACACAGACGCATAAGGAGCAGGATGTTTTTTTCACCACCTAAATATACCCTGAGAGTCTAGTAGGATTCCTTCCTTCCTATCCTCCAGCATATCATCAACAAGGTTTGGCAAGACCAATTATGCTCAAGCAACAACCTGTGCCATCCCAAAAGCTTTCCACTGATTTCCAGGGAGTAACAGCAGGGAATTTAATAAACAAATCTGCCTAAGATAGAACTCCAGCCCCTCTTTGGATGTGCTGAATTCTCAGTGCTAAGAAGAATTCAAAGCCATGCAATAATTTTTGCATTGTCCAAGTTAACTTCTCTTCTCCAAAGTCTTGACATAAGCGTGGAATTCACTTGTGGGGAAAGAAAGGGGCATTTTATGGACAAACAAAGTGGCACCTGAAACTGGTTAATGTGGTAAAATATAAATGCATTACATTTATAATCTAGGTTCCAATAAGCATTCAGTGTAACTTTTTTACATTTGAAAATGATGACACAATTAATTTGATAACTATTAACTATTACAACAACCCTCTTCATTGCTGTTGTCCTCCTTTAGTCTTGGTAAGTAGAATACAAGAGGGTATGGTAGCCCTTCCAGCTGGCCAAACAACAGCACTCATGAGAACAACGTCAGACTTTTACTTAGAAGGCTTCTAAGGAGAGAAGCCAGATTTTTCCTTTTTAATATGCTGCATCAGTTTGTAGGAGAGAACTGCTCTTCTCTGATCCTCCTTCAGTACAAAGAGAGAAAAAGAGATTCAGCAAAACTTTATAAACCTATGAAAAAAGTATAATTAAAACTAAATCTCAGTTTTCAAGTTATTAATTAGTTGGCTTTTCAAAAAGTGAACTGGGGTTAAATTCTAATCCTGTGTTGGTTTTGATATTTCGTTAGATGCCACACTTACTGCCTGTGCACCTGTCAGTAACAATACTGGTAGATACAAACGTGTTTCAAGGATTAACTTGCCCTGGTTTCAGCATTTCATCTTCCCTTGCTCCACATTCTCTGTTCCTCCAAGTTTGTTACTTCTAGTTGCTATGTATGAAGAGGGCAACAGATTTACCTCTGCCACCACGTATGTGAAAATCTCCCAGGCCTTGACCAGCAGGCAGAAAATGAAAATCAAACTGAGCCAAATCTCTTCCCATTTGTGCACAAACAATTTGCTTAATAACTACAACTGTGTTGTCATGGTAAAACTTAGCTTTACCAATTCTCAATCACACCAAAAAATGTGAATTCAAACATGAATTAAAAATTTTAGGTACAGGCTTCAGGGTAATGGTGGTGGCATCTGGTTTCTGATTGCTTCCAATTTACTTGGTCAAGTACCTTTATTCTGAAAATGAAAGGTGAAACTCACACAAAAGTCTTCTTTCATGAACTGTATTGTGAAGAATAATCATCAGTAAACTTTGAGACCAGTCCTGGAAGTCACAGAATGCCCCACTGGATGCCAAGTTTGGCTGACAAGCTCTCTCTAGCTGGATGCCAAGTTTGGCTGACAAGCTCTCCCTGGCAACAACTGCTACCAAAAACACAGTGAAAGAATTTCCAGGGCAAACACCACATCGAGTCCCATTTCCCACTGCCAGCCAGGCACTGTGAACTTACAGACAAATTCCTTGGCAGGAAGGATCTTTGTACTGCAATTTACCTGCAGGCTGCAAAAGAAATAAGTTTACAGCAAGTAGTGGGTCAAATTTACACTGACAAAAACATCAGAAGCAGCCAGCCCTGGCAAGGTGAAAACACTCAGGGAAGCTCTCAGCTCATGAAGAGCTGACAGTAGCAACTCCTGCACTGCCAAAAGTGCCAAATCAAGGTAGAAGGGGTGTTTTGGGGCATGCCTGGTGTAAAAATAACACCTGTATTCTAGGCTCTCCCAGCTATCATGTGCTGCCCTCTTATGGGTCCACAGCTGGTATCTATTTCCCAAGCTGCTGTGCTCCTCACTGGGGATGAGGTTCAGCCAAGCTCATAATGAGGGAATGGGTATTTAACACTGCAAAGAATTTGGGCAGATCTCCATGCACTTGGTAGAAATGATGTGCCCAATTCTCAGGTTAAACTGCCACTGAACAGCAGGGCACCTGAGTTAATGACATTGACTTATCCTCTAGACCCAGGTGGGACCATGTTCTCCCTAAACTGATCAAATATTCCCATTGCATGGCCAGAATCTACATCTCAGAGTGAAACACCAAGTATCCCATCACACACTGCCCATGTAATACTAGCAGAGCTATAGATGGGCTGAAGAAACAAAAGCACTATCAGCATCTGAGATCCTCATACTCACCCTGAGCATGTGGCAAGGACTGGATCCAAAGGTTTCACATACACAAAATTTTGAGGGAAAAAGAAAATGAGTTTATGAGTATGGAACTTGGATTCGGGTTGCAGTTTGTTTCAGTTTGAGCAAAAGGAAAATTTTATTATAGCAACATATTCATACTGTGAGGCCAAGAGTGTATTTTAGTCAGGCCTAGCAGCTGCCCTCACACTGCTGGCTCACAACTGTACCCTTACAGTCCTACACTTGAGGTAAAAGTTGGAGCAGGTTTGCATCCCAGCTCATTCTACTGCAGAACTCAAAAGCTCCACCTCTGTCCCAGAGAAGAGAAACAAATGCTTCCCAAACTAGTCCTGCCTTTTGCTGTTCTGAAGCATCCATCCTATCCCTGACAAAAACATTTTGACACTGCCAGGAAACAAAAAAATTAGTCCTTTTTGCAAACCTCAGAGCAGTACAATATTCTTTAGTCTTTAACAACCTAGAAGCTTCAAACTTCCCCTCATTATGATCATCTACTTCCATCACAAATTATCACGCAGTAACAGCAGTGCCAATCTTCTAATTTATCTGAAATCTCCTATTATTTTCGAAAAGAGGAGAGAAAGTGAGAGGCAAGACAGGAAGTATTTCAGAAGGTTTAAATACTGGATTCAGGCAGGTATATGCAAATCTCCATACAAATCACAAAATGAGTTTCCAAAACCCATGAATGGATGAAAAAAAATTGAAATACTACCTTGAATCCTAAAGGCTCCAAAGTGATAAAATGAATATAGCATTTGTGAATGCATGAGCTGGCAATACTCCTGGAGAGCTTTGTTTGTCTTTTTTACATTAAGGCCCTTGAAGCCATGTATGTACTCCATAAATGAACAGAGGGCAAGAACAATTGCTCAGTTTGCTTTGTCTAATTCATCTCATTACATTCCTGATGGTGGTTGAGTAAAAGCAGAGATGAAAAGCTATTTCCCTAAATAAATACACACAAGTGTCCTTCAAATAGAAAAGAAAAAAAAATTGAATCTTTCTTAGTAATTTATTTTCTTGTGGGTGTGGGTACTATCAATCTTAAAAACATATCTACATTGCTGGAGATACATATTTGAAGTTTCTTTAGGTTCTTTAGACACTGCAAAAAAGAACAGGCAGAAAATAAACTTCTTAATCTATGAAGAAAGACTGATGAAACACAACTGCAAAGCAAATGCAGTTCAATACACCCTTAGCAAACTGAACTACACTTGTGATAACTTGCCAAAGAAAGGACTTTCACTGCTCTGATATTGTCTGCATAAGGGGATTCAGGAGGGCCCTCCCCATCCGAGCTACTAAAAAAAAATTCTGTAAGTAATCTACAGTACCTCTTTCTGCATCTTGTTGGCAAATACAGCATCATTACAAACACTGCTGTGTCAGTATGAGGTATCCCAGAACACAGGCAAGCTGACTTTCACAGGGTCTTTTCTAAAGTGGAAAAATGCACTTCACTGATGTTAAACATAGGATCAGGAGAATACTATGTCAAATATTGAAGACAGCCACCTTGCAGACACTTAACTCTTTCATACTCTTTTAAAAACCATAGTAGGCTCCTTACCTTTCCTTCTGCTATTTTGTGCTTGTATGAGAACCTTAGTCCTGCTAAAGAAATAATATTTACACCATCCTGATGCCCCCAGAGATTGTAGATGCCCCCTACATTGACTTTGCTGAGCAGTATTCAGGTCTTGGAGGTCCACCTCTGTAAGTTATGGACTAACTTAACTCGTGGTGAAGCTAATAAAAACTTCCCATCAATTATAAGGGGAATTTGGTACAACTCAGGGGGCACAAGTGTACATCCAGCCAACTTTGAAATTAATCAAGGTGGGGAGAGAGGAACTTCAAGCAATGAAATATTGAAATTTTAGAGATAATTGAGTTCTATGTTTAATGCATTAGTTCAGATTAGGAATTGAAATAATTTTTATGGGATTAAGATGAATAGCATTTGTGTGAAGATGACTGTCATCAGAAGAGGTATAATGCACACTATTTTTTCAATGTCACTAAGCGCAAATTTCTTTAAAAAATATAGAAGTTAATGGAACAATTTCTAATTACAAAACCAAGTCAGTCAGTAAATAAATCCCTAAACGATTAAGACACCTGAATTGTCTGTTGACAAAAATATTTTCATTTGCTCAAATTAGTGTTTAAATTTCTGCTAATCAATCTGCACATATCAAAGAGGCTTCAGCAGGCAATCTACCTCCATTGCCAGAGGCCAAATTGTGCCGAATACCCCTGACAAAAAAAGGCTCTTTTCCCTGGTGGAGATAGCATTAGGAAAGAAGCCAACACACTATTCTCAGAATTAAAATCCTGAAGTGAAAATGCTTTCTAAATACATGGAATGGATAAGACAATATATGCTACGATTTACATGAAAATGCACTGCATAGAAATATTTGAATTGCAATCATCTAGCAGCAAATGTGAAAAACCATCCAGACGTAGATGTGACACTTAAATAATTGAAGTGCTAAATTGCTAGCAAGAGAATCCTTTTATATTTTAGAGGCACATTTCAAATTATTATATAAGTGCAGGTAGTTGAGTTTGTGACTGTGCATAGAGAGACACACAGGTAAAAGCCTGTACCTTGCATTATTACTATTGCATATAGCAAATGCCAGAAGACATTCTGTGGTCTACAAATATGTAGACATGTCACAAATCCTGTTGATATCAGGAAAACACTCATGCAAGCATCAGAAGTGTTTTTATGTAGGTGGATATAAATATTTACACAGTAACGGTGTATATAGAAACATCCTACTCTCTCTCTAATCCACCAGTACAATACTGGCATAAGATGTTTGGACAGGAAGAAGAGATCACTTTCTGTCTGTACTTTTGCTTTTTAATTTGCTACATTAGAAAGTTGTCAATGTCCCATATTATATTATCTGGCCTAACAGTGAGATAATTGAATTAAATACTTTCTGCTGCGCAAAGTATCTTCTCCTCTCCATTATTTTTTCTGAAATTATTTGCCTAGTAACAATTTTTACTTACAAAACTCAAAGTTTTCCTTACAATAGAAAACAATAAGTCACTACATGTCTTGCAAAAGGTTGACATTTTCAAGTGAACCACTACACAACAGAAAAGCCTTTTACCGCTCATACAAACATACTACAATCAAAGTTACAGAGAGTTTAATGAACTTTTAGCCAGCAAGGTGTTAGTAAGTATTCTTGGCACAATTTTTCATAAAACATTGCTCTTTTCTTCAATGGCCTAGCTTTCTGTGGCTTTTCTCCTCAGAAAGTTTTTTATATGTCCACCTTAATACTAACTGAACAGCTTCAATAAACATTAGACTAACAGAGTGAAATCACTAGTGGACTAACTTTTCTCTCATCTGCTACAGAGACCTTAGACTAGAAAAGGTCTTGAGATGAGAATGAAAGAATACAAAAAAGTTGTTATTGAGGTGTTTTTTTTTGTTTTTAAGAAAAGTTTTATTTAATTATTTGACAAGCATTTATTCCATAGGTGGCTCCCTCTATACACAGTCCCTATGCAGATATAGCCTCTGAGAGATGTGTAATTAAGAGCAACTTCAGCACTGCTGAAGATAAAAGGGGTGAATGAAAGGCAGGCACCTTCCATTGACTCCAACTGGTTTGGGAAGGAAGATGCTATTTTTTGTTTGCACAGTCTCCTTGGAAAGGAATCAACAGAAGGTGTATGCACCCAAGTGATGACCACACAAAGTAAACAAGGTAAGTTTAAACCATCTTTGACAGTGAGGTAAGATCAAAGCTTCTGGGTGTTGAAATCTAGGTGGGTTGTAGAAAGTCTGGGAGTAAGATGGACGTTTTCTGTTGACAGCTACAGAGTGGACAGCAGCTGCTTTTTGCATCACTTGCATCACTGTTTTGCCATGGAGTTGAAGCAGCAGTTACAGAAATCAGTCTGGACACAGCATCTGCTTGATTAACATGCAGCAAAAAGAATAGTAGAAGAACTCACAAGATTTCCACCCCAAGCTGGCAGTCAGTAGCTCTCCCGAGCCACAGACACTTTCATAGACAGCTCAGCTGTTCTCAAAGGGACCTCTGTGATAGCCACTTAAATTCATAGATTCCTCTAGCTGTATCCTAAAGTGTTTGAGTTTAATAGCTGAAATAACAGGGAATGTGTGCAGATTTTGTAGCACAAATCCATCTAAAGGCTTTAAGCCAGGGACTCAGTCAATATGCCATCTTATTGGAGAGCCTGACTATATCACAGTGGTTATTTGTAGTCCACGTCTAGATGTACCATTTGTCTTAACTGAAACTTTTACAGTTGAATAATTTCAAGTGCTATTTTAAAAGGTTCAGGTTGAAGATCAGGAGGAATTTCTTCCCAGAAGGAGTGACCAGAGTTTGGAATAGACTGCCCAGGGAGGTGGTAGGGTCACCATCCCTGGAGGTGTCCAAGAAGACGTGGTACTTGGTGCCATGGTCTAGTTGACAGGGTGGTGATTGCTCTAAGATTGGACTCAATGACC
Source organism: Illadopsis cleaveri (assembly GCA_013399915.1). Taxonomy (NCBI): domain Eukaryota; kingdom Metazoa; phylum Chordata; class Aves; order Passeriformes; family Timaliidae; genus Illadopsis; species Illadopsis cleaveri. The sequence goes on along the minus strand of VXBB01007635.1, from coordinate 302,563 downwards.
TCAGAGATCTTTTCCAACCTAATTGATTCGGTGTTTCTATGTATTAATTTTTCATCTCATTAATGAGATTACTCAGAAAAGATAGAGGATGCTGCCCCAAATGAAGCCACCAGCAACAGAAAACCATTGGTGCAAAACTACAGGTGTTTTAATTTATATAATATTTCAAGTTAATACCAGCCTAATACAATGCATCTTCAGTCTGCTGTGTCTTTCATGTTAAATCATGTTAAAATAAACCAGTTTAATGAATCAAAGTATGAATGCACACATGCAGCTTTTTGCACCCACTTGACCATATTTGCTTTAAAACCCATTAATTCTGTAAGCTTGACTGGATTCCCCCTTTTACAGCTGTATTGTTTCATTACTCTCTCCTAGAACACACTGCACCTCCAAAAAATAGTGCCAGAACTTATGGATACAAACGGGAAGTTTAGCATAAATAACTACCTAAACCATTTCTTAGTGAGAAGGGAAAATGCTACCAGACCATACAGAAAGGGATCTTCAAATGCAGCTGGTTTGGGAATAAGAAAAAGCAAAAGATAACTGTAAAAACCCAGCTATGAAGAGAGGTCACAAAAGCCAGTAAAATCCTTTTCCTCCAGTGTAATCCTTCACCTATGCCCTATTTATGTGATTCCTTACAGTATGTTTTGTCCTTATTCCAAGGTTACAGGGACCGAAGGGAATAGGCAATATTGATTAATAGTGTTTCAGAGATTGAAGAGCTCAGCTGAAATTACACATTCTTTGAGAGGTGTTATCTTTTCAGAAGAGCAGGTGCAAACACCATTTCAGTTTTAATTTATTTTATATTCTGCTTTTCTTGACCATGTTGCTAATGCAGAAGAGAAAGTTTATTATACTTTATCTTGTGCAGAGAACACAAGCTGAGAAAACATACAACCATACTGCTGAGCTGGAAACTGCACTGCAGCTCTTTTCATGTATACATTAGCACACAGTTCTTGCATCCATCCTGGTGAAATCACCTGTTGCTGCTGGGGTGAGAAATACTAAAGCCATTTTTGCAAAAGCAACATTCCCTGACTATGGGTTTGCCATCATCAGAAAAAAAGCAGTAAGTTAAGATCGAGAGAGAAGCAAAAGCAAACCTAAACTTAAAAGTTACAAAGATAAATTTATTAACACACACTAAAAAAAAAAGAGAATCAAAATGAAACTTTTAAAACACTCCTCCTCCTCCTCCCAAGTGTTTACTTTCCTACAAACAACATAAAGAGACAAAACTTGAGATTTTTAGTCAATTTCACTATTTAAAAATAATCTTTCATTAGTTCTTTATAAGAAAAGTCTCTCTTAGAACTTCTATAGAAATTCCCTACTAAAAATATTAAACAGTTCTCCTGTAGGTCTTAACTTTCACAAAAACAGCTGCCTAACAAACCTGCTTCTGTGGAGTCCTTCCTATTAGCAGCTTTCTTAATACTACATATGGGTTATGTTTGCTTATTTTAAGGTACCATTTAAAGATGCCTCTTCTAATATAAAACAAAAGTCGTCTTCTATTTCTAAAAATCATTTTCATCTCAAGGAACAGAGGATATTATCCTTATTCCTGGGGGCAAAGGGCTCTTAAAAATAGCTATGAATAGGAAAGTTCTGAAATTAAATTTCTTATGATGAAAACCCCAAATTCCAATAAAAGTGGCTAAGAACATTCATGTGCCAGCAAATGAAATATTAAAGCTAGTTTCAACTTTGTGTTTAATACCTAAACACAATATATATTAAAATTTAATAAACTATTTCTTGCTGTTCCTTACAGCAACTGGTCAAGGAATGTCATGCTCTCTAGAAACATGAAATACTCACTTTGAACACAGAAAGGCCTACTCCCACCACTGATAGTAGAAACATGAGGAAAAATTAGTTTATTTCCTCTGCCAGTTTCTCTGTATTGTCAGTGTCATGTATAAAACTTCTTTCAGGAAAACTGTTGAGAAAGTGGCTACTTTTATGACCAAAAGGAAGAACAGGGTTTGAGGGATTCTTGTTGCTCATATTTTTAAAATTGGACATGTACCTCTCCCTCATATTCCATATCTAAACATTTTTTTCTTAACAGAGACGTAAGTTTCTGCAGAAGTCTTAGCAGAACTGCAATTCATCTTTGGCCCCCAGACATGGCACGAAAAAGGACACAGGAGTGGGATCAGAGGATCAGAGATTTCCTGTCTTGTATGTAGCTTTTGGTAAATGTTGTGGTGTGCCACAGGAGGTCAGAGCAGACAGAGTGACCTGTGCACATGCAACCCTTCCCAACAACTCCTGCCCCACTGGTAGGGCTTATGTTCATCTAGGAGAGTCTGCTATTGCCTCCCACCTCCAGATACATTTCAGCAAAAGCATACATTGTTACTGGTGCCACATGATTGCAAAAGGTACATTTCTCTTAAATGTTTCCTAAAAACATCCATGACCAGTCTGTCTTACGAAAAGTGGGCACCCAGCCTGAAGAAATATGATTCATTATCTTACTTTATAAAGAACATAATGGAATGATTTTATTTCACAAAGAAATATAAGTATTTGGAAAAGAACTTTAAATGCTTTAAAAAAAATTAATGAAAATCAAAGCCGGCATCCTTTACTCTGCAAAGGTGTGTCACATTTAGGTGCTCCTTAAAACGCTCTATTTATTTTCTGACCGAAGCAAGGTACTACAAAAACTGACTTGAAGGGAAACGTGTAATGCGCCCATTTTCTAATGCAAACAAAGAATTCTAATGGTTTATTCATTAGAACCTTTTTACTTCCCAGCATTTCAAACTGAATTTGCCCCTTTTAGATCTCTTAAAAATCTGTACCCATGGCAGTGAAAAACAGTTAACCCATGCCCAGCTGACTATCAGTCATTTTTAAGACCAAAAATATTAGAAACATTTAGTCACCTAAAAAATTAATCACCTTTCCTTTAGAAATTTAGCCGTTGGTAATCAGAAACTTTGAGGCAGATAAAACAAATCACAGAAAATCTTTTACTGGGAAAGATTTTTCATGTCTGAAATTACATTTCCTATCAAAAGTTAGAGACAAAAAACCCCAGACCCCTACTATTGTAAATATCTTGATAATCACAGAACGGCTTGGGCTGGAAGGGACCTCAAAGACCATCTAGTTCCAATCCCCCTGCAATGGGCAGGAATACTTTCAAGTATATCAGGTTGCTCAGAGTCCCATCCAACCTGGCCTTGAACCCTCCCCGGGATGGGGCATCCACAGCTTCTCTGGGCAACCTGTTCCAGTGCCTCACCACCCTCACAGTAAAGAATTTCTTCCTGAGATGTAATCTAAACCTACTCTTTTTCAGTTTGAAAACCATTCTCCCTTGACCTGTCACTATGTGCTCTTGTAAATTGTCTCACCCCATCTTTCGTGTAAGTTCCCTTCAGGTGTTGAAAGGTCACAATTAGGTCACCCTGAAGCCTTTTCTTTTCCAGGTTGAACAATCCCAGCTCTCTTAGCCTTTCCTCCTAAGAGAGGTGCTCCATCCCTCTAATCAACTTTGGTGGCCCTCCTCCAACAGGTCCCTGTCCTTCCTGTGCTGGGACCCCAGAGCTGGATGCAGCACTGCAGGTGGGGTCTCACCAGAGCAGACGGGCAGAATCCCCTCCCTGGCCCTGCTGCCCACGGTGCTCTGGATACAGCCCAGGACACGTTTGGCTTTCTGGGCTGGGAGTGCCCGTGGCTGGGTCATGTCCAGCCTCTCACCCACCAGCACTCCTGAGTCCTTCTTGGCAGGGCTGCTCTGGATCTGTTCATCCCCCAGACTGTGTTGATACTGGGCGTTGTCCTGACTCAGATGCAGCACCCCGCACTTAGTTTCGTTACACCTTGTGAGATTTCCATGTCTCCACTTCTTGAGTCTGTCCAGGTCGCTTTGGATGGCATCTCACCCTTCAGGAGTACCAACTGTACCACTCAGCTTGGTGTCATCAGCAAATTTGCTGAGGATGTATTTGATCCCTTCTTCTATGTCCTTAATGAAGATATTAAGTAACACTGGCCCCAGTACATATCCCTGAGAGGCACCACTTGTTACTGATGTCCATTGGGACTCTGAGCCATTGACCACTATCCTCTGGATGCAACCATCCAACCACTTCCATATCCATCTAACAGTGCACTCATCAAATCCATTTTTCTCCAATTTGGAAAGGAGAATGCAGTGGGAGACTGTGTCGAAGACCTTTCAGAATTCCCGATAAACAAAATCAGCAACCATTCCCTTGTCCAGTGATGTGGGTAGTCCATCACAGCCAGTATAGGTCATGCAGGACTTAGCTGACATTATCAGACATGGACACAAAAAGCAGAATCTTGCTAGTGTTACTAAATCTTTATTATCCTTGTGTCAGGATGGGTACTGTTCTAAGATCCTGAACTTTCTCGATGTGAATGGCAATGTTTTCACTGCATCAAAATGCCCAATTCAGACTGAGAGACAGCTCACTGTCGTGCTCCAAAATAAGTCACTTTCACAACCCTGTTTCCACAGCAATGTTACAAGACAAACAAGAATGCTACCAAAAGATCAGTCAGGAAGGAAACCTAAGGAGAGACTGCTTCCAGGGCAGGAAGGCCTTTAGCACACACTCCTGGTTGCTCCCTACCACAAGGAACAACTTCAGCTCACAGGCAGCACATTTCAGGGACAAACCTCAGTTTTCTGCAACACTCTTGGAGATTTTCTTACATCAAGAACAAGAAGTAATAGTAATGACTTAAACCCATTACTTTTCCCTCAATCCAACTTTTTTCTCCATCACATTAAATATCTCAAGAAAGTAGAAACACACGCATACAGTCAGAGCATTGGTAGTACATTTAACTTGAACCAGCAAGAAGACATGCTTTCACATAGCCAGGAGAAACATACTGCGTGACATATTTGAAAACATGCTTTTATACCAAAAAGTACTACATATGTCTGAAACAAATCAATATTACATGTGCAGTTTTATGCACCTGAGTTAATCTGAAAGACTTACTCAATGCAGATTTAACAAAACAACATATAAGCAGTACACTATGAAAAGCAGAGTTTAAAAAGTAACACCAGCAACAAAAAGAAGAGTTTACCCACCTTCTCATAGGCCCTGGGACAGAATAATGTGTACTATGTATCAGCAGACCAAAATAGCACCAAGTCAAGACAGACAAGAGCAAACACTCACCGACCATTGTCACGCCCCACGCCCCAGACTCTGATGCTCACAATGGGCTGCGAGTGCAGAACTGTGCGGTCCATGGGGTCAATCAGGTTCAGCATGTCATTTTCCAGTATAAGGTACATGTCTTTGCCCTGCAGTTCCAGATAAAGTACAATTACACAGTACATCACCCTCTCAAACTCTCTGGGCTCAAGGTGTTATGTCTATGCTGTTCAGACTAGCTTCATCTTTACTCAAAGTTTTGGGTTGTTCCAAGAGCAAATAAAAAAAAGCTTCATATACATCTGGTGTGAAAAAGATCTCAGATGCTATCTTGCTACTATATTTTTAAACAATCCCAATGACAAAAAGCTTTGATGTCTTTTAAATACAACTCATTCAGACCAAAACTGAGTTATTCAACAAGTTGTGCTTATCTGTTTTTCAGTAAATTCTTCCAAATATTTGAGAAGTCATGGTCTGCCCTCATAGTAAAACCTTATATCAAAACCTGTACTTTTGAGGCAGAGTTCCTTCCTTCAAAGTGTTTTGTTTCCATAAACTTTAACCAATGGATTATGGGAACAGACAGCAATTTGTATGTGTCAAAGGATTTACTCTTTGAAGAAAGATTAAAGGGGAAAACGTAGGATTAAGACCTGAATGTGAATTCTGCTAGTGACTGCAGAATCTTGGAGCCAGGACTTCTCCCCAATTCTTCTGGTATGTAAGAACAAGGATAATGCTTTTTTCTCTTACAGGAAACAAATTTAAAGATGATTTTCCTTTTGATGCTAATTCACAAATGCTTATCTTCCTTCTCTTGACAGCATTTGTAATAGGGTCTGCTTGCTGCCTCTTCCATCACATGTAATATCCTCTTCTTGGAGGCTGCACACATACTCTTCAGACCACAAGATCCCACAGAAATGATCCTGAACCTATTTCTGAGCAGTAAGAGAAGACCCTGCTGATCAGAAGGTGGAAGCTATCAGCTAAATATAGAGCATTTTGTTACCTCCCTTTTGTGCCAGAATCTATACATAAACAGAAGGAATGGAAAGGGTCTGAATCCCTACTGACTAATGTTTCAAAACTGACATTTTTGTTCATCTCAGTGACACAGAAACCCTCTTCCCGCTTGGTTACAGTGGCTCATGTCTTTATGATGTCTAATTTTGGGTCTGTGTAAGAAATACATTTATGTCACAGTGTGAGAGCTTTCTGCCACAGTTTGTAGACAAGGCAGCAAGGTGTAGGCACTGCCCATCTCCTCTCCCAACCCTAGATCTCCTAACAGGGATTCCAAGGGAAGCTGTGACACAGAGCTGGCAATGCAAGTACCAAGGGGGATGTGGGAGAGAGAGGGGACACCTGGTATGACCAAAGCCAACACAAGCATATTTTGCCTGATGGAAAAAGCACATCTGTGGCTGAGATGTAAGGCTGGATATACAGGCTGCTCCTAGAGAAGTAGAAACAGATGTAGCTGTGATAGTCATGCAAAAAAATGGGGCAAACCAGCAGCACTGAGATGGTAGTGGCAGACAGAAAAAGAAACATCACAAAGAAAAAGAGAGAAGTTTGCTTGGAGGTCAGAAGCAGTAAATGAATTGTGTGAAGAATGCTACCAAGTGTCGCAAAGATTGCTTTTTAGACCCATTTTATACTTATATATGTGTTCCAGAAGGAAATTATTACATGAAGGAATAATATGTTATTCATGCAAAATACACTGGAATTAGAGTAAAAAAATGGAATCCAAATTAGCTGCAAAAAAATTGGAGAATGGGCAGATAAGCAACATAAGTCACAGGAAATTATCCTTGCAATGCTCAGGGGAATCACTCATCTGCAGCCAGAAGCAATAAATTTTGCTGAATTTTGTTGCCTTATTATACAAAAGCTATTTTAGAGATGAAAGCACTGCATAGGTCAAAAAGAATTTAGACAGGCTAGGAGCTTGAACATAAGCTTTAATGTCTCAGACTGCTGAAGAGTTGCAGAGATCTGATGGTTTGAGATGAGGAAGAGCCATTGAGGGAAAGTGAATAAAGGAAAGAGAGGCTCAATCCCAGCAGTTTTTCTGGAAATGTTACAGGCTACAGTATATAGGTCAATGGAGGAAGATATCTTTTTCATGTAAGTGATATTGTAATGTACAGAAATGTAATTCATGGCAAAAGGGCAACACAAATAGATGAACAGCATTTTTCTTTTTAGATTTTACAGAACAGTAAAAGTTCACAACTTATAGGTAATTTCTTTTGGAGCAAAGGGCATGAAATCCCACATTAAAGCCACTAACAAAGCTTCTGCAGGGTCAGGATTTTACCCAGGGTGTGGGAGGTTTTGTGGTTTGTTTTGCAGTTTTTTACATCATGAAAACCTGGGGCTAGTCCTAACTCCAATTTCACTGTCATTACATTCTAGCTCAAGTAAATCTTTAGGCAATCTTAAAACTCCTACATGCAGTCATTTAGCTTCATAATAGATTCCTGCTATAATTGCTCCATCTGATACATCAGTGATGGAGTATAATTTTTTCAGGTTCCTCTCTAAAACATGCCTCTTTTAATCACTCTCCAAGCCTTACATTGCAGGCAGGAAAATGTGGTTGGATGTAATGAACTCTTAAAATCAGGAAGATGATTTACTTCAGGAGCCACCTATTCAAGCACAGTGTCTCTATTGTTTTGTCAGGCTGATTTTTTTTTAAAGGATACCACTCTTAATTTAAACATCCATTCAAGAGGACCAAAATTTTCACCAGCTTGGACTGAAAATTTGCAAGGGTTTCCAAAAAAGAACAAGGGACTGACAGAGAGAAATACAAAAAATGTGAACATAAACTATTAAATCATGAGAGATCAAAGTAAACGATGTATTTCAAGTTGATCAAAGTGCTGAAAAATGGATGAGATTACACACATATAAAGACACTGGGGTTTTTTTCTCTCCTAGGGTCAACAGTAAGTCCAAAGTCCATGACTGACACGTATCTAATTGCTTGTCTAGATATATTATCTAAATAAACCTTATTCCCAGCTGTAAGAAAGAAAGGAAAACAATATTATTGTGTTAATTTATATGTACAATATATTTTTCTTACATATAAAAATCCTTCTGAAATTATTTTAAATAGATAGAATGCTATAAATGTGTTCCTTTAAACATAACTGAAATTTTTAAGGGCACTTTCTCCCAGTTGTTCCCCTGTAGCATCTTGGCATTGCTGTGGTCATAGTCAGGATGGTGGAGTTGAGCCATAGACTGCAACAATAACTTGGGAGACTGAATGCTATTTTTCCTGAAATTTTTACTGAAATGTAGACAAGTAGTTCTTTTGATTTCTTTTTTGTTTGGCAGTGCCATTTCTCTTACATCACACAAGGAAAAGTTACAACATTCACTCTTTTGTCACTTTTGTGTTCAGATCTTGTGTGGCCAATCCACATCAGTGTAACCCTTCTGAAAATATGTCAGGAGAGAGGCAGAAAATAAGATTTGGTGGAAGTTTAAATTGTTCCATGAACAGTCAAATAACAAAGATATTTTACTGTGGCTTTGCCTCCTGTGCCCTCTGTAGGTCCCACCTTTTCCCTTCTTGTTTCACTTACTGACTCCTCAACATCTTCCACTTTTTCATCTCTCCCCAGCACACCTATTTTTCACATCACAAAACCTTAAGCTCCCTTCAGTTTTCCCCAAGTTCCCACAGCGTTATCCTCTCTTTGCAGCCAACTCAGGAAGAAGCACAAAGCAATCATGGTTCAGTTGACGAAGGCACACTGACCCTTCAGCAAACCAAGAAAGAGGAGATCTGAGCTCTTTTTCCCTCAGTGTGTGGGAATCTGGCATCTTTCAAAACTGGATGACACTGGTGCAGAGACTCAAAGAGTTATTGGAGAGGAGCCAACAGACAGACTGATGACATATAATTAATTTCCTTTTGAAACACTGATAAAATAATCATCGTAAGATAAACCATCTGTCCATCGGTTCCAATCTTCTCATACATTTCAGAACCACAACTCTTCCAGTGTGGATTTCCTTAATGCCGTTTGTCATTGTGAAACATTTGAACATGCTGTTATAAAGCTTCACTTTCAGACCTCTGGTCAGGAAGAAGACTTACACTGATTTTCAACAGTTTGGCCTTTGTGTCCCCAACAATGCCATTGCACAGGTGTGTACTAGCTCAGACGTAACATAAAAGCGACCTCTTTATGGCCTCTGCTGTCCTGAGCAGTCTGGAACAAAAAAGTCAACATTTTCCCTGAACCCTTTTATATATTTGGCAGGGCCAGGCTGAAGTAGTGAAATCCCAAACACAGAACATGGATATAGTTGTCTACAGAATTGTTCCTTTGAGATGTTTTATGACGCAAGAGGGACGTTTCAAGAGAAGGAGAAGTTCACACTGTTCTTACCTCTCCCCAAATGCCAACAGTGTCTCTGATGTCATTTTTACAGTAAGAGAGCTGTCTGATGCAATTGTTCACAGCAACACTGCTCTTTCCAGGAGCCAGATCTTCTTCTGCCATTTCTACCCAGCCCAGAGATCGCACAGCAAAGCACTAAAAATAAACGAAAAAACATCTGTCATACAACAGCAACTAGGCAGGTAAGGTTAAAGGTCTCCATCTAGAATGGGGAAAAAATTAAGGCCTTGTAGATGGGCTTATGCTCAAAGATAAGTAAATGAAAATATAATTTATTGTGGTAGTTTGGGAAGTTCAAGAACCAATTAGTGACTAGGCATGAAAATTGGCATGAATGGCAAGGTGAAAACACTCAAAGGAACAAAGAAGGATGCATGACTTGCTATGAAAGGTGTCTCTGGAGGTAACACTAAGGTCTTCCAATAAAATAATATTGTTAACATAAAGGAGGAAACAAGAGAGCAGTAAATATTAGGATGCGCACAAATATAAAAACAATAAAGGAAAAAGCACAACTATAGATTGAAATTTTGTAGAATTGTAGAATTGAAATTTTAGCTAGAATCTAGAGCTCTAATTGAAAAGAAAGAAAACACTGCTGGATTATGTCTCTTGTGAGATATCCACTGTCTGGCTTTCAACCAGAAAATCACACTTTTTTGTGGATTACAGCAATCACTTCAATAGTGAGTTTACCTAAGGTAGCAAAGAAAAACAAATTCAGAGCTAAGAGGAAGGTAAGCTATCATAAGAGGAAAGCAGGTTTTTTCTAGAAGAAATTCAAAATTACCTTTAAAATAAAACAGTCTAATCATACATTTTTTAGGAAGATGTTTAGCCAACCAGAGCACTCAGTTGGCAGAACAAGCCAAGGCAACATTATTTTGCACATATGGTACTTTCTGCAAACAAAACAGAATGAAAGAAATTGAATGGCACCATCTCTACCCTACATCTACAAACGTAGAGAATAAAAAGTGTTAATTCTGAAAAAACAACAAAATCTGCTCATTTGCTTTCAGGCATTATGGTGGGAGAAATATAGACCTCACACTAAGTTGAAAGGAGTTTGTCTACAAGACCAAGACTTCTTCCAGAGAACATTACAGGTGTTACACTCTGAACTAGGAGTGCACTGCCAGCAATGGGTACAACAGGCTGACTGCTGTACCTCCTGGCCAGACACAACAAATGCTTTAGATGGTCCCTAAAGGTTCAGCAGGAGTAGGCCAACACTCATGGTTGAGCACTGCTGCCTTGTGCCACACAGCTTTCTCTGCTGTCAGCAGCATCCTGTGGGTCCTCAGGAAAGCAGACAATGATCCTGGGAGCTGTGGAAGGAAGGCAGCACCTGGTGACTGCTGGGAGCCTTGCTGCCTCCAGCAGCACACTGCCACACAGCCCAGGAGCTGCCACAGGAGGCCCATGCTGCAGTTACCAATCCTTCTTCTTAAGATGCAGTAAATAAGTCAGCTTCAGAGCTCAAAAGTTGAATATTCACTTGCCACCTTCTAAAATCTGCTGTGAAGTCAGTGAGTTGATCAAGCTCACACACCATCACTGGTGTGCCATTTGGGAACAAGTGCCCTCAAAAAAACCCCACCCTGAAACACCAAGGCATTTTAAATATGCATGATATGTCAATTTTTTGGCAAACTAAGGGAAGAATAAATTCCACCAGTGGATAAAAAGATTAATGAGTTTCTCCCTCCCTTTAAAACTTTTCTCCTCCTTCAGCCTTCTTTGAGTTTGCACAATGCATTCATCCAGGCTCACTCCAGCAAGCAGGAAAACCAAGAAGCCTAAGAGCCTGCCTCCTGTACCTCTGGTACCCACTACAACGATGCATCTCATCTCAGGTATCAGACAGCAAACACACTCTGCACTTGCATAAAACCCTTTAATGAGTGTAGGTAAAAAAAATAAAGCCTTTCATGCCTCCAGCTTTTTTGTGGATTTTTTCCTTTCTTTTTTTTTCTTTGCTTTGCAAACAAGGGAATCAACATGAAAATTCTTCCACATTGCTGCTTCCTGACCCAGCTCTGCTGGAAACCCACAAAAGTGCTGACTTTCCATTCTAAAGGGCCATGAAGGAGAAGATGAAAGGGGAGAAAAAGGAGGGGTCAATACTCAGGGGTGCTCTTCACTTCAGGGCTATGCAAGATACTTAAAAAACCAATTTTTTAGCAATTATTAAGGTGCTCTAATCTTAAGTTGTAGAATTGTTTCAGGCACATTAGATGCTCATGAATCTTGCTATAAGTGCTGCTATACCCACTGGAGTATTAAATATTTATCTTTGCAAGCTTTAAAAATACTGATTTTTACAGTACCAGAAGAAAGCGGGTTTTTACAAGTATTTAAATATTAAATTGAATAGCAGAATATTAGCAGAGACATATTTTCTGAATCATGAGAGAGGTGAATAACTACATATATACAATAGGCATATTGTTTCCTTGTTGCTCTTCACATCTCAACCACATCTGCAATTTCTTAGCTGCTTTCTGAACCCAAGCATAAATATGGAACCACAGAATGCTTTGGGCTGGAAGGGACCTTAAAGATTGTCTAGTTCCAATCCCCCTGCTGTGGGCAGGGACACCTTTCACCAGATTGCTCAGAGGCCCATCCAACCTATACAGTCCTTGCACTGAACAGAGTGTGTCTTAAGAAGGCCATAAAATGATGAAAGACTATCTGTTCAACTTGACAGCTGGTAAATCTCTTATTAGTAAAGATGGTGAACTGTTTTGCTTTTTTTTCCCCCAGACTTTTTTTATTCTAGGTTTGAAATTCTCTGGTGGGAGCATCCACTGTATTTATGCAGTCCACTGTCAAAACAGTACAGTGAGCTGATTGCAACACCCTTGTCTACCCTACATATTGCCCTCCATGAGAAGGACCTGGCTTCCTTCTCTGATTCTATTTCCTCTTGGTGCTTCCAAGTGAGATAGACATGAGAAAGCCCTTGGCTTCTGACACTTGACAAGTTTTTGTGTATTTCACAAGAAGCCCTTACCATAATCCAAACAAAACGCTCCGAACAGCTTCAGAAAACAAACCAATTTCCCAAAAACTCACTGCAAACAAAAACCTCTCAATAAACCCTAAAAAGACTCAACATTCTACTCACAAGGCAATGCATGTACCTCATTATACATATAAAAGTAACTTCTGCTCAAAATACACCTAAAGACCAAAAACTTTGTATTTTGTGCTTAAGTGAATAGATGTGCTGATGTGGCTCAGCAGACATAGTTGACCTTCACATGGATTTTCAGAACTAGAAAATAGGATGACCCAGTAACATGTGACACGTACCAAGGTCCACTCAGTGTCAGTATAACAAAGTATATAAATACACACCTGTGGAGTGTGATGGAAGAGATGAAGAGAGATGGAAGTCTGAGCATGCATGCCTGCATGTCTGTTTTCTCTGCATATTGCCAGCAGCTGGATTGTAAGAAATCGACTTTGTGTTTTATTGTTAGTTGCTTTTATCCTCTTTCTTTATTTGACTTAGAGGTTCTCTTCTCTTTAAAACAAAACAGCACAAAATGCAGCAGAAACAAACCATCTAGTGTCTCCAGCCAGATATGACCTAATTTTTAGACCATGGCTGGCTGAGTTAGGGGTGACAGCAGAATTGTTTAGTACTCTAACACACTAACACAGCATCATGGTTCCCTGCCTCCCACCAATGATACTGACAAGCCAAGAGACAAAGTACTTTCTTTGACCCCAAAGAGCTTTGATAATGCACTCTGCTGTCTTCTGGAACTAACATCTAGAGGCAAACCAAGCCAAGCTAAAAAACAGAGTGTAGCTTCTTTCTTCATTAAGAGTCTATGAGCTCAGTAAAACCATCATTCATAGCAACGCCCATTTGTTATGCATCTCTGCTTGAGGCTTAATCTGTGGCAACTAATAATTATTGGCCTGTCATAATTTCAAAGTAATCCCAATGCCAACTTTTGTCTTACGGTAGTGTATCTGATTTATTTTCTCTCTTAGAGAAGGTTTTCTGTGCCTGGTCTGCTTGCCCTCAGACTCTTTTCAAGAGCTGGCAAAGAAAAACAGGTTTGAAAAAAACCAAAAGAAGTTCATAAATACAGAAGGATAAAAGATACTTAGGAATTGTATACTGTGCAAATATTGCTATTTGGGACTGGGAAGATCAAAGATACTACCACAAACATTGCGTGACTAAGAGAAGTGAATGAAAAAATGTCTCTTAAACCACAGTAAGTCAATAATCTTGTATTTTTATCTTGACTAGAGACTTCATATTTCCTGCCTGGCTACCCAGGACATTGTGAAAAGAAATTACACAGAGGAAAAAAAATGCACCTTATTGCACACTAGGCCATGAAAAGACAGATGAACAAATATGAAAACACAGGTATTGCTGGTTGGTTTACAGTTCTGGGGAACCTACGTTTAAATAGTTGCAAATCCAATTAATGTTTCAGGGTTAATGATTTGTAACCTAAGAGTCAAACCCATAAATACTGTCATCTGGACTCTATACAGAGCTGTAAATCTCTCTTTCAGTGCAGTTGTGATCCAAAACATTGCCTAAAGCTGGGGAGCTTTAGGATTTAAGAAATGAACAAACCACAGGTCACACTTCTGCTCTTTTGCATTGCAAACCCTTCACCACAGGGCAGGGTTCTGCTCTGCAGCAGCTTTTTCAAGAGGAACTCTGGAAAGAGCTTTGGCAGGGACACAGAACTGTGACAATGTTCTAACCATAAGCAAATCCACACTCTAACTGTTGCATTATGCAGTGCTAAGCATGTAGTATTAAAGAAAATATAATAATTGTGAAAAACAAAGCAAATACAATCCCCTACTAAAAAGATGACAAGAGATCAAGTGCACATGACTGATGGCAGGCTGGATGGACCATAAGGGTGTGGATAGAAAAGACCTCACTATCGGGTGAAAACGAATTAGAACATCAGTTTGAGAATTGTAATAAGTCAGCTGAGACTCCATTATCTTCATGCAGGGAAAAGCCAAATCTTTATTTTCACAACTCATTTTATTCAGTTCTCACAGACCTGCAACTTTAATTGGTTAATAGCTTTCTTGCCTCTTACTCTATTGGTTAGTTACTTACTTTAGAGTTACTCTAAAAGGTATTTTGTCTATCAAATCTCTCTTTTCTTGTATTGTTTACATATTTTCTTTACTGATTCTCATGGGACAAATCCCTTGTTATTGCAGGTGCATTTGTTTTTCAACCCAAGAATAGGTCGTAATGCTAACGAGTTTTCATGCCAAGATTGTTTTCATATGATTGCAAATCGCTTAACTACACTTAGAAGAGATGTAGGCTAGCTATCAATTTAATAGAGCAGGCCTGATTTTATGAGGCCTTTGTTTTATAATTCTTCTACCTGTCATGATAGAGAACAACAAACTAATGTACATTACAAGGCCACAGACAGATTGTTTTTCATATAACACAGCTGTTGGCAGCCACTATGAACACATCTGTATTAAGAGTATGTTTGCCTTGATGCTTTAAATCTGTGCTACTTATTTCTTCTCTACTTCCAAGCCCACAGGACAGCTTGGTTCTGAGCAGTTTCCCTTTGTTTCCTTTTATATTTTTCCTTTTTAAAGGTTATATCTGCTTGCAGACATACGTAAATCACTACAATTTTTAATAAGGCCTTTTATCACAGACCACTGAGCAGGTTTGTGCCTGAGACACAGCATGTAGGTCACATAATTAACCATTTATTATACAGCCAAAATAACCTTTGAAATTTCACTTGCATTTTCTTTGATAGTTAGAAAATTAAAAAACTTATCATTATTTTATGCTTTGGAAGATCAATTATCATAACATATTATCTTTCTATTCTGAGGAAGAAGTATGTTCCAGTATATTTGCCAGCTACATAGCAAGAAAGATTACATTGATTTCAGATAAAAATACTGGAGAAGATCAAAGAGTAACAAGAGAATAAAAAGATGTTATGCAATTAATGAACAAGCACTCTCATTTAATTGACATGAAGAGACTGCAGTGCATCTACTTTCTCAAAGAAATACTCACAGATGTCACATAAAAGTTCTTAGCTACAAAAAATATCAAAATGCCTTATCAAAAACATACTAATAAGACTTCTCAACATTTCCAGCTTCCTGTTGCAGTTCATCTTGTATTACTTGAATTACTGAAAATGCCCATGAGATACAAAAATAAGCACAGAAATATTCATGTCACAACAGAATTCAAAAATCACTAATAAATGCTATTTCAGGCAGATGATTATAAACTAAACTCCCCTAGAATTAAATACAGGGACTTTACAAATACTATAAAATAAACTTTATAATAAATTACTTCTTTAGAGGAGGTCAGCATCAAATTTTCTGTTCTTGCAGTCCCTTACTCATTCTCCCAGCCACTACAGTCTCATTTTTCCAGACCTGCAGACTTCAATGTGTAGGATGACAAAAAGCCCCTCTCTTGTTTTGAGCTTAATGCTTCTGTCTCAGTGGTTTTCCCTGGCTTACAGCCAGAGGTCAAATCTGCTCTATCAAGGCAAGAAAATGTTGCAGGAACATTGTGCTTGTTCAAGACTTTTTAAAATCCAGTCATTTGAGCAAAAAATAAAATGGACACTACTGCTCTCTACTAACATCCCCTTCTGAAGAAGAAATTAAAATCACCTTATTCTTTTCTCCAGTCTTCTCAGCATGAACAGGTTTTCACTTTAGATGCTCTATAGATAGCTTGACCTCAGACCCTAAAGGGATGGGTTTATGCACTTTGCTTTGAACCAAGGCTGGTTTGGGCTTCATTTTAATGTAGTGAAATAAAACCTCTGCTTTCTCATTTAAGAAAAGGCAGTCAGATTTTTCACCAGAAACTAATAAAGGATGTTCAAATTCGGGTCTATCTTGCAGAGTAACTGAGCTGTTAGGATAACTCAAGCAGATTTCACTATTCTGTGACACACAAACTTGACCCCAACAAATACACACATACACTTTGTCAGTAGAGGCAAGCCCTGCAGGAGTTTAAAGAATGTACACGTTTATTTATTTAAAACTAATGCTCTGAACTTGTTAACTTCAACCTTAAATGCTGTGCTTTCCCAATGTAGGCTCAGATGACAGATATAAGTGCTGCTAATGCCACCAGCAGTACTTTATTTAGTACTGTAGTGCATAATTTCAAAGGGAATATCCAAATCTTAAAAATCCTGTCAAAACGTACAAAGAAACAAAAACCCCTGAAGAGCTCCCAACCTTTAAGTGAACTCTTGACCTCATGAATCACTGCAGAAAAACCTTCCAGCTTCACTGAAGTCAGAATTTCATGTCTCTTTAGAAGCAACATTATTACAAGTAATTTGATTTCTGCAGAAATTATGTTTACAACAGGATCCAAAGTCAATGAAGTTAAATCACTATTCATCAATTCCCACTTTTCAAAAAGGACTTAAATAAGCATGAATCCAGAATCCAGAAATCTTGAGCCGTGCTGGACCTCCCACATTTGAGGACCCATTTACTGTCACGCTGTCTCCTTTAAGCACTATGGAGTCATCATCTCCAAACATATGGAATAATGCATAACTGCAACATGGCACTATGATGGACAGCACATCTCATGCTTTTGCATCTCTTAAGAGATAAGTATTATCCCTTTTCTCTTGGATGCAATTTTGACAAGGAAAACTTCTCATTTTTTAAAGTGAAATTTAGGAATAGAACTAAAAATAAATATATATGCTGGCTAGAGCTATCTAAATATTGCTCTGTCATTCAACTCAATGTTCCACTTCAATTGATTTTTAAATGAACTTCCTCCATAAATGTACCTTTCAGCTAGTCCACAATGGAAAAATAACTCACCAAATTTGTATCATGCTGGTTTCAAAATGTGTACGTGCAACATGTAACATAAATAAATATCCATATCTTTATATACACACAAACAGCACCTTTTTCCATTAAAAAGCTATGCCATGGAACGGTAAGCACTGTAACATTTCAAACTAGAACAAGCTATTTCCCTGAGCTGCCCTAAACTGGCAAGGTAATGTAAATAATTGAAGAGAAATACAAAAATATCTGTCAGTTCATTTTGTAGCAATACAATGAACAGACATTCAAGAGGCAATTCACAGTCAACAGGCCATTCCATTGCTGAAGCTGACAAAGGCTACATAGATTTTTTAGAGGTGAAATAGTTGGTCTCAAGTGGGGAGTATGAAGGGTTGCAAGCTGTGATTACCTCTGCACTGTACTAGCAGAGATGCTGGTGAGATGATAGCGAGGTCTGCCAGCAGTGTCAGCCCAGGCTGTGCTGAACTGGGAGCTGCTTGCTGACAGAATGCATTGGTTTGCAGAACTGCCACAGAAACTTTATGCCTGTGGCACATGAGTATGATGAGCTGCTGCTTCTCCCAGTTTCTGTCCATTCCTGAGGGTTCCTTCAACAACCACACACAAAGTACTGCTGGCCCATGAAAATTTTACTGTGTTGCACCATAAAACAGTGAATAAATTGTGATTAAAAACTACTAAAATAAGCAACATTAAAATATTAGAAAGTGAAGATTCTTTTAAAAAAAAATTTGCTTAGATCAGCAACCTGGAGTTTTCTGTGTTCTACTGAACCACCACAGTTTGTTATATGGTTGTACACAGCAAGATGCTGTACACAGACTCCAGCCAAGAAAAACTGGACTGTATACCTCCATGAGAAAAGTACTGAACATGACACTGACACTTTGACCTAGTGAAGCAAAAGGAACTGCCACCATGGAAGAAACAACACTATTTAAAAAATCTAAATTAAAAAATAGGTATGTTCCTATTTTCTCAAACATAGCCAGCACTTCCTAGTATCCCATGCCTGAGAGGCCACAGCAGCACATTGGGTGTCACACAGTTGCAATTCCAGAGGCAAGGCTGCCTCCAGTATCACCTCACCTGACTGGCAACCAGGGAAGCTGCCTCCCCACAAGGACAGTGGTCACTGGCATGCACCTAAACTGCCCACACAATCTGGCCACTCATGGCAAAGGCAGTAATTGTTCCAAGGGCAAAGCATGACCCACACAGCTCCAATCTGCATCATTCATCCTCCTGTAATGCATTTGGCATCTATGTTCTTACTACCCTGACAACAATTCCTGGTCAACACACCTGTGGCAGACACAGCCACTGTCAATACTGGAACTTTACTGGCCATGAAGGTACTTTGTTTTGATTTGAAACAAAGGTGTTCATCATTTATCTTCTCTTCCCACTCCTGCAGAAATCTCACAGCCCAGTGCAAACCTTTTGTACAATGTATCTTAACAAAACAAATCCTGATAATGCCCCCAAATTCAAGACCTAATTCTTGCATTACAAACCTGGAAACTAACGGCAAATATTCAAGCAGCTCCCATTCTCTTTCACATGAGGAATGGTTTTGTGTGTTTTTCTAAGGAAGACTACAAGTAAAATCTCTCTTCTACATGCCTCCTACTGTTTGGGCACTCATGTCCTGATTGTGCCTGTTAGGCTCACAGCTAATTAGATGCCACAGATATATGGGATTCCTAAGAATGAAAGACATGTAATATTTTGAAGGATCTCATTATAATCTTGAATGGCTTGAGAAATTAAGCTACATTATCCCAGATATTTATATTTTATATGTAATATAACAAAAAACCACACTGTAACTCTGTATGCCCTTATAAAGTAAATCCATGAGATCAGGGAAAATGCTATATCTTCCTCTGCCCTGAACTCATCTTCATATTTGATTAAACCAGATTCCATTTAGGAACAAGGTGGAAGCAAATATCCTCTAGGTGGAAATCTGTATTATGATGTACATCACATCACGATATTAGCAGTTTTTACCTAATGACACAACAGATGTCAATAGCAATAACTATCACGCACAGACATAAATAAGCAAACACATTCTCTGAAAGGTCTAATGCACTACATGAAAAAGACTATTTAAAAAAATAAATCATTGAGGATATGTATTTTAGTGCTTTAGTTGGCTATTTCTAAAACTGCCTTTGAAGCAGAACATTTTCAAGCACCTGCATCATTTACCTGTAGCATCTCTATACATGGGAGGGTGCCTTAATACTGCTAAAATTCAGAAACAACAAACCAGTTTAGAAACAGCCATCCCCATTACTCACCATTGCTACCCAGGAGTTGCAAAGGTGGAATGGTGAATTACAGTTGAATCAGTTTGTCAGTAAGACTAGTTATGGCAGAAAAACCCCCCACAAAAACCACTTTAGAATAAACTTGAAATTAATACATGGGTTTATATGCTGTGGTTCGCTTTTAAGAGCAAAGGAATGGGTACAAGATTTCTTCTAGTGCTATTTCCTAGGGAATGAAAACAAAAGATTGTTTTGAAAGAAATAAATTCCTAACCCAAAACACCACTTTAGGAGAAAAACTGTTCACGATACCCCATTTCTCCTTTATTAATCTACTTTTGTAAAGAGACTTAAGATGGAATAAACTCCTCAAATTTAATTAATTGAAATTAATTGAATTGAGGCTTTCTGCAGCATTTTGTGAGCTCATGAGAAGACTGTAATGCAGCCTGAGGTGTACTACTGGAAAATGCTGAATACTCCCTGCTTGAACCAAGAGAATTTTAGAAGGTACTCTGACTGTATGAAAAGAATAATTTCTTGGGATTGCTGGACATGGCAAAAGCTCCTCTCAGGTTAAGTCTTCACTTGGATCAGAAATCAGATTCATGTCCATCCCCAAGGATACACGGTGATTATTTACACATGATCCTGTGTCTAGGCAGTCCTGATTTGCTTCTCGAAAAGACCAGAAAGAAGCAAATATACAATGCCTCCAAAACACATACACCTGCTTCCATAGTAAGAAAAGCAGCCAAGATACGGATATTAAATCTCTGGGGAACACATTGTATTTTGTAAAATTATTTTGATGGTGCTTAGATTATTTTGATTTACAGGCCACTTTCACAACAGCCACAAGTCAGCTTACCAAAGGCCATCTGGTTAAACCCCAAAGCCCAGGTAATCCATAGAAATTCATCACCAACTCACTTTCCACGTCTCCAAGTGTGTTTTCATTCACCTACAGATGAATCACTAAATTTAAGTACCTGTTACCAACATCTCCTGATGCTCTCTCTCTTAGAAATAGTCTCATTCTCTTCCTTTGAGATCCAGAACATTTACTGATTTCTAAAGTAGAAAACAGTCTTTTGGAGAAAATGCCTAGGACTTCCACAGGTTTAAATACATTCTTCCCATTCTTAGACAATGGTACATAGCTAAAACTGCTCTAAAATGGTGAGGCTCAAAAAGTGAACTTTTGCTGAGCAGACTAATGTGGATAGGGAATTTGAAAATCTGTGCTTGAAGACAAAAGGTGGGAATAAAGGCATGTCCAAATGTCAGGCCAAACAGGCCAATCTGGAAAAGATTTTAGAGAAAATCAGTCACATGGGCTTTCCATTTTTCATCCATTCCTAGGTGCAGTGACAGGATTTCCAGGAGGATCTGTTTCTATATATGGACATAATAAAAAAAAAATTAGCACCTTTAGCACATTTTTACATAGAGATATTGTATTTTATAACAATGAAAAAAAAAACCCAGAAGAATTTACAGTCTGGGATTGGTAAAAGCATCTTTTGTCCTCCTTGAAACTCAATTAGGAAGGCACACATTGCTCTATAAATTAACCAGGAAGGTTACGATCTGTCTCCTGGGAAGCACCAATTCAAAACTCATTTCTAGTTGTGCATGTTTCACATACAGAATTAGGAACCTCATCAAGCACAATGAGCCATCTCTTCCAAGAAATTTCTACCAAAAGAAATTACTGGAATCAAGAAGCTGGATGTAATAATCCTCTTCTTTCCACTTCTCCTTTATGACCTTCTCCAGACAATCTGACTGAGGCACCACAGATTTGAAACCATGAACTGCATCTTAAGCACATGATACACAGAGAAACATTTGTTCTTTACTGACAATTATGAATGCTTGAATGTGTTGCCGCATAAGTCACTTTTCTTACAACAATTATATCAATTATATTCCATGCTTTTCCCAAATCAGGCATTTTTGTGGTGCTTCAATCTTTGCAGAAGTTGACAGCGGGGGAAGACAACTACTACAGTTTTCCACAAGGTGGCACGGTTCCCTTTGTGAAATACAGCATCAAACGTGGCATAGAGAATCTGCTTTTTCCACAAATGCACTGGCCAATGTCATGAATAGCTTTAAGATCTCTCACATACCTCTAACAAAGTTCATTTTAACAAATTCTTCCAACAGATAGTTTAATGAGTTAAAAAAAAACTTCCTTCTCTTGTGAGGAAATGAAGAAAAAGTATTTATCTGTGCTTGCTGCCACACAAAAGCAAGCTTCAGTCAAAGATAGTTAAGACACATAATATGTCAGGGGAGAGCCTAAAGGGCAAAAAATATCTGATTTTTCCAAACCATCAATTTCAAATCCTATCAGACTTCTTTCAGGTTCTCAATATTTGGAGTGAAATGGACTAGCAAGGAATCCACCTACCACATACCCTTCCCATCCATGTGAGAAATAAAGATCCCAGAGCATTTTCCCCAGGTGAAGATTTTCCCTGCTGTTTCTGGACCACTTCCCATTCCTGTGACATATGTCCATACTTGCTCTGTCCTTGGGGCAGAGGCAAAAGCACTGGACAGCTCTGCCCTCAGCCTCTGCTGCTGCAAATCAAATACCATAAGAATCATCATGAAAGGAATAACTCTATCATTCTCAGGACAGGAACCTAATGCTCCTCACTCCTTCAACTCCTTTTACTGTGCTCAGAATTTAGTGCTTGTCATTGTAATGAGCACAGCTGAAACCCTTGCTTTTAAACTACCAGCGGGCCAAGTGAAGTACAACTATTTACATCTGATTTAAACATCACAAGCAAAATAATCAAGATGACAAAGAAAATTTAGTGCCCTGATCAGTCTGTTTTCTCTCTTAAAATATATCATTAATACTATTAAAATTATCAACTCTGTTGCATACATATTTGCTCCTGCAATTATTTGAGCTTCTGATCCTGTCAATTGCTGCAGCTGTATGGCACAGCCAAAATACTTACTTAAATTACTTGGATTTTCAGTTACAGAGATTCATATACACCCTTAACAGTGACAAGGCAAAATTATCAATACGACAAATCTGGAGATAGATAGGCAAGCATTCAAAACTTTCTGCTGCTCCTTTCTCCTCAAAACCCTTAGATTACAATTGTAAAAGCTTTGATTTAATGATGGTGCTTCACCACATAATAGTCTAATTTTTCTCCATGAACTGCATCCTCAAAGTAGGTTGTATTCTCTCTTTCAAAACATGAAGTTTCTTGTTCTAAAAGGTAACTTCCTTGTTAGTAGGTGTAAGTTGAAGCTGACATATAAAAAAGGAAGAGTACTTTAAAAGGGGACAGACTTGAAAATAAAGAGCAAATTCTGTCCCTGTATGCCCTGGAAGCTATCCAGAGAGAATAAAAAACAGAGCCCTCTCTCACATAGACACTCACTCAGTTGTGCAAGAGGACAGTTATTACAGTTGGACAGTAGAATCTTGAGCTCCAAAATCCAATTTCCTGGCTTATGTGATATTTTAAAATAAGTCACACTTTCCTGACCCAACTGAATGAAGCTTTAGATCTCCAAATTCCTTTGATGGAATTAGTCTTGCATGGTCAATCCACATTGTGCCAAGAGGAGGGGTACACTGAATTTCAAAACTTTAGGAGACATTCTGCATCTTGCAAGTTTATGCTTACAAGTGCTAGATTTTTGAATTGCTCTGTCATTGTGGATCTTCATACAGACCTTGGCTTCTGGATCACTGTTGATGCTACAAGAATCGTCATCATCAGATTGTGGACCATTTCTGTGGCACAGGAAAAAAAAAATACAAAGACAAAATCAGTCTTAAAATCATATGACAATTACAGCACAACACAGAAGGGAGTTGGTCATTTCACTGAGACTTCTGAAATCGTTGTACCTGAGCTTCAAAGAGGCATAGCGTAATGTGGCTCCTTCAAACTCTTTCAGACTTGGGTCGGGGTTCACAGTGGCTGCATGCAGGTCCTAGAGACAGAGGCAGTGCTATTAGTATAGTTTTAACACTATTATAATAGTATTAAGTACACCATCATGTTATTTCTTATCTCAAAGGGAAATTAAATCCTCCCTGCAAAGAAGCGATAGTATTTCTGGCTGAAGTTGAAAAGAGGCATGCATATATATATAGATATATGTATATATTTCTCAAGCTGCATTTCATTCAGTGCAGGCATCTTATTTGTTATATCATGGCAGTTGCCCTGCTAGTTTAGATTGAATCCATTCCAAGTGGAAAGATCAGAAAAGGCAGCATGTTTGTGAGCTAGACTTCCCTAGCAGTACTCCCACTCACTTTGGCCTAGGTTATGAATGACATTCATGGAAAAATAAAAAGGGAAAACAGCCACTGCCATGCAAAAAACAAGGGTAATAGTAGTAAAGGTTCTAAAATCTGACAATATACTTGCCTTCCAAATGTCACTATTAATCTTTCCCCCATTCAGTACAGCAAAATCACTCCATGGCTGTTTCTAGACACATAATTATTCACACAGGAAGAAGCACATTGATTAAAAAAAAAAAGAAAGAAAAAAAGAAAAAGAAAAAAAAACACAAGACACTGTTGTTAGCATTGATATTTACAGGATGGGTTAGGGAACAGATCACCTCAAACTTCAACTACTTACTCTACTATACCATGGCATTTGGAGGAAAGGGGAGAGAAGACATGCCTCTAACAGTTACTTACCAAAACAAATGATTGAAACAAGGAAAGTTAATATAAATTAGAAACAGACAATGAAATTACTCTTTAACTATGATCTGAAAAGCAAGCAAAATGAATCTGAATATGAATGTTGGCCACAGCTGCTACAGCCTTTTGTCAACAGCAATTAAGGGGAAACATTAGGATTTCCATTTGACTGCACTTTTGCTAGAAGACCCTGATGGTACTGGAACTAGAAATACTGAAACACGAAAAATATATACAAGGATAAGATACATATAAGGTACAAATCAAATATTTCTAGAGAAAAAGCACAAGAAAAGGGCAAGGAAGGGAAAGAAGATTAGTAAGGAATGCAGAGATTTCTTGCTGAAAAAGTAGTTTTTAGAAGTCTAGAAGCTTTTTTAAAAAACAATCCCAAACAAAACACCATTCATTGTCCATTCAAGTTTCTCAAAAATTTTCACAGGTGTTCAGTGGTTCAATCAAGCAAGTAGCAGTGTGTTTAGCACTAAGCAACCTGAGGGTCAGGCTTTTCTGCAAAGCTTGAGAGGAACAGCTGATGCTGGAGTGCCTCTCTCCTCTGTCTCACCAAGAGAGAATTCCCACAGTTCTCAATAAAAGCCAGGAAATTTGATTGCTGGGAGATCCAGAGCCACATCTTTATAACTTCACCAAATCAAGAGATCCTGAAATTATTTCCCCTTTTAAGATGAGCTCTGCTGGTCTGTCCAGCTCAGCCCCAAGGTGAAGTGTTACCCACTAATATGGCCCAAACGCATTAATCTGCAGGGTGGACTTCTCACCCTGGAAGTATTCTCAATATATCCCCACTGGAGGAATTATTTTGTGAGAAACAACTCCCAGGAGTAACCCTTTTCTAATGTGCCTTTGAACTAATTGAGTTGTTACATTTTCCTCCCAAGCCTCTTCTCTTTAATTACTAGCTGTTAGTGGTTATGTTGCCTACAGAAGAACAACTTCTAGAGGTGTTCAAGACGTGGGATGAGTTAGGCTATAAGAAGACACAACTACCATCACCAAATTCTGCTATGATTTCAAAGAAGTTCTTACTGAAACTTAAGCACTACAGCCTTTTCTCTGCAGAGGAAATGGGAAAGAGGCAGCAAAATTTCTAAAATTTGGAAGAGAATGTCACAAACGACAAGGATTCAAAAAGGAAAGTAATTTGACAACACACAAGAGAAAAGAGGGATCTAAAACTCAGTCAAATTTAAACAGCTGTGCAAAACCAAAATATATTTTCACGCTTTTGAGGGGAAGGAAGGGAAGGAATGGTACAGGTTATTCATATTTAGCGTTCATTAGCATTTTTGTTAAATCAGCAGGATTTTTGCATAATGCTTAGCCCATAATTGCTTTGGATTGAAATTTACTGATTCTCTTGTGAAAAAATTGCCTTGCACTTTGTGTAAAAGTGAGACATTTTCACATTATTTTCCATTTCTATGCATGACAGCATCATTTCTCCCCACCCTTTTTTTTTTACTTCTCTCTTCAACAGTAATAACTGTGGTTTTTTAATGCTGAATATCCAGAGTAAGCTACAACATAAAAATGGCTGACTTGATCTGCTCTTTGTTGACTGCCCTCAGCTGTGAGCCACATTCTACCAAATGAAGCAAAGCTTCTGTATATTACATTATTTAAGAGACAGGGACGCAATAAAATAAAATGAAGTAAAAAAAAGGAGGAAACAAGACAAAGGGTAAAAAGGTGTTACTCTGGGAGGTGGGCGGGGGGAAAATGGTGTTTCTAAGTGTTTGTTTGACAAACTCATAACCTGAAAGAGCCCAAATAAACTCATTCAAGACTGGCACATGATGCTTTACAGACAAATGTGACTTAGATGCAGTATTTTTATGGAGTCATGGAAGCCAATTGGTTCAGATATGAAATGCTACCCATGCCAGTCTTCAATCCTAGATTATACTCTTTCACCTGCCTAAAACCTATATATATCTCTCAACCTTTTCAGAATGAAGCAACACAAGTCCAGCATGGGAGAATGAGCTAAACCAGCCCTCTCAAAACACATTGTCTTGAAGCACAGACTTCCAGCAGCAATGAAGGAACCAGTAGGACACAGCTCATACATGGGCCCAGCTTGGAGGTGGAAGTTCTCCACAAGTGATGCTGCCAGTGGTAGTGTTGGGATAAAGGCATTTGGGAGCCCCTAGTCTAGACTGAATTACCAATCTTCTGTGAAGTGTCAGATTGACCTTATCACAGACACCTGTATTACCCTTTCCCAGGGAGGGGCATTTGTGTATGCAGCACTGCAGTTAACAGGAATTGAAACAAATATCACCTGCAAGTGACTTGGAGATGATACAGCGCTGGCATGTATCAATTGCAGAGAGACTAAAACCCAAAAATTCATGACAGGTGACACTGTCAAATTATTTCATTACTCCTATCTCTTAAACACACACTATGACTCATTTCTCTCTGACTGCTCTGTACTGGGGTTCTGTAAAGATTCTTCCTCCACTTCCTTTTAACAAAGCTTGGCATCAGTGGTTTTGAGAAATGCAAGACTTTTTCTCTAACAGCTCTCACTATAAATCCAGTTACGCCTGGAGCTTCTGAAGTTGTTTCAGTATTTGGAAGTGGACAAAATCCTGAGCCCAATTCATGCTCTTGTTTTGAACTCCAATACTGTAAGTCTGGTGGTATTGTATTGGAACGCTGTCTTAATGACCACTGAGTCAAAAAGCCAGTACTGCTTCAATAACACTAGGATGCTTATCAATGAATGTAGAAACTGACAAAATGCAAATGCTTTTGCCTATATCTACAAATAAAATAATTACACGATATCATACTAATACAAATTTTGGAGATGTGCTTATTTTCTGTATCACCTTTTACAGCACAGTATATGATCTTGGTGCTGCCATAGAACTGTCTATGCATAAATCTTTGCTGGAACAAATTCTTTGATGAATTAGAACTGCCATTTCAAAACTTAGGTGAGTTTACTATGTATTCACATACACGTACGTCTTACTTAATACATCCATACTGTATTAAAATCTATGTTATTACAATTCATACATTTTGTACTCTCATGACGCTGCTGAGAATGAATGACTATTATTCATAATTACAAACTATATTTCATTTAAAGCAAACAGAATCATGAAAGGTTAAAAATACCCACGTAATACATTACCAGCAGGTCTGAAATTTTAATTGTAAAGACACTTTAAACAGAAGTAGAAAAATATTTCAAATTAAAATATGCCATTTTTCCTTTGCAGTTTACCAACCATACTGATTTCTGGGTTTTTGTGAAAACCATCTATAATTTACTAATTAAGGTCCCATTCTCTACATTCTAGAGTAAGGAAAATAATAATGGTAAAGTTATATCCTTCACATGCACATTACAGGAATTTTTACTAGAAGCTTGTGCAGCACTTTAGATTCCGTGTTTCTGAATTTTTTCTTGTTTTCTACCAGAATTGTAACAGTTACAGTTCTTTCCCCATGAATGCTCTCAGAAATTATTTCCAGCATGCCTGGTGTACAGTATGAAAGCTGGACTGATGTAAACCATAACTGAAATGTTGTGGTCAAGTTTGCAGACCTTATGAGTAGCATTTATGAACATGTGGAAACAACCTTTCTAAAATAATGAACAAGATTGTACATATTTAAGCCTACATAGGATAAAAGTCTCAGGATCAATATGGTAACACATACTTGAACGTCCTTAACTCCTCTTAACTTTCATGTAAGTTAGTTTGTTGCATATATGAACAAAATCAAGAACAGAAAAAATGTTCTCTCTAAATGAATTAAAAACCAACAAACCATTCCCCTAGGAACTGCCTGATCCAAAACTCAGAGCCAGTACAAAGACTTCCCTTGACAGAGCTGTGGACATTTTTCTTAAAATTCAGTATAAAAATAATTTAAAACCAACCGTATTTTATATTTGTATTTAATTCCATAGAAGTCTTCCCAGCACACTAAAACAAGGTGATTGTATTTTTTGAAGCATATTCTTCTTTATGAGAATTGATTTCATTTTTCTACTTACATGAAACAAAACAAACCCTTGGAATGTGCCTGAAAGCATTATTTTAAAAGGCAGTATCACACATACTGCGCCTTCAGCACATGGAGGACAGAGTTTATCTCTTTCTGTTTCTAGTTAAAGCCTGACTGCAACACTGATAGATATTTGGTACTGGCAGGATGTAGAGAGACTTACACTTGAGAACACTACATGTTTATTCAGTAGAAACCACCCTGTAAAGGAACTAGTGTCTCAAATGAAGACTCATATGTCTTTTGTGATACTCCTACCAAACAAGCCAAAAAGAAGATGCAAATAAAGAGTCCAGACAGAAGTCTTCTATCATGTACAAAAATTGTATGTATCCTGTATCCATATAATGCAGCAATGCTTCAGCCTATGCCACAAAACTGCCAAAGTTTCACACTCATCAGGCACTGCCTGTATAATTTAGCAGAGACACGTCTGATTTCTTCCTACACATACAAAGCTTAGGGTGTTTCATCAGGCACCACCATTATAAAATGCCATAGAGAATCAATACTTACAAGGTATTATCAACAAGTAGCTACACTTTGGGACATTATCAGGCCAGTTTAGCTAACAGGTAAACCTGCAAGTTCAAAAAGTTATTTCAATTTTCCTAACAGTATGTAGCCCACAAGAAGACACAGCAGGTTACCTCAGTTTCTGGAGTAGGAGATGGAGTAATGGAACCAAGCGATCCTTCTCGTGAGCCCTGGAGATCTGTTGGGATGGACACAGGACGCTGCCATTGAGTTGTTCCTGTTGGTATGTGCCAGTAGTAGATCCCAGCAATGTCATTTATTTTTTTCCAACCAGGTGGTAAGTCTGGGTCTGTCTGAAATGACTGATCACTCCATATATCTGCTGAGAACAAGGAAAAAAAAAATCACACAAAGACACAAAGTTCTTGCATGGGTCTGCACACCTGGTATTGCTGTTTTACAGTTCCTGTGCAAATGGCCACCAGAAAAACATATCAAATTATTGAGGCTCATTGTAACATGACAGATGAATAACCTCTTGTTATACTGCTGCTCTTAATCCCTTTTTGGAATTAAAAGTTCCTTGTTAGTCTATCCTTCAAGCCTTCTTCTAGGAACTTTCTTATGGGTGCTTTTTTCTGAGTCTCTCTCATTTCTGGTACCCAAATTTATGCACATGCACACAAAAATGTCATGATAACTTGAAATAACTTTTACACTCCAAGGTACAAACTAGACTATTTCTTCTCCATAGCCACTTAAAAAGTTCTTAAATTACTGATTTACCACTTGAGGACTAATCTAAGCAAGTTCTGCAGATGAAATGCTAAATGATATCATTACACTCAAATTTAATGAAAAGCCTCAAAAGCCTCACCTACGGCCCAAATCTGAAATCAGCAACACTACTATAATCAGTTCCAGAAGTCCACAAGTATTCTAAACATTTGCTTTTAAATGTCTCTTGTTGTGGCCTCTATGGCATGCAAGTACCAAGCTCCTGACTCCAAGGTCTTACATGCTTTAAAGTCTATACATCTTCAACCCTGCCCACTTCTGTTTTCCAACTGAATAAATCGACTGCATTCTTCTGAACCACATAAAAGGCAAATAAACGCAAAACACTTTCCACAATTTGGGCCACATCATGCAAGAAGTAATGTGATCAAATATCTAAACATCACAATGAAGTATTGCACACGTTTGCAACATCTGCAAGTCCAGTTTAAGTTTAAAGTTTAGGCATAATTTCTGTCCTTGCTATACACACATATGGATGTATACACAGCTACCCAAACATACAGTCAGGAAAGTCTTACGTTATGGTTGCATTTGACTACTAATTTAAAACTAATCAACCAAAGACACAGAGGAATCAACATACTATTATTTATTATTGCAATGACATGCAGTAGCAGAAAGACATAAACAGGAATTAATTTGAAGTAAAAGCAGACAAAACTCACAGCAGAAATAAGATTTTTAACCCAGAGACTTAAACAAAGAACATTTCTGCAACAACTACTTACAAGAGAAGAAATTACCTCGTATGTGAACAAACTGTTGGCAGGAAATGATGTAAAATATCTGGGATAAGAAAATACCACCTAGCTGAGTAATACCAATTTATTTTGAAAATGTATCCACTAGCAAAAAATAATAGACCAAAATATGTTTCCATATTTTGAGAAATAAAACAGGAATTAGATTCCTTTTCAATTAACATAGCTCAGGACTTTGAAAGAGCAGCACTGCCCACACCAAATGACAGATCTATGTCTGTGTGTGTGCTCCTCACGCAAAGGGACTGGCCTCAGACTATCTCTGACAAGCATGGCTGAACAGGACAGCACCAGAGGGCACGTGTTCATCCTGAAACATCAGGCCTCATGTTTGCTATGCAAACCTGCTTGAAAAAACCCAGAAACATATGTGTGTCCCAGCCCATGCTGCAGAATGGCAGACTGTTGGGATAACCTTTTCACAGGCTGTGGCTCCCAACTTGCATGAGCTAGAAAGCCTCCCTGGTGCACAGACTGTTCTAACAGATCAAAGCACTCAGCGTGCAAGTCAAAGGTAATGCAGCCTCACAAGAGATACCAGCACAAGAAAGACAACAAAATAAGCATCAACATACAAAATCTAACAAGACAGATGAATGTGCTTGAGGCATCAGAGACCTACCACAGGATATCAGGACATCCGTGGCTTTATTTTGAATGTGGAATTACAAGCAGTAAAATAATTTTCCTCTGAATTTAAATGACCCCATTCAATGGCATGACATTTCAAAACATGTAATTTTTGTTGCACAGCAGGTAGGTGTTATCTCCACTTCCACAAGAACTTGGTGGTGATGATAAACAAGGTGTGGGGACAGAGAGTCGGTGCCTCTCTGCTTAGGTCCTTCTGCATGAGGGTACCTGGCTTACTGAAGGCCAAGCAAACTTCCTTCCTGAAGAAAATACTCTTAAGTAAGGCAACATGTCTAACACAACAAATTTTGTATTGAACTGTGAGTTGTACATGAAAAACAGATCTGTACTTTGCACATTCATCTCTTCTTCAGGTGAAAATAAATCCCACCAATCAGCATGGCTAGGGCACTAATTTATGGACAAAAAGAGTACTCTTGAGCAAGAGGAAATGCAGCCCCAAAGGGCTTGAGTTTGACAGTAAACATGACTTCAAAACAGAGACGGTAAAAATACTGTAAAGAGTTAGAGTGCTGGAAGTTCTGTTCCTAGGAGGTGCAGTACAGTAATAGCTCCTATGCCACAGGACAATTTCAACTGTTATTTCACATGCTAAAACCACATTTTTTGAAAACTGGGAGACAGCAGCAAGGTAGAGTCATACAAAGACAGAAAATATATTCAGGGAAATCTGAGAGGTATCATTGCATCATTCAAAGGACACATGCTTTGCTTTTCCAGGGATTCATTTCAACAGAGGGATCTCATTTTGCCTCCTTGGAAGCAGTAGCAGCAGATCTGAGTGCACAGACTCTGGCTAATGCAAATGGAGCTCTGTTGGAGTTAGTGGAAGAACTAGACTTTCAGTCAGTCTTTCTAGATTAAAGAGGGCTTATTTCACTGCATGGGAGCAGAGTGCCCAAGTGAGACTGCTTGTCTGCAAGGCTCAACAATACTTGCAAACACTTGATCTACACTATCTAAATAGGTTAAGAAATAAAATACTCACACTGTACAGAGATAAAGGTATCCTTTTTGTTTTGTACCCAATTCTTATGATGGTTTTGTAACAATTTTTCTTCTGTTAAGATCCTCTGAAAAAAAGGGACACCCATCCCAACACCAGATTTGATCCAGACTGTGACTGCCTATCACTGTCTCAAATGTATACTTCCACAGCAAAAAAATTAACTGAAAAGGAGTGTTCATTGTCCAGGCTGGAAGCATGACGGTACAAACAGGAACACTTTCAGTGTTTTCCAAATGTAAAAAAATAATCAGGCCAATAATAAATCTGTAAAGTCACTTCTGAATCTCTAGCCCTCTCATTGTTCACATTCCAGCAGCGGATGCACAATACAAATGAAGAATTCAAACTGAAAAGCATCTCATCTGTAATAAGAGATCTGCATCAAAGCTGCCTATGTCAAAAATTGCAGCGAATGGGACAGCAACAGTATTCGACATGCGGTCCTAGTGTTTGGGCACCAATGGGAAATCACTAGCTTCATATCTGATGTCTGTCTTCATTGCTGGGCTGAAGCATAATGAAGAGCTGTCCAACATATCACATGTGCATTACAGACGCTATCCTTCTGGGCAACAGACGGAAAGCACAAAAAGGGACTGGGAAGACAGGATAAAAAGGTTTTAATAGAAGAAAAAGGTGGGGGGAAATATTGTTTTCTTTTCTGAAGTTCTAAAATCCCAAAATGAAAATGTTTTACTTCTNGGGGAAATATTGTTTTCTTTTCTGAAGAAAAGAAAAAATGATTCTAAAATCCCGAAATGAAAATGTTTTACTTCCGTCTTCTGCATCTAAATAAAAGCAAAACTAAAGGAAAAGAAGGTCACAGAAACTTAGTCTTTTTGAAGAGATGCCAATGACTTCAGCAGATCCAGGATTTCATCCTAACGGAAGCATATTCCCCCTGTCCCATACACACACTGAAAATCAAGTCAGGCACTGAAGGGAGAAGACGACTTTGTATTAACGACAGAAGGGAGGAAAAATTCAATGAGCACTCTCCATTCAATAGCACAACAGAAAGAACATAGGTCATGTATATTTTTATCCCATCTATTTCCTGCAGTGGGCTCAGTGTGCAAGTTTAAATTGTTTAGTTTAATCAAAAAGAAGTCTCCAAAGATAACTTCTCACTTTTTATGCACTCCAGCAAAATCAACAGCTTCACCTACTCGCATGATTCACACCAGTGATGGCCAGCAGGCAGCCTCGCCTAAGCATCACTGCAAGAAGCATGAATGCTATCGCAGAAACAAATGCAGCAAAAATACAAGTCAACAGGTCAAATAATCATAAATCACACACATCTGTTTAATTTGGGGAACGTTACTCAACAAGGAGTGATAACCAGCCAGAAGCT
Organism: Illadopsis cleaveri; assembly: GCA_013399915.1. NCBI lineage: Eukaryota > Metazoa > Chordata > Aves > Passeriformes > Timaliidae > Illadopsis > Illadopsis cleaveri. The sequence continues at coordinate 268,940 of VXBB01007635.1, read as the reverse complement.
AGTCATTTGTCACCATCTTTGCTCACAGCATGTAACTGGTTGTCATGACAACCCTGTCATCCTCCTTGCCGAATTGCTGAACCAACCACCAGTCATATGGACTTGGGGGGAGGAAGATTCTCTAACACTTTCCAGGAAAACATGCTTGAAACGTGGGATTTACATGCATACAGGAAACCAGACTCTATCTGTGCCAAAATGATTTTCTGTTTTGACCAACTGTAAAATCAGCCATGATCAGAAAAGACTGACTTCATAAAATTCTTAAGGAAGTTTGGGATGAATCGCCTGTACTATTTTTCCTTTTCATGAGATGTGGTCTTTGTCTGGCTGTATGAGTTACTGCAAGCATAAGAGGCATTCAAGCAGAGACTAATCTAATGGAAAGGAGAGGAAAGCAGATTTTTTAATATTCAGGAAAAAAATCCAACACCCACAACTAAACCCACTTGTTTTGCTGTTTTGGCTTATTTTCCCTTTCAACAACCAAAGCCAGGTTGCTGATAAAAGGAGCACAGTACTAGCACAGTAACCAAAGAAAATGAGGGCAAGTGAATTCAACAGAGGGGCTCTGACAGCCATGGATGAAGGTGATGGATGATACTAGTTGTCCTGCTTAAATGGGAGAATTTTTAGGCTCTCCAAGTTGTCTGCTCAGGGGCAATACAGTCTGAGGTGCAGAGGTGAAGCTGTGAGAAGCCAGCATCACAGCTTGTGTTTAAGGAGTTGATACTAACAGCAGCAGCAGTAGGAAAAAGTACTGCAGTAAGACTGTGAGGAAAGGTCTGTATGTTCTTTCCTGGAAAATGGGCAAAAATAGGTAAACACAAAAGGACTAGCCTTTCAACCAAGAACATCTATTCACAAAACAAGCAGAGTCTGGTAAAGTAAGGAAGGAAGACTTGGAGGCGACCTGAATTGCTGTCTCAAGGGAGCTGTTGTGGCAACAGATGGACTGGGAAGAAGCCAGCCTCTGTCCCATCTGGAGGAAGGTGGCTGTTTAGCTAGGTGAAGCAGTGGTGACAACATGAAATTATAGACACGTAGGAAGGATCATGTCAGCTTGAGCAAAAGCTGATGAATGGCTACCTAAAAAGTGCTGTACTGGAGACATATCCTATGGCTCTTCCACAAACTTTATTGTGACAAGATCTCAATCTCTTGATTAGGGTGCTGGACATTAGGAGAGCTGGGCAATGAAGATAATGTACTGGATCTGGTTGGAATTGGGCTAATTTTTTTTCTCAGCAACCTGTAAGGTACTGCACATTACATTTGTGACCAGAAGTGCTGGAAACATACCAGTGGTTTGGTAATTGCTGAGCAGTGCTTGCATAGGCCTGAGATCATCTCTATTCTCAGCCTCAAGCAGACAGGCTAGGCATTGGCCCGCTAGTGCTAGTGTTTGCATCCCTTTTTATATATGATTATTTCTTTCTTCACTTACTAAGCTTTCTTTATCGGGAGTCATGACTTCTTCTCACTTTTGCTTTTCCAGTTCTCTTCCCCACCCCGCTGGTGGGAGGAAACAAGCCATCACTGAATTCAAAGCATATTGGCAAACTTAAGATCCAGGAAAAAATAAGCAGGTACTGTCTGGGGTGGAATGAAAAAGAGTTCCAGACAAGTAAGGGCAGGATATATATGAATGCACTTTCCACCAACTTGGTGCTTAAATGAATGAAGTGCTTAATCTGAATGAAGTGCGCCAATACCTTAGAAGATTTCTACCATCTAATTTACAAAGCAGTCAGAATAATTTGCTACTGTTCTGGCAAGTGATCTACTGCTTATAAATACATTTTGCATGTCACAGAATTACAGAATGGTTGGGGTTGAAAGCGACTTCTGGAGATCATCTCTTCCAATCCCCCAGGTACACCTAGAGAAGGTTACACAGGATTGCATCCAGGTGAGTTTTGAATATCTCCAGATAAGCAGACTCCACCACCTCTCTGGGCAGACTGTTCCTGTGCTCTCACCCTCACAGTAAAGAATACAACCAGTATAAGTAGCTTTCTAGCTTATTTGAAATACTAGTTCTCTATTCCTTCCACTAGATGGCAAAAGCTTTTACCTAAAGAGTAGTCCAAAACACAGCAGACTGTGTCTAAATCTGCTGTGGTCATTTATTGTGTGATTGTGACCCAAATGACCTGCTCACATCAAAGGACTCTGAGCAGCAAACAGTTCAACAAGAGCTATTCAACAGCATTTTCATTATCACCATTAGCAAATTACTAAAAATGGTATTGCAAGTTAGCTTTCAGGGCTAAACCAGTCCAGCAGCAATCTGCATCTGCTCTTCTGATTTTATTTTTTGCCTAGTATTTCTTCTTCCCACACCATTCCCCACAGAGATGAACCACATGGTCTCATGTTCTGGGTTCATAACCTATTTAACTACTTCATCTTGTTTTAGGAGCAGGGTATTGTTTGGCCTAAAGAGGAAAGATTAAACGACCACCCCACCCAAGGGGCTGCTGGACTCATCCAGCGAAGCCTGTGCATGCACTGTCACACCAGCAGGCACACTGCAAGCACACCAAAGGAAAGCATGGAGTCCAGCCTTTCTTCCCTTCACAAAATTTATCTGTTACAACAACAGCAGCCAAGCATTTGGTAGAAAAACTGGCAAAATTATGTTGGTAGCAGCTCTGGATTTATGTATTTGTCTCTTAAAACAGAGAGTCTGATTCTCCTGTCTCCTCAAAGCGAATTGGCATGCTAGTATCAAACCATCCATAGAACAAATCATTAATTTTGGGCAATGAACAAATATAATCTGGAATTTTCACACAAAACAGAAAGACTCAGTCTGTAATACTGACACAAAAGTACTCAAATTTAACACAGATGTCCTTCTGACTTCAAGATACAGGATACCTGCAGAGCAGGAGGGGATGTTGTACCAGTGTCTGGCATATGGCAGTAGGGTCACCTCAACAGCTTCAACTCTCCACAAAGGAACTCCTGCACCATATGCTTTACTTAAAACTAACATTCTTGTTTTGCAAGCTTCAAATCGAGCTCAGTATCTCCCAACCTGTTACTCTCTATTTTACTGGGACTGGCTGTAGACACAAGTGGCTCCCATCTCCCTTACATTTTCTGCTAGCAGCTAATTCTTCTTACCTTGGTACAAGACATGAAAGACAGAGGAAAAGATCTTAATCCCACCAATATATTTACCACTGATCCCTGGTACTAAAGAATGGCAACAAGGTTGGACTCCATGCTTTTAATACCATTTATCTGCACTCAGGAATAGCTTTCTGTCCTCACAATTCTATTTCTGTTGTAGCTTCAATAGTTTAAATTGAGGATTGGTGATGTCAGTGAGTGCCTCTTTAATCTGAATGACACAAGTAGTAAGGCAGAGCATGGAAGAAAGAATCTGATTAGCAGTCACCATTTTTTCCCTCTATCTTAGAAAAGAAACTGCATGAAAAATATTTGCATAAAAAGTCAGGTACTGGGCAAAAGTAATTTTCTTCATCTAAAATATAATGAGGCCTGCTGATTTCAGGAGTCCATGAAGAGAAATGACTGCACTTCTCTGGAGAATATCCTACATAAATATATTGATATACTCTGAAATTTTAGAGACATGCTCATTAGTGGTTTTGTGCATATGACTGGCTAATTAAAAGCAAGTAAAGGTGCCCAATGGCACAGACATACAATTCAACTGGTGGCTTGACTAAATCTGCTTTTCCTTGACAGCTTCATTTAGAGCACTGTGCAAATACATTAGAAAAACCTTTTTCGATATTTAATGATTCACTAAAAACAGAAAATAAAATTGAATTACGATGGAGCTACTGTCTGAAATTAAATGTTTTACTTCACCGAAAAAAGAAGAGTTTGCAAGAACAGTCATTTCCCCTCTCACATGCAAGCTCTGCTCATTCTTCAGTTTACATACTGCAGCAGAGGCTCTAGGATGTCACGAAAATGACTGCTTTATCTTCACACCAACCTTGTGAGGCAGGAGAGTGCAGGCCTTGTTTTAAACAGTCAGGGAGGTGTAGAAGGAGAGGTCTGAGAAGCATTAAATAACTCTCCTGGAGTCATGCCCAGACTCAAGGTCTGTGCAGGCTCCCTGCACCCAAGCACCAGACAAACACACAGAGATCAGCCAGTGTGACTACACATCCAATGTGACTACACATCAGGGTAGTGACTACACATCTAGTGTGACTACACATCAGAATCCCCTTCCATCCTACAGTATGGACTGCTCTTCCTAGTATGGAAAAACTTGCTCAATTTAGTACTATCAGTAAAAGCCAGAATGTGACTTTTTACAATCTATATAATGAATTAGTTTGCCACTTTAAAGCTGTAGTGAAATGTGCATTAGAGAGCAAACTGAAGGCTCCTGGTTTTTCCTAACATAGAAGCCAAAGACCTAATATTTCCCCATCTGCAAATTTCACATTGCTACAAGATGAAGGGATGGTAAAATTTATTATGGTGAAAATCCACTTAGAGATGCATAAGTGTGAAGTTTTGCACAAGCCTAGGAAGCAGCACATTGGCCCCATGACCTGCCTGCAGTGAGAGACACTAAGGGGGAAGCTTGGGTACCTTGGGCAGCTCCAGCCCATGCTGAGGGCTTGTAAGATGGTGAACTCAAGCTTCACCTCCCAGCCTTCAAACTTTGAGACTTTTTATAAAAAAAAAGCCAACAACCAAACAACTTTAACCTTTTCAAAAGTAATTTTGCTTCAGTTGAACGAGGTCTTTTCCTGCACAATGCATAGAGCCATACAAGAAGTGCAACGTACAGCATCTACAAAAGGAGGCTTTATGAACAGGGGCTTCTGACAGCAGATGGAAGCTCCTCAGTGGGAGAGGGAAGCATGTTGATAGCACACAGGGGTCTCTTAGCCCTGCACTTTATTCAAGTATTTCACATCACTACAGTGGTATATCAATTTTCTATTAAATCTTTAGTCATGCTGTCCAAATACCTTCTGGTATTAAGAAATCTCATAGATGTTAATCATCTTTGAAAGCATCCATCTAGCATTAGAAATACCAGTATTTTCATTCTCCTATCTACTTCATGCCACTCCAGCACTAAAATTCTGTATTTTTCACAGAGTGGATTCATATATGTAATTGAAGCTAGACTTAAAAATCTGCATTTAAGGAGATACAGATGGTATCTCTGCTATAAGCATCAGCAAGAATTAGAAGAAAATTCAGAAAAAATAATTGTGGCTTAAACCACCCTGGGAAGTCTAAGTTAGCAAACAATAGTCAGGAACAAACCCAAAACACAACAGCTAGAGTCCTATGCCAGACAGTACTTTAAAGAGAAAAATGAAGGGATTAATTTTAAAATTCCACAGAACCACAAGACAATTTCACTTGCAATTAGTACCACCTTTAATTCAAAGCCCATTAACAAAATGGATGCTTTAAAAGAGAGGATAAATTTCCCTTAAAGATGCATATGCCCAGAGCACAACTTGAGAAGTTTTCCTTATTGTGAACCCTGAGATGGAATATCCCTAAACACAAACATCTGCTTGCTAAGAATAAAAATAAGCCAAAACACAGGAAAACAATAGACAAAATCTCCAGTGTATGATAAACTGCACTGTGGAAAAGACCTTCTGGTGTTAAGAAATCTCGAAGATGTTTGTCATCACAAACAGCTGATTGTCATCACATTTACAAACAGTAAAACAAGAGATGCACAAGCAACAGAATGGTCCTTTCCCCCAGCTGAAAACAGTAGTTAGTATTTGGTGGAAACCTTACAATTTATGGACATGTCAGAGGACCGCAGGTGCTCTTGGAAAGCTGGAAAACCAGTTATGTAGGATGAGAAGAGTGCCCTTTCTGGATTGCAATTCACTTTTGTTGCTGAGCAAAAACAAAAGATTGCAGATAGATCCTACAGGATTAGGATACACATTTTCAAGAGCTGTTTTTCATGCACAACCTTCACCTTTCTGTTTTCTTCAACGGGCAGAGATAACCATCTCCTCTTTTTTATCAATTTCTTACAAGTTTCCTTACTGTTACTCTTCTGCTACTTCAAATCCTTATATACAAGGGCAAGCAATTAATTACCTTTTGCCACTCTGGAAGGATCAAGGTTACAAAGATTTTTGAAGGTAGCATTTTAATACTCACTGGCAGTTGAAGAAGTTACATTTTAGGAACCAAGATCAAGATAAAAGTCTTTATGCCTACAGTTTTAATGTAGGATTGAACTATCATAGGACTAGTGCATGCACTTCATGTGCCCTACTATAAAAATGGATGTAGCAGAATTAGAAAAGACAGACAGATAAAAATCTCTCTGCAGGAAGAGATATTGAGTAAAATAGGGCTCTCCAGCTTGGAGATTAAATAACAGGGAGGAGGAAAGGATGTCAGAGAAATCTGTAAAATCATGAATGGTGGGAAGAAGGCAAGGATGGAAAGGAAATCATCATTCACTGTTATTTACTGCTTCCTAAAACAGAAAAGCAAGAGGCATCTAACGAAATTATTGAAGAGCAATTTTATAACAAAAGGAAACACTATTCATTATAATACATAATTGGATTATGGAGCTCACGGTCACAGGATGTTGTGGATGCTAGAAATACAAATGAGAAAAAAATGATTAAACAAATTCATGTTAGAAAAGTCTATCAAGGGCAATTAAAGAAGATAACATGATACTACAGTTCAAAAAAGCTCTTATGTCAGTAAGTGTTTACAGTCTCGCTGTCCTGATATTATTTGCATTCCAGAAAATTTCAGAAGTAGAAAGGAGAGGTGACAGCAACATACTGTAAGCAAGATGCTAGCCAGAAATTCAGTTTATGTACTGATAACAAATTCTCAGTGAATCCTGCCACCTGAAAAAAGGATTAGACCAGATGAAACTGTGGCCAGGAAAACACACAATCCTGACTTAGCATCTGTAAAACAATAAACCAGAAGTCAAAATAACCTGATCTGGTGGCCTTTACACTGACCCTTTTGCAGTAATGTTACCAGAAGGAGAAAACAGTTTTCTCTCTCTTTTAAACTTTGACCACCATCTTACCCCTCAGCAAGTCAGAAAACCACATCCCACCAAAAGACCTTTAGCATTTTACCAAATGAGGTAGTTGATTTGTTCATTACTACAGAATTCAAGCTGCAAGGTTCATTCTTTTCAAAAAGTTTACTTTTAAAACACTGAGGAAATGAAGTACAACTCTGGTGAACTCACACTTGTTTTCGGCATTTTTTACAGAATTTTTTAGGATTTTGTGTCTTGTGATATCTGGAACTTTTTAAACTCCCTAACTCCTGGAATCAGTGGGAAAATTGCAGCTTGTCCACTTAAAAAAAACCAACCAAATCAACAAATATTCAAAAAAGCTCTCATTACAACCCACAGAATCTTCCACGCTTCCCTCTCAAAAAAGGTAAAAGCTGAAAAACAAAATTAAAATGAAAGCTTAACCCTAGAAAGATAAACAATGACCTGAATTTTACTCTTGCTTTTGAATACACATTGTTTTAAACTCCATTTTAAAATGTCCCATTTTGGGACAAGGTGTATTGGTTCCAAGAAGAACTTTCTAATTGGTTTACTGGCATATATTGAAGAAATTATTAATCCTTACTTTAGCCTTTATAAATGCATCATATCTATAAGTATTCCTGTGCAACAAAAATGAGGATGTAAAATTAAATGTATTACTAATAAAGGAGCAACATGTGAAAACTCCCTCCCCTCCCTTCTACTTCCAATGCTTGATCTGTCCATTTGCCCTGTCTGCAGATGGAGGGGTATGCAGAGCAAAACAAAAGAGGTCTACTATGCAAATACTAGATGTATTCCTTCACCCACAATAAAGCTTCTGTTGTACACTTATATACTTAAAATACAACCAGTAATTACTATTACAGTATTTTTCAAGTGTTGTCAGCAGGGAGTGCAACTTTTAAATCAGTACATTTTGCCTGCTTTTTTTTTTTTTATACTGCCCGACAGCTATTGCACTGATGTTAACAAAATTTGGAAGTAGTGAACCTCAAACATCGGTTGAGCACATAGGTAACATCACTCTACTTCTGGCAGTGAGAAAAGCCACCCTTCTGCATCATTCCTGGAAAACCACAACTAAGTAGAGTCACTACTCAATTGGTTTTATTTTGGAACAGCTGAAGCTGTGCCAGATTAACAAAAGTCTCCCTCAGGTCAGAGACATCTATCCACCAAAAAAAGGTGTTTTCCTCCAAGAAGTGTTGAGTACACTGGACTGTGCCCCACAATTTCCTGGACCAGCTTCTTGAAACTTAAAGAGGATGTGGACAGAAGCCACTAGGAGAAACATAGAATGGGGAAACTTTCACTGTCACCCTATTCCTAAGGCAGCTTCTTTTAAGATGTTGCATTTTCCCTGTGAAGCCAGCCCGAGATTAGAAAATCTTAGGTAATAGGAGCTCAGTATATCCAAAGTACAGAAATCTGGAGTATATTTGTGAAAAAGAGAATTCACCTGTAACACGAAATCAAGAGAACTATAGAAAATAAATCTTCTGTTAATGATCACACATTAATTTTGATGTTGTATTAAAGTCTTATTTCCTGTACTTACTGTGAATACACATAGGCAATATAATTCTACAAAGCCTAACACACCCATTTCAGTGGGAAAAAAACAATCCTGTAAGAAAAATTAAATAAACTTCCTCTTCCATGCCAGTGAAAGTTTAGCCCTGAAATACCTGTTGTGCTGACGTCATCTTCCTACTTTTCAGATATCTTTGTTTAAAAAAGCATTAGTTATGTTTCAGCACAATTAACCAAAGGAAATTAATGTAGCCAGGAGACTATAAAGTTCCTTAGTTGATCTGCTGGCAGCCTCCATGGGCAAAAAAGGGAGACTCATTATTTTGTTTTAGTTAAGCACAAAAGAAAAGGAACATAATCTGAGTTTAACACCAAATGTTATCTTGAAATTCTGCTACAGCTAGAGTGTGACAAATGATGCTAGCTTACTCACAAAAGAAAAAAGTTAACTAAATTTCAAATAATTTTACAAAAGCCAAACCAAACTGTTTCTTATTAGTTTCTTTCTGTAAGGAGCAAATACAGTAGTGCTATTTAATTACAGTTCCCCTGTAATGAAGAGAAAAAGTTGTGTAAAGGTTTTGTGTGAGTCAGCTTTCCAATAAGACATCCTTTTTCTACCTCTACAAATTGATTTATTTAGAGCCGGCAAAATGGACAAAACAAAATATCAAAGATATTAGTCAACATTCTTTGACAGGTCCCAATTCAATACTGGCTATAAACTGCCTCATCTTTCTAACCCCCAAACCCACACTCAGTATTGCAAAAGTTCTTTTACTTTGAACTTTAGGGAATGACTAGGGGTACCACTACTACTGTTCATTACTGTTTAGAGACATTTTCTTCTTCCTTTTGACTACAAGAGAAATACAGGGGAAGAATTTGTCATGTGTAGAGGAGAAATCAGAAGTCTGATTTTTAATGTATATTAAATCTATGTAAAGATCTTCAACCTCTATGGATCACAAGTACAAAACATCACTTGTCAATTCACTACTGAAACAATGAGCATTCAGGAAGATTCTGCTGCAACCTAAACTGTCAGATACCAGCTGATCTTCCACTGAGTAGAATTTTTATTAACAGACAAAATAATTGTATTCAGTATCCAGGCCTAAGCAACATTGTCAACCCATGAAAAAGTAAAATAGAAGTGTTACTTACAGTTACTAGATGATCCTGTATAGTTCAACATGTACTGATCTGCTACCAGCATCCTTTAAATTTGCTACATACGTGTCCCAACAGCTTCATATTCTCCTTCTGTTTAGCATTTCCAACTTAAATATGAGAAAATACAGTGCTGTGTTTAAACAGACACTCACTTAATTAGTCAAACGAGGAATGGTACTTTGGATGGGAGGGGACAGAAGCCATCCCCGTTCCACTGCCGGTAAATGGAAGAGGAAACACCACATGTTGACCGTATAAATGACTGCATTTCCTAATAAGCCAAGAAAAAGTAAGAGAGATGGCTATACATGGATTTCAGCAGTGTGTGCATATACTGCATTCTCCACTGAATTCATTCCAGCTTGCAAGACATTGATGTATTTTCTGACTGACTCTGCTTAGGAGACAAGCTTTTAAAACAGTATTTTCAGCCCACAAGCTTTCAGATGACAATCAAATCAAGATTTAATCAGTTCAACTTTGAACCAGAATAGCCCCTCATCCTGCAGATCAGCCCCTGCAAATATATTTATGTTGATTTTTTTCTCTTTAGCTGCCTGTATAAACATGAAAAGTTTAAAAAAATGTGAAGCAAAAATCCACTCTTCAAAGACAGAATTCTTCTTAAGGCTGCAAACCCCCAGCTTCCCGAAGGTGCATTGCAGGAATGGTAGAAATTGATTTAGTGAAAGGCTTCTATTAGTGAGAGCACTGTTCTATTAGTGAGAGAGCTGTTCTCATTGTGAAGTCCCTCCCCTTGCTATAATCAATAATTTAAGCAAAGCCAAGAATCAAGTCAGCCAAAATGACCAGGATAACTTAACTGTCTCTTTCTTACAGAGTACAAGTAAAATTAAATTAAGGTCTGAATGGGAAAGTATTCTAATACAAAAATTATTTGGCCAATCTGAGTTGTGCTTTTTGGCTTTTATGTTGAGTGGGGGAGGAGGGATGAGGTCCTTTGTTCCTCACTAAAAACTTCTCAGGTTCAGAGAAGTGCCCAAAATCCACTTTCAAGAAGTAAAAGCCATAACCTTTGATTTAGAGTATTCATCAGTTACATGCAAACAAAAACTGTGCTCCACAAAGTTAAAGCTCTGACTTGTGCATTTTGACACTGCTACTCCTCTCTCAGTGCCCTGCAATGATGCCCAAGTTAATAACTGATGCAGTGTTTAAAATTTAAATTGCGCTCTGCAGAATCTTAGTTCAAAAGCAATTAAAAACCAGGAAAAATGCATTTAGTTAAATTGTGTCATTGTTTAGGATTAAGTAGTTTTATTAAGAAACAGTTTCATTCTGAGAATGATTTTCAAGCAAAAGCCTTGAAGTAGTCTTACTATGTAATAAATCAGTTCAATGTATCAAAATACGTACATATAAAATAATCAACATAATGAATAGCAGTTAAAAAACAATTCCTGTAACACAACACCATACAAAAATGGATTAAAATGCCTCAGAGACACTATAAGCAGGAAGCAAAAATATATGCTTTATATTTGGAGTTGTCCTCTCCCTCTCTCCCCAGTGATTTCTCATCACCAGCATATTACGGACAAATCTTCTTTGCAAGCTGAAGGACACACATTGCTGGGCTTTATGAAACCAGATCCTGACACTACAAGGAACCCACTTAATGTCATTATCTTGAGCTCTGTGGCATCCAGATATTGGACATTTACAGCCTAATCCTGAGCACCCAGGGGCTCTCAGAATGAAGCAATCGAGTCTTAACAGCAAATATATGTGCTTTCATAGGATTGCTAAAAAAGGCTTCATGTCCCTTAAGGCAGGGACCTGACATCCACTCTCAAGCAAGGACTGAGTTCAGAGCAAGGTCTCTGCAGCGTGCCTAGTCATATCACACAACACCTCTTCTGGCCCATGGAGATGCTCAGCACGTCTCTGAATCTACCCATCTTCTACTGATGCAACAGCAACAAACGCAAGGCTGCCTGCAGCACCATCTATTCCATGTCTTGGTGGTACATGCTATAGGTTTCTGTATATCCAGAACTCTTTGTATATCCAGGTATTTCTGTATGCCCAATACCATACCTTGGAACAGCACCATTGTGACTCAATGGACTCACAGCCCCACTTCAGCCAATCCCATGTTGTTAATTAAAGCTGAATTCAACTTCAATCAGCTAACGCTTGACTTACGTGAGAATTCAGCACATGAGGAACCAGTGCACTGAGAGTCTGGGGTCTAAAGGAGCCACCAACTTGGGGAGATTAAAAGAAATACCTCCAGGTGCAAACATAGCAGGGCAGGAACTTGAGAAGGATTTAAGTCTGTGTCCCTCACTGTACAGACATCTCCTTCCACAGGGGCCTGAACTAGGATCTGACTTTCTCTTAGCAGTACTTCAGTGTTTGATAACTCTGAGTTCCCCAATTTTGTGTTAAGTTTTCAGAACTTCTGTGAAATGACATCCCAGCACAAGCAAAATCCCCAACACTCACTTCTGCTGTCAAACAGTCCATCTGATTTACTATTGTTGCCTTTGTACTAGTCTTTCTTGCCTAACCTACTGCCTACAAACACCCCTGCTTGCTTCCAGCTCTCCCTCAGTTGGTGCCAAGTCCCTATTTATCTCCACAGCTGTGTGCAATTTACTCTTCTTTTGCTTCCCCCTCAAGTGGGTCCCTCCTCCAGGTCACGTTCCCATCTTCCAGCCCATCCTCCCCACTTCACAACCCTCTTGTTCCTCCATCAGCTTTCTCCTCTGAGAGCACCAGGGAGACCAGCTCACCACTGCTGGGTCTGTCGCTGGGATCACAGCAGGTGCTCACAGGAACAACCACAGGGGCCCAGGCTTTGCATTTCCACTCAGCAGAGTGCAAAGAGGCAGGAATATCTTCTGAGCAGGAAATGCCCCAAACTGTGCTGGCCATCCAGTGCTGTGCTTGTACACCTGGTGAATCACTGCTGCTGCCCCAGCAACTGCAAGGTCCCCTGCAAAGACCAGAGACTCATTCTGCTGAGTGGCTATACCATTCCTCTACCACACCTGCAACGGATATAAAGGAGCCTAGAAGATAACAAACAAGCACCCAAACAGGCTGCAAAGAGCTTCAGAGCACACAGACCCCACCTATAAGAATATAACCTTGTTCTCAGCTTGCCTTAACAAACAGGCCTGCACATAAAGCATCCTTTTAAAGGTAATACTGTTTCTTCCTTCCCTTCCCCAGAGGTATCTATACCTACTTCAAAGCATCAATCAGGAGGATTTAAGTTTGGCCTGACTTCTATGCAGCATTCAGAAGTGCTGAGGCAGAGGTTTACTGGATCAATTTTGACCATAATTTTTTATTACTTGAACAGCTTTATGAACTATTTTTTTTTAAGGAGAGGTGGTTAGTCTGGTGTCAGCTTACTGTGGCTTTTCTTCTGTAAAACTTCCTGCATTATCATCCCTCTGAAACCAGGATCCTGACTTTTCCCCATTAACTTCTCTGTTTTCTCTTCTGTGATTTGTTTTCCCTTCCCCTTTGCTTACTCCCATGTCTGATGATCCTCGGCATGGAAGAGCTTTTCCAGCAAGATGCATTCAACCTCAGAGAGGACATGCAGCATCCAGAACTACACACTTCTATCCCTAAACTATGGAAGCTTGGAAGATTTCCAAAAACAGTTTGTCAAGTTAAATACCTGACATGATTAAGTTATTTACCATTTCTGAAACTTGAGTCTGCCCTATAGATGCTCAGAAGAGTTTTCCACTTTGCTACAGCACACAAAAAGCATGTCCTAATATCTCTTAACATTACACATTCATGTAAAGTGCATTGTGGAGTTAAGGAAAACGTGCAGTGCTCTGGCCATCTTGTGAACTACTCAGGCAGTAGTATGATGCTGGCATTTACTTCGCTGTGTTGTCTTGGCACCACCTTTACTCCCCATTGCTACCTTTTACTTTCCCATGCAGGTGTTCCACATGTTCCAGGTGCAGGCCCTGGATAAATTTGCTTATCCGACAACTTTACATTTTACTGAATATAAAAATATTAATTTTTAACTAACTCAAAATCATAGTACTGCACTTTATCCAAAGCAGCACTATGATATTTTCTGGATTAGGAATTACGTGCTTTACTACGGTAGCATGAGAAGTGTCCCTGAAAAGACAAACACCAAACAAGAAATGAAATATCAAAGGCAAAACAACCCAATTTGTTACACTCCCATCAAGTGGCCAGAAGTTCACCTGGAGTAAGGTCAAAATCAATGAAGCTGTGTCAGTTAGGACTGGGCCACATTTGAGACTACTTGTAGCCAAAGGACTGAGCTAGCCACAGCAATGGTTTAGTAGTCAAAGCACAGCCACCCACAAGGCAACTGTCTTCAAACTCAATCTCCCCTAGCCCCAGGGCACCCAAGGAGACATGGCATGCTAGGAGAGAGCTGTCTGACAAACCATCCTAGACCCTTTGGGAACAATATAGCAGGGATTAAACAAGTGCTATTCTTAAAACAAAGACAGACACAGTACATAAACAAATTTCATTTCTGCATTATAGGGCAGGTGTTTCAGACCCTATTCAGCTGGTTAATTCATCTGTGAGTGTTACCTATATGTGCAACTTGCTCAGCCTGAGATTGTTTCTCCAAATGCAAGTCCTAGCTCTTGCCTCTTCTCTGCAGCCTGTCTTGGACACCACCACACATTTCAAAGGACACCAGGTGGACAGTTGAACCAAGCTCACTCTAGGGAGGAAATTGAATGGCTCTGATGAACTGAAAAATCATTATCTTTTTGGCAAACAATTAAGAATGAAACTGTAACTGTGACCATACAACGCATTCGGGAAAACATCTTCTATAGTCCCAAATTTTGGTAACTGCAAACAGAGTTTGGAAGAGGATGTTAATTGTTGCTGTATAAAGCATCTATTCTCCCATTCCTGAATTTAAGCACATTCATTCACTTTTACATACCCGTTTTTGTTATCTATCTCAATTCAAAAGGGTGCTGATTATTACTGTTAATTGTGGAATCTGGGTGCTGATTGCCACTCTTAATTGTGGAATCTTTAGATTTCAAGTCAGAGCGCTGAAGCATCTAAGATAGGGATACAGGTAGCTCCACTGAGAATCACAGAATAAACCCAACCTGACTGCCTAAACACAGCAAGCAGCCTCCCTGTGCAACTGATAGTGGCAATGTGTACTTGAGAGGATCATCTTTCAAGTACAATTTGTTTTATAGCCTTGTACCAGTAGACTGTGAACATTGTGTAACCACAACTGCCCTTGAAGTTTTATTTCTTTTAAACTGACCCTAAAATCTTCTTACAGGGATGGCAAAATAAGAGACAAACATGCAGTTGGTAACTTCACATACAGAATGTTACCTACACATACAATGGGGATATAGAGCAATAATCACCTTTCTTATTTCATAAGCAGTCAGCAAATGGTCAAGCCTGAGACTATAAAACATGCACTATTCTTGAGACATAGTTATCAGTAACATGCAGGATTAAAAAAAATAAAACAGCCCAATATTAAAAGTTGCCAGCCTTTACAGTGCACAGCAGGTGAGCCAGAGACTCTTATTCCCAAAAATCTAAAAATTGTTTACTTAGAACCCCGCAACTGTATAGGTGGTTCTCTCTCTAGTTTTATAGGATTTGTGTTAATCCACAATGTAATTGAATGTAGCTTTAGTACATAAATCTTTTCCCCCCGCTCAGGAACACAGAAAACATGTTCTGAGCAAGTAACAGACTTATTGTCTGTATCAGATAGGAACTGCAAAGGAAGAATCGTGCTTTTAAGAGGACATCCATTTTAATTTGGTCAAAGATGCTGGTTAAAATCAGAGGCAGAATTGACCACTGCTCTAAGTCTTTATGACCAGTTCATGATTTACTATAATTTTTATTGCATTAAGAGGGCTATTCTCCCCAGACATGCTGTTATTTCCAAACACTGGGCAGTCTTTACAAGAGCAGCACTCCTAATCCCCAAGGGCCAGTCTCACAGCTGCCATTTCTGCATGGGATTGCACTCGTTTATTTGTAACCAGCTATTCAACTGCCCTCTGGTATCTGCTCAGAGACCAGCAGCATACAGGCATTTGGGATATTGCAGCTGCACACAGCAGCAGCACTCCTGAAAAAGAGGACACTGCAGTTTTAATACCCCTTTGATTTCAGCTAGGGAGAAACGAGGCATCATGTGACCCAAAGGCTGAGAGACCAGGGAGCCAGAGGAGGCTACTGCCCCTGCACATCCTCCCACAACCCTGAAGAGAGCAAGAAGGGCAGCTGGCATAGAGCAAGAAACATCTGTGGCTCACTAGCACCATGTATCCCACATCTCAGGCACTTCTTTAACTATGGGGCTATTCCTGGCTTTAGAAGGAGGGGAGTTTATTTCAATTAAAACAGAAAGCAAAAGCAAATTCCATTTTTCTTGTTGGTTTGGAAGCAAAGAGAATTCTTTTTATTTCCTGAAGAACTCCCATTTCTAATTTATTAGAGATTATTACACAGAGCACTGCACTTTACTATGATGGAATAACTTTCCACTGAAATTGTTTTTCAGGTGATACAAAGATTAAGAAATGTGCCTGCCTTCTACGGAACTTCTTAACAAAAAACCAAACAAACAAAAAAGCAAGCCACAAACAGAAAACATCACCCTCATTCTCTCCTAGGTTTGAGTATGTGCTTTGCTGCTGCTTGCACTACCTAGATTCATGTAAGGAACACAGACAAATTCATCCAGGTGAAACTGATGAATACACAGAGAGGGAGAGAAGGAATAGGTAGATGGTGTAATAACACAAGATGTGTTTCCTTTGAAAGCTAGACTTCTCTCTTTCTTGAGAGAGAAGGAGGGAGCATTCCCCATTATGTAAACCCAGTTCTGGTCATTTGCAGTATTAAAACCACCTGGAGCTGGTGTCTGGTTATTCATAAGACTCTCCAGATAACAGAGAATTCAGCGGGATAGATGCAGTAGGTCCCAGGGGAGATGCAGAACCTGAGGCCAAAGGGAGGCAGGTTTCTTGTCTGGGGGACTGCCTGCAGTGCTGAGTGTCAATCAGCTCTGGTGGCAAGTCGCTGCCTGTCTCTAGGAAGGCTGCCTGAAAACCCATTAGGGCTTGGCATGTGCTAAGATCTCTATGACATCCCATTGCTTTGCTGACTATAGGTTTTTTCTGCTTTTAAAATTACTGCAGACTTCTTTTTTTTTTGATGTACTGAATCTCAGAAATAAGGTTAGATAGCTGAAAACGCTAATAAAATTATCTGAAAGTTGATGTCAATGTAGTTCTTGTCAAGATGCACATGCAGCTAATTTCCCTGGAGAAGAAAGAAGAGTTTCCGCAAAACTCATTTCTTATACTGTACTGTGTTTGTGGTGTTCAGTGCCCATTATTAATGGATTCTATCATATCTGTTTATCAACACTAACATTTGTTTAAATAAGTCAGTTGTTTTGTATCTTTAAATTGAGCTGTATTTATTTTTGACCTTTTCACTCAGAGAGAAGGTCAAGGCTCTTGAAAACATCTTTTTATTAGACCACACATACAAGTATCCTACCCTAAGGAGACTTCAGAAGGATTTTATCTAAACAATGATGGATTCCCAGTGCAATCAATTAAGAATAAATTTTTCAGGGTTTTTGAATTACACAACTCCAAAATAAAACTTATGAAAACAAAAAAACAAAAATACCTCACAAAAACATTCAGATTTCCAAAATTCGAACAATGAAATATTATTAATAGTGGGAAGAGAAAGACAAAACAATTCAGAAGCCGTGAAAGAAGCATATTGTTATTTTCAATGGTGTCTTCTCAGGACAACCATATTTCTATAATATTTCTGCATAAAATGAAGTGCTAAATACAGTCTCTGGACTGAACATTATTAATTCCCCAGGTATCTGCTGGACTACATTCTTTTGTGGATTAACTTTTCTCAGTTCTGGGTGATTTTTTTCACTTCCCAGAAGTTATAGGACTAAAACTCTACTGCATGGTTTTTTTTCCCCCTACATATATGTCTTTCTCTGGGCCTTAACATCTATTATTGGAGCATAAATGCAAGGGTTGGAGAGCACTGAGCTGTGAAGACCCCACACATGATGCTCTCCTCCTACCCTAGATGCAGTGGCAATGAAGAGCCCTGTCTATGCCCAAAATCACAGACCTCCAGGATGGACACCACCAGCGTTCACTGCGCAAATCCTCTTTACCCGTGTTGGCACATAGGGAGGGAGCATCATCAAAAGACTGGGAGGTAGTGGGCACACTTACAAAATTGTACATTACAAAAGCAAAAAAAAAATAAATCTTCACTGAACCTAAAAATCATGACTCAGAGAAGCTTTTTTGTTGTGTGTAGGTAGCTCTCAGTAGTTCAGCATCTCCCAACAATCATGTTCTTCTCACAACATGCACCCAATGATTATTGAAGAGCAATTATTTATAAACTAGCAAGAGGCACAGTTAGCATATTTCTAGGATCCTGTATATGGCATCTGCTGGTTTCTTTCTTAAAGCTGCTACAACTGACCAGGAAGCTTCCAAGAATTCCCTCACAGCCAAGCAGCTGTATGCAAGGCCAGGGCTTGTATTTTGATATAATCCACTTCCCCACTGAAACTTCTAGACACCTCTCTCCTTCCTGGCACCAGCTGAGAAAAGCTAAACAAACCCTTTCAAAAATAGTGGCTGTGAGGAGCCTTTGCTTGTGTACCTGTTTCATCAGGCGAGCTCGGCGAGGCGCTGTCCTGGGACAGGGTAGTCCAGCTGGAGTCCTCATCACTTGGGGCCAGGTTTTGAATCCTGTGGAGGGCACAGTCTGTTTTGGCCCCGGTTTTTGGGTGATCTTTCTTTGTCTCAGGGCTTGATGACACTGTGGCAACCTGGCCATCCTCTGGGCTTGGCATCTTGTTCTGTTTCCGGGGCAGGACCTCCCCATTGACAATAACAGTAGAAGCCTGGCTGTTGCTTTGTGCAGACTTATCTTCCATAGCAACAAACCCCTGCTCTAGATCTCGAGCTGATGTCTCTAGGTCAGCATAGTAATTCAGGAAGCTCTTGGTCCTCCTTGGCTGCGAGGGCAATATTTCACAGCCAGAGGAATCCTGCGGGATCGGCTGGTTGCTTTCAAACTTCTCAGAAGTTACATTAACACCTGCAGTGGTACCAAGGTTTTTGTTGGGATCCTGCTGTCCCTGCTCGGCAGCTTTCCTGAGCTGGTTTTCCCCATTCTTCACCAGCTTTATATTCGCAGAGCTGTTCCCCAGAAGGGGCTGAGCTGCTGGATCAGAAAGACCCATGGCTGTCTGAATGTTAGTCAGAGCGTACTTTTTCCTGCATTTTGGAGGAGTGCTGTTCTTGGTCTCTGTGTGCCTGATCTCTGCATTGAGGAGCTCGTTGTGTGAGGAGCGCAGGTTCAGGGTGTTGGGCGGGGTGGCGGGGCTGTTGCGGTTCACAACGTCCGTCGTGCCGCCGCTTGCCATAAACACTGCCAGCGCGTCCACACCGGAATCGACTGAAAGGCAAAGGAAACGGTCGTGAAACATATTCATTACAGGCACTCTTTTGCTAGGGCTTCTGGTAAAGGCATGTAGCACTTTAGGTAATTGTTTTACAGGAGGAAAATTACCTAAGTGGGTAAGAGAAGAGACAAAAGCTTATGTTATTAAATAAGGAAGAACAGAGGCAGAAAAACATACAGAGAGATCATCAGGATCATATAGATGAGAAAAAGCAGAAACCTTGACATATACAAGACAATTTCAGGGCAGATTTTTAAATTCTGATTCTGTTGCAGGCAGGCTCTAGGACAGCAGGGGTGCCCTTTGCAAAGGCCTGGGATTCTCACTATTTTACCATAACTGTTTCAGTATTTCACCTCTGTCTCGGAGGAGAAGGGAAGTAAGCCCTCATGTGCTCATCACTAGGAAGCAGAAATCTGAAATATTTCTAAGCAGACTGCAGACAGATGCTGCTTCTTTTTCATCTTTGGGTAGTGCTATTACTGCTAAGCCTGACTCGCTGGTCAGTTGTTGCCTCCTAACACCTGCATTTTCTCTACTATTTGTCTTTCTTTCCCCTCCTTCCCCTGCCACCTTCCTTTTTTAATTTTTTTGGAGAAGGGAAGTAGAGGGTCAGGGAATACAAGCAGAAGATTATTTCACAAAGGTGCATTTAATTTCCAGGGGCAGGGAAAAAAATCCCTTGACAAAATATGCTACTGGAATTCAATCAACCTCAAAAAAGGGCTGGCTTCTGAGATGGTTTACTATTTCTATAGCTCACAAAGTTCAAGCTTAAGGATAAAACACACATCCTAGGGCAGAGAACACATACTATACTGTTAAATAATATTCTTTTGTCTGCTTGTAAACAAGTTTCTGATTTTTCTTAGCCAATGGTACAGCTCATATTTTGAAAAAATATTAAGCTTATTGAGGGAACAGATTTTTAGACTATTAAAATTATTAAAATATAGATTCTTTTAAAAACTCATTAAAAAACCCTGCAATTTGTTCCTGCACTGTCTATTAATGGCTTCCACTAATCTGTTCAAGTACTCCATGAACACCTCAATTTACTGTAGTAGGCACTGTTGTTTGATACCTGGCAACTAAATTAGAGGCCAATAAATAAATCACTCCACAATAAATCTGCCACAACATGAAACACCCTTTCTGTTGTTCCTAATTCTCAGTTATCATTGACTGCTTATATTGCACATAAAAAGGTATCTGGGGCTTATCCAGGAATGAAAAGCTGTAATTTGAGCTAGCCGATGACAGATCATTCCAGCTGAGCTGTGCTGCATCTTTGTATATTTGATATATGACAGAACTGACTGCTGTATAGATTTACAACAGATTAAATATATGGGTTTTAAAAGAACATATAATATATAAAGAAAGTGAAAAGGAGCACTTCACATTGTTACCTAAATGCAGGCACAATTGCTAGTGTTCCCTCCTCTTTGATGTGCTGTCAAAGCTGCTCACTTGCAAACAACACTCTGGTTCATTTGAAACCAAGCAGATCAAGTAATAATACCTTTTGTTCCCTGAATCACCCACCCAGCTGTTGAAGAACAATTTCTAAAACTTATTAGAAACAGAATTTAAACTAAATTTTACAGTTTCTCATGTTTGCCTATTTCTCAAGCCCTGGTCAATCAGTCTAAACCAACTTCAAATTCTTTAGGAGACCGATCACCCCATGCACATACTGTGCAAAAGCCATCATCTGAGGTAACAGCTAACAAACATCCTGAAACAAACTTTAGCCACAGCAGACTTTAAAACACAACTATTACAAAATCTAAAGGAACTTTATAAATTACTTCTCAGATAAACACGTCATATATATACACACAGAGCTTTCTGGATCTTGTTCAAAACCAACCAGGTCTAATGTAAGCAATGTCACATCTGATCAGATGTTATCAAAATGTTTTACATGAAACAGCTTCTACATATCAACTGGCTGCTTTGCATTCTTTTCTGAATCACTCAAAATCTGACAACATGAAAGTCACATAAATAAGTGAAGTAATAGGGCAGGATAATTTCCCCCCTCCACTGCCTGACCTTTAGAATTCATGCAACTGCATGGTATCTAGGGATTTTACTAGATTACATTTTACTTCATGCTTCTGGAAATTAAAACAAGCATTTATGTTTTTTACCAATAAATACAATTACCACAATATGGAACAAGACTGAAATTTATTCTTCTCCTTTGTTACAAATGAGCTACTTCACGCAATGTTTGCCAGTGTTTCCCTCACTGAACAAATTTCTTAAAAAAAAATCTTCCTACATATAGCTTAAGTATTTGCCTGCCAGCTTATCTTTAGCTTGTACCCTGCTGTTATTGTTTCATTGCTCAGAATACTGTTAAGAATAAGCCCTTGGAAACATTGCAACAAAATGTATTACATTTTACTAATCTGCTTGATAAAGGTTCTCCATTGTTTTGGCACATTGTTCAACAACTGAGCCAAGGAGTCTTTGTGATCCACATAGTGTTTGTGACTAGGGTGTATGACTGGGCTGGTGTATGACCATGAACATAAAAATGTCAAAACAAACCTTTCACTAGACACCATCTCCCCTCCTGACCCCATCTCAGGTGATCCATTGATCAAACCATCATGCTCAGATGATCAGTGAACAGGCAAACAGCAGCACAAGGAGTGCACCGAGTGGAGCAGGCTGTTCTCCCAGGGGCCACGAGCCTGCTCGCTGGCCGTCACCCTGGGCTCCCAGCCACACCCTGGGATCTACATGGCCTGCTTCCCTCTGCTCTTGGAAGCAGACACAGATGTGAGAAAAAAACAGAAAAGAAGGCAAAAAGAGAAGAAGAAATACAGATGGGCAGATCTTCCATCTCAAGGGTAGAAATTGCTACAAGACTAGGACTCAAGCACCAGAAAAATCAGAATGCCAGGAAATGCCTAAGAGCGCCAAAGAAAGATTGCACAGCAGAACAGGATAAGAAAGAAGAGCAATAGCCTGTCCCTCTTCCTTTACAGAGGACACAATGATGGTTGAAACACATCACTTTTCCCAGAGGAAGCACATCCCAACTTCCTAATTAAAAACTTCAACACAATGCAGGAACCCTAGATTCCTGCATCCAGAGCTGCCACAGGCAGACTCCATCCCCCTCTAAGACAGCTCCTTGTGCTGCCTGGCCACCAGCACAGACCATGCTACCGGCACAGGGCACCATATTTTCAATTTCTCTACCTTCTGCTGAAAAACAAACACAAATGGACAACCAGGCCAGGAATCACTGAGTTGATAAATATATCTCAGTTTAGGTGGGGGAACACTGCTAAATTGTAAGTGAGTCAAAGAAGGGTATAAAAAATAGTCTACTCTGGTGAAAAGCTAACAACGATTAGAACATTACTACTGGGAATAATAACATGGTTAAATTGTTGGTTCTTCAAGACAGCACTTAACTCAGTAGAAGATCTGTCACAGCAATTGATTAAGAGTTTCAACTTATTTACTTTTTAAAATAACTCCCAGCCTCAATTGTAGACTTTTAACATTCCTACAGATACAGATTAAAATGCTTTTACCACTATAATGTGTTCAACACACAGTAGTGCCAATTCTCTAAGGATCATAATAATACAAATAACACTATTACTTCAATGGTTTTATCGATGTTTTTCAATCTTGTCATAAAACTTACAGAGCTAGAAGAAAGAAAGAGAAAATGCCATTACAAACACAGAATAGTGCATGACCAATTTGTTTTTGCCATCTAATGACCTTTTTGCATTGTATTGTATATGGGAAGTTTTTAAAGAGCTGAATAGAGAGTTTTTTCAAAAAGGCCCGGTTAAAAAAAAAAAAAAAAAAAAGAAGTGCTTTCTCTTTTTCATGTGTAAGGTAAAATGAAAGTGAAATATGTGCCGGGAAAGAAGAAGAAGAAAAATAAGTGGAAAATTTCACATATTTGCATAGCAGAATCTTTTAAAGGGCATCTGACCTGGAAGTACTTCTGACATGGCTCGCGGGGCGTCAGCAATGCATCAGGAAATAGATTATAATTTGAAATCTGAAAAGAGGGACCATTTAAGAATTAAAACCAAAGGAAAACACAAAAGAAAAATACCACATTTTAGAAGCTCCTGAGAGATGTTAGGCATTCTAAATAAAGCTCACAGCATAACAGTGAGGATCTTCTGAGTTTCTAATGATGTTTGACACTCATTAAAGTATGGGAGAGGCCAGTCTGCAGCAACACAAACATGTAATTAAAAACAACTATTATATTTTTGTTAATGTACAACTTTACTAGGAGCACAAATTCAAAAATATTCTCCAGTTTGAGTCAACATACTGTAGCAAAAACTTAAATACATTAGAAAACATAAGGTTTTTTCCCAATTATGAGATTACAACTTACTCAGGAAACCAAAGCAGCACTGGTAAAAGAAAACACAGCAGTAAGGCAGGTTCACAAAAAAATTTGCAGAATGAGATCTAGCATATGAAACCAAGAAGCACAGGGTTGATCTCGCAGAAGGGAATCATAAAAATAAAGTTATGGCAGTACGGCCCTTTCCTGGCCATCTTCTCATAAATAAACCATTTTGCCTTAAAGTCTCTAGTTTGGCTATGAGTGACATACACAGTGAGAGACAAGGTACTCATGACTACTCATGTGTTTTTGTCACTGCATCTAGGAAACAGGAAAAAATAATACAGATCTTTTCATAAAGCAGATTTCCCTTCTGCAAGGGAAATTTGAGCACAAAACATTTAATGACAACTTCATGCCACGGAGCTACAGCCACAGGTCTTATAGACTTGGGCTTTAATTAAAGTCTAAGCAGCTATAGAGAACACCATCATTATACCATGATTGCAGCTCAACACTAACTCCCTTCACTTCAAAGGGTGAATTCCAATGTTAAAACATTCATTCTGAAACTATGACCAGCTAAATGGTAATAGTTAAACAGATGTCAGCCAAAAGCATTCTAATAAACCACAGATTTACATTATTAGCTGCAATCAAAATCGAGACTAGAGCTTTCTTTCATCTGATTCTTCTTACCTAGATATCTACACAAATTCCAGGCAACCTAAAACTTTCAGAATGAAAAGGAAAAAAAATATTCAAATGAAGTGCTGTGGTAGATCAGACACTACAGCCAATGATTTTCTTCTTGCTGCTCCCTCTGTCAATGACATCTTAGCTTGATTGAGCTTGGAAGCTGGAAAGAGAAAGCTCAGCAGAGCCAAGAAAGCGAATTATGATGGTGGGCAGAGCAGTTTGGGGAATGCAAGAGCAGGAAAGGAGCAAGGCTGCAAGCACCTTACATGGTGCTCTCAAATTTATCTGCAGATGACTCCACACAAATCTCTGAATTGCTGAGGGTGAGAAGGACCTCTCCAGATCATCACATACAACACCCCTGCCCAAGCAGATAATCACTACTACCCTCTTCATTCCACCCTGGATCTGTCCTCACATCAGAATAAAATGAGTACTTCAATCTGATTGCTAAATGCACCTTCTCCCATTTCCAGCTATTTCCTGCTTTACCTAGTCCTACTGAATCACCATCTGGTAACAAGCTTTCTGTCCTGGCTCCTGCACCCTCAAAAGGCACCCTGCCAGTCCCTGCTGCCACAATAATGACACTTCTCCTTTTAGAGCTAATCATGCTGCCAACCAACTGCAACAGCCTAGCAGCAGTGCTGTTTCTGTTCTAGTGGTGCTCTTATTAATGGGAATCCATAAAGCTGATCTGTCTTTATGTGGTGTAATTGAGAAAAAAAAAACTTCAGATCCTCAGTGAGTAGTAGCACTCAAGTTAAATATGCCTTCCCATTTACCATTTTTTTCCTTCCCCCTTCCCACAAAGCCAAACTCCTCAGCCAGAAAAAAATCCGACACAAGAAGTTTCTCAGAATCAGATTCTAACAAAGAAAAAAGAAAAATAATAAAAAATAAAAATATTAATGATAAAAAGAAACCAGCTAAATCCACTGCTCCTCTCTTTTTTTAAAAAAAATTAAGATAGATACATCTAAATAATCAGTGTATATTTGACTACTTGACTGAAACTTTATATTGCAGAGAACGTGGGTCAGCTTGTGCTACTACAGTACTGCTAAATCAAGTAACCACTTTAAGAAATAAAGAGCAATTCTTTCATTTATATAAGACATAGCCATGACATGCCATAACAATCCTGCATTTAGTGAGGGAAAAAAACAAGATGGCATGCTAAGTCTTTTTCAAAATCAATCTTCTCCCTTTATTAGATTTTCCCCCATGTGTAGAATGGAACAGTCTGGTAAGCAAAAGCAGCATTGTCACAGCAAGAAGATGGACTGTTTTATCTGCTGGCTACTTGTGAGCACAGATAACAAGACTTCTGCCATTGGATTTTTTTGTTCACAGCGACATTTGCTAAGTAAACGGCTGTAATTTCTTCTAATCCTGTTGTTTAAATTAAACTGCTGAGCTCAAACATTCTAACATAAGCTTTTTTAATTGTCATATAAATTACACAATCTCTGTCATAAAGATCATGCCTCAGACTTATTTTTTAATTTACAAATATCCCTACTTTTAACGTAAGTGCTAATACAGGGCACAAGCACAAATGCCATTCTCCCTTAAACAGAAACACAAACTCAGAAATTGTAACCTGAATTTCTGCAATGGAGATGACTAATAAAGCAAGAAGGATTTCTATGTTCTGCAGCTTCAATCTCAAGTGCCATCCAAAAATAGCTCTTACAAATGTGTAATCGAAGCTGATCAGAAATACCAAAACAAAAGCAAAATGTCATATGAAACAGAAAGTTAGAATAAGCTGTCTCAGTGAAAAAA
Source organism: Illadopsis cleaveri (assembly GCA_013399915.1). Lineage (NCBI taxonomy): Eukaryota > Metazoa > Chordata > Aves > Passeriformes > Timaliidae > Illadopsis > Illadopsis cleaveri. The sequence continues at coordinate 242,792 of VXBB01007635.1, read as the reverse complement.
ATGTAACTAAAATGTTTTGTAGGACAGGCAGCCTACCCATATGCTTGATGAAGCATTAAAAGGGAATCAAGGGCCACAGATTTGGCACATAAAATGACTTTGACTGATTCAGGCTAATTTCAAACCATGGATTTTTCAGCCCCACATAAATTTAACTTTGATCATTTGTCAGTTTCTAAATCAGAAGACAGAGCAACTCAAAAGATGATTGATTCCTTAACAGTCTTAAGGAAATCCACAAGGTCCAGGACCAGCTTTCCAGCTGTCTGAAACAGCAATGGACCAATTCCAAGCACTTTGATCAGGTGACACAGGCACCAAAAGCAGGAAAAACATTAAGCACACATCACAGCACTAGTAAGAGAAGTAGGTAGAATGTTAACTGAGACCCTGTCAGGTGGAATGGTTAAGGTTCCAGCACAGATGCTGTGCTGGGGGAAAAAAAAACCCCAAACCAAATTATTATCAATAACCACCTCCTACACATCTTGTCTGTGGCCCTGCAATTTGCAGCTCGCAAACACTCTCTGTTCCTGCAAAGCCTAGAAACAAGGCTGCATACTCCTGAGCACAATTTGCTTCTCCAAGAATTAACTGCATGCACATAAATAAAGACATTTCAGTTTCCCTTTTTAAACTTATTTATTTTAAACTTCTGGTGGCCTGACATTATGATTTCACCTGCTACAACTTCATCTGCCCTCTGAAGCACATATTACAAATTTATGGCTAGTTATACATTAAACTTTTATCAAACAAGGTTATGTGGAAATGTTTTTATCCTCAGATTACCCAGACTGGTAGCAATAGTTTTGAGCCACCTATTTTTACTGTCTCATAGTTGATATCTTAAAAAGCATTTGAAAGAGCTTTCTACAGCAAATATGGTTTTCTCTTTACTGTAAAGTTGTACTTGGTATTAAATTAGGCTCTAGAGATGAAAATTTGAAAATTAAAAAAATGGGAAATAATCCTTCAGTCGACTCTACAACTCTATACAGAAACAAAGAATAAAAGTATGTGTGTATCAAAAGTATCAATACAAAGAAAACATCTAATTTCATTAATTCCTAGAGTGTTTGCAAATAATTCAAATTGCTAATAGTAAGTTGAGACCTATGAGTTAAAATAAAAAGTCCAAGTTTCAGACACAGTAAAGAGCAGTAGGGTGCCAGCTTTTGCACAATGAGACTATCAGGGGTCTCAAGAAAAGCAAATTAAGATTTTGCATGGCCAAAAGGTTGTTTGTGTTCTATGTACATTAAAAACATTCTGTATCTCATCTAGGTAAGGTTAGTATATATCTGCACTTTTAACAACATCTGCTAAACTGTCTGAAAATCGGACTCACATGTCCTACCCACATATTCTTTGCCTCCAGTAAAGGAACAGAGCTTGGGGTACATCAAACCAAAAAAGGTCTCTACATTTCCAGTCTATTTTTTCATCAAAGGCTGAACTAAAACAACGCTCATTACAAAAAGACATACATCTCAGCAAGGCTGAAAGTTCCCTGCAAAGCTACATGCTGTCTTCAACCAAATGTCAATGGGACAAATCAGAAACATTTCAACACATATAACGGTTTATAAACCAAGTGTTGCAGTACTGCTTAAGCTGACAGAATGCCAAGGAATGACTAAAAGAGCCATAACCTACAGTAACTCTCCCAATGTCATTATGGTACTAGAATACAGCAATGACTTGAATCCTGGCCTCATGCAGCCAGTAGAGCTCCCTGAGAAGGCTCTGCCCATAGTGCTCATATATAAAACAAACCATGTGCTCGTAAATGAAATCAAACTATCATATTTGCTTTATAGTCCATAGTCCCCATAAACTAAACAGATCAATCCATAATAAAGTGGAAGGAGAACATAACAGAAAAGCAACTGCACTTACTGGCATTTATATTAATTACACTGAAGTGTGGCTGAAAGCAGATTCAGTTTCAACAAACTTGGCTGTAGAAGAGATTGAACAAGTGGAAAAGAACAAACTACTAGTATTACTGGCCTGAACTGCAACACGGAATCTTGAGTTCTTGACATGCTAGCCAAAATTCTCTGTTCTTCTTTCTCATCTACAAACTCATAGATCTCCACAAGGTATCAAATACCAAAGGAGCTAGAGTTTCTGTGAAAGGAGACAAACACATGATGCAAATCTGCTATCATGGTGGCTCTCCATGACCATATGCAACCCCAAATGGAATTACAAGGAAACCTTTACCTTCTGTCTCTGACTCTCCCGTGAAGAAGAAATTGACCTGTCAGGGTCCTGAGATAGGGCTTCTATTTAATGATGCTAAGAAACAAATGCAAAAGTGACAATAGGCAGTCAGAGTACTACACAGCCCCTAAAGAAAGCTTTTCATCTGTAGGTTCTGAGTCAGCTCATATCTGCCAACATGAGCATGTGCTTCAGAGCTTCACCAGGATCGCTCAAGAAGAAGATGAAGTTCCTATGCCAGTCTCCACACAGCTTCCAAGGAAAGGCAGAAACCAGACAGACTTTAACAAAGAGTAACACATGTCATTGGGTACTTCTGCAATTTCCACTCCATCAGTTGCCTGTATTCCTGCCTTTTCCTCAACTATTATGTGGAGCCCTTAAAGAAACTTTACAGAAAAGTGTCACCTGCCCAAGCATGATCTGAGCAGTGCCAAAGCTTGAATCTCATTTATACCAAGATGTCTTTGTCTGGAAAGAAGAGGTCAGGAGATATAGGGCAGGATTTTGCAGATGTGGAATTTTACTGATGCTTCTACCAAGAGTTGCACATTGCATACACTCCTCCTTCTTGGGGTTCAGTGCCTCTTTGGGTCAGTAATCTGTTATTCTAGGAGCAGCTCCAAGCCCATAGAGGCACAGCATGATACATTTTTATACCAACTCATCTTGCACTAATGATAGCAATGCAATTATCAGAACTTGGCTGCAAGACTGAAAGTTAGGTGTTCATTCAGAGGTTTGTTGTTATTTATAATGTCACCATTCTCACATTTGTTTCTTTATCTCACTGCAGTGAAATGAGTATTTTCCAACAGTTTCATGAAACAACAGCTCCCTTGCAAGCTCAGCGCAAACAAAGGCACAGTTGGGCATTCCTTGGGAAGCTGAATAGACAGAGCAGCAATTTGAGTGTTCCTCAAGGGAAATCAAATCCCTAGCTTATAAAATCAACCCTGCTCTCTCTGCCCTAAAGCACCCTGCATTCTTTATAAGAGCAGCTTTATCATGAAGTAGATGATCATGAAGAACTAAGACTCAAACTTCTCCAATCTGCAGTCCAGGGGAGTGTCATCGCATGAGGAACACTTCCTTTCATTGTCATTCTTGATTTATGAATGCTTCAGAAAAATGGCATTTCCCAAAAAAAAGTTTGTTTGGGACAAAAAAGTCACCCTCCAGCAGAAGTTTCTGAAATAAAACCCACGTCAGCTCTAATAATTATACTGCAGAATCACATTAAAAAAGCATTCCTTGCTGTCTGTGGGCAACAAGGGCTGGTCTTCGAGTTCCAGGTGCAAGTATGTCCCTTCCTCCCAGTGAAGGCTGATGTGCCACTGCAGGACTGAACCTCCACCCCTGCACACTCCAAAGGTCAGCAAGTGCTGAAAACTACCACCCACATATTTCTGTACTTTCTCACTTCTAATGTCCTCTGAAAAAGTGGGCTTTTTTTTTATTCAAAGCAGTCTCGCAAAACTCTGCATTTTTAATTTTTTATTATTATTACTATTATTATTGTTGTTGTAGTTGCTGATGCTGCTGTTTAAGGCCTTCATGAGCATTGAATGCCAGCAGGAAGGCACTGGAATCAAACCCATTTTCGTCAAAACACTTGATCAGAATCCAACGTCATGTAAAAGACTACAACTAAAATAAATGGACAGGATATGCATGGACAAGCCCTTTAAGAAGGTTTTTTTTCCAGACATACAAAACACTTTGTGCACAAAAAAAAAAATTTAGTATGAAATAAAATTTGAGGCTACCTAAACACCACAAACAGAACCATGTTCACACAAGAGCTGCTCCAGCCAATGCAGAAAAGTGGAGTTTGTGAGCAAGTATAAGAAAAATATAAATAAAAAAGCTCAGAAGAAATTAATGAAAGATGTCTGTTTACAAAACCTAGCTTCTCAGTAGGTGGAGACTGTATATCCATCCTTAGTCTGTATGTTTTCACAAGGAAAATACAGAAAACCCAACAAAATAGCACACGAGGGAGTGTTCAAGCAGCATTAGACAGTGCCAGGGATACGCCTGTTTTGCTTGCTGACAATAATCAAGGGAGATCATTGCTCTCTAATTACACTTTTTAAAAGTCTAAACCAGCAAGCATCTGTTAAATTCGCAGCTCTCCATTTTACAATTTAAACATCTTGCTGTTTTTTATATCTTCAGCACCTGTATAAAATATATTTCTTAGCATTGGGCTTCAAATAAGCCATTTTCTATTTAGACTGTTATGTGTTTCCACAACTATAAAACCTTTAGTTATTCTCATAAGACCACACACTATTCTATCTCATAAATTTATGAAATCATTCAACAAAACAGTCAACGCCATAAATGGATGAAATGTTACTTTACCACCTCAGAGGCAATACAGCTGCTATACTCCACACAGACCAAATTCTTCCCTTCACAGATTTATTTAGGTATAGGTATATGTACAGACAGAAGATAAAGTCAGGGACTAAAGCTTAAGGCTGCACCAAGTCCTTGATGTACAACATTAAGATTGCAACAACTGTAAACATGAAATGCAATAACTTAGATGGTGCAATTACTTATAATTTATGCAAAGAACACAAAAGCAAAATCGTGTGTTTTACCAGCACTTCCATCAAGATCTAATCTGTTATCAGAGATTTCATTATGATCCACATTTCCCAAATACTGGGCAATTTCAATACCATTATTGCTGAACATCCAAAACACGTTATGTTAAGCGCCAGGAAGCTGCACAAATCATACAGTAACAAAACTAAAAAACAAAGGAAGTTTCCTGGCTTAGAAACTCTGACAGGTTAAGGAAAGGGAAAACTTAGTTTAACAAAAGCACAAAGCAGTCACAAAGTAGGTGTTTTGACACCTCTGTCTTCAAACTGAGGGTGTTCTGGTGCCAATTGATTCTGATGCAAGTTTTGGCCCTGGCAGATGATGGGAGCCCCAGCCTTTCCCCAGGTAAACAATTCTACTTCTTCATGCCTAAAACTGTTCAACTAGACAACAGGAAAGCATTTCAAGCTCTTCTAGTAAGAATCTAGTGCCTATTACTTGTTCTCTCTGAGCAGTCATGGATTTGATCAGATACTTCTACACTAGAACATCTTAAATGTCTGAGCTTCAAGCCTGGGCACGGGACCATGAATATCATGTCCGGCAGTACACTGAGAGGCCACATTTGAAAGCCAGTGCCTAGAACTACTGTCAAGTGATTCTAACAGATCAGTCCAACCCAGTACTCCAGCACCTGAACACCAAACATCTGTCAAAACTGTAACAACCATTTATTTCTTCCATTGTAGTATAGACAATATCGCTCAAACAAGTTTTTGGACACAGTATCTAAGCTGGCTCTAATGCACCATTTTAACGCGTAACTTTATGATATCTATGATTAGTCTGCAGCAGAAAGTAACCACACTTTACTACTTCCTAGGGTTTAGCCCTGTGGTTAGGCAAAACCCCAAAAGTCAGGTTCTAAATGCAGTTCCTCATGTCCAATGGCAAAGCCACCACAGAAGTCCCTGTCCTGCCACAGCTGTCAGCTCTCATTGCAGTTTACCACTTGAATCAGCCAGTGCAAGTATGTAGGGAGCCAGATGCCTGAAGTGGTTGGGGGTTTTTAAGAATTCTTTTAAGGAACAGAAAGAAGGTTACAGAAGTGAGAGCTTATCAAGCTGGCTTTGATGCCAAGAAAAGCTTTGTGGGATCATGTTCTTTTGCTACAGCAGAAGGAAGAGTGAATACAAAAGTTAACCTACCACAACCTCACCCCAGTAGCCTGAGAGATCAACAGAAAGTGCACAAGGACCAGCAGCAGACTTTTGGAGGTGGGGTGCTACCCCACAGCTCTCCAGGGAGACCACATCCACTCACTTCCCATGGTCTGCACTGTGGAACCACTGCAGTGTGGTCCCTGGTGGAAGGAGTGAGGTGATAAATTCTAGGAGCTCCCTTTTTGCACTTCTACAGAAGACAAACTTCAGTAAGAGATTATGTAATACAATCCAATAGTATACAATTCAGAGGAAAGAAACAAAGTGAATCATACTGAACTCAAGAATATAAATAATCTGAACTGGAGATGTTATCTGCAGTTGTAAGCAATTGAAGCTATAGTGCATAGTGACATTTTAGTTTGAGCTCAAGCAGCTTGTTATTTGAAGGTTTCTGGTATTAAAAGCTTGAGATGGACAGGAAGAGGAATAGCAGCTAACCTTAGAACTCTATAATAAATGAAGTTGGAGACCTTGAACACAAACCACGGCACACTGCAGCAGATTTGGTCAAGTCACATGGCAAGCCACTTTTTAAAGTTCTAGAAAGCATCTTTGCAGTTTAAACATAAATCAATATACTTACCATTTGGGTACACACACAGAAGGGCTGGCATCGATTAGAATATGTCAGCATTCTTTATAAATACTATTTTAAAATTTATAGGCTTAGCAGCCTTCAAAAGTAATAAAGCAACAAATAAATTAGAGCAGTAGCATACGTACATGAGCTGCTTGGCCGATAGTGAGCCCCTGGGTACCGCCTGCCCATAGTGCCAGTCAGCACATTACCACACGCTGTCAGCTGCTCCCAAAGTACAGATCGAAACTCTTAACTGAGGGAGAAGGAAGAAAAAAGTGAAAATTTAGTACAACAGCTGTATCTTTTTCATTAAAATGCTAATAACCCCTACAAATTCCAGGATAACTACATCTATAAATTATTCAGTCATGATGTCAGAGGAGATGAACTGTTGTGCTATACAAGCAGCACAAATTTATTATTGGGGGCTGGCCTTCATTAATAAGCTCACATAAATTTTGAGACACAAAGAAATCTCAGGTCATACAGTAGCTTCTTTTGGCCCATGACAGAGAACAACAAACACTGCAAGAAAGAGCTTGCTATTGGCTTTTAAAAGAGATAGCCAGTAGGTGAGATTTAAAAACAATGTTTGCCTTAAATTTTGTGAAGCAATCATTAAGCAATCATTTATGAACTGTTTACTATGGAAGCAAAACTATCCATGCTACATAACACTGACTGCTTTGTTCTGTTCTGTTCTATCCAGCAGTGTCTTTACAGGAATGCAGGCTATTAACCCATGTATCAATTTTCTTGCACTATCAAAACCCTAAGCAAACAAAAAATTGCATGGCACATCTTACGGTCAGTTTGCAATAACAAATCCAAAATATTAACTGAAATGCTATGGAAGCTGTCAAATTACTAGTATAACATGCTTTAGTCTAAAACCAAGTCCCATTGTTTTTTCTTTGGTGTAGGATTTTGTACCAAAATATGACTTTCAGGAGCATACCACTCTTTGTAGAGGTCAAGACCCAAAGGTATGACAATTTTTAAATATCACATTTTAAAACTCCATAAATCTCAGTGCTAAAGACAACATAAAGATAGATTCTCATTATAGCAAAGGTTTCATCAGTCACTGCATAAAATGTGAACTTCAAAGATTTACAAGGTAGATTAAAGCCAACTATCAAAAGTCAATGAAGAAGCAAGTGTCACACAGTAAGTGAAGTTAAATTGCTCTGTAAAATAATAGTGATACTGGGTTGTACGTACCAGCAAGGACACACCCAGATCAAGATGAATGATGATGCTGCTTGGGTGTGGTTTTGGGATTTTTCATTTTTGTTGTTAGTTGGATTTGTTTAGTTTTGTTTTGTTTTCTTTAAGAATCATCTTTGAATTGTGACCAATTCACAAAACAACAAAACAACCTCTCCTTTCTTTAAACACATCCACTCAAAAAAGGGGAACCTCGGGAGGATTTCTGCTCTTCAGCAAGCTCAGGGAACTCTTATAGAAATGTTACCTACCTTGCTGGTACCCAAATCCCATAGCTAAAGCATATGAAAACCAGCCCTGATTTTCCACATACATCCATGAGACTGATAAACAAAATGGAAGGAGTTCTCAAATGCTGCTTTTGGAAAATCCACATATCATGCATATACAGGTTTGGATTTGTTTTTATTTTTAACTGTACACAACTTAGATATTCACAACTCCACATAAATCTGAGTTAAACCTGAATGTATCTGATAAGTCAGATCAAGTCTTCATATTAGTTTTCCACCTGTTGGCTCACATTTGTTTTGTAACAAATGTGTTTCTCAACAGCTTTCTGTGGTTTTTTGCTTATTATTATACTGCAAAATTGCTTTGAAAATGCTTTATAGTGATTTTTCCATCTTTATAGTTAAATTTAAAACTACATATACACAAATGGACATATAGCCTTATGGCTTCTCTTCAAGAAATAATTTGATACAGCCCTGTCTGAAGATTTTTTTTTGTCCCTTCCTGATAATCTTCCCTGATTCCTTTCAGGTGGCCATTCCCATGCTGCAGCAGTTACAGAGAACCATGGAAACAAACCCTGAGCACTAGCACTGCATACCTGCTACCCAGGGAGCACCTGAAAGTACCTCAGGCCAAGTCCCTTTTAGGAGCTGTGGTGACAGAGCTACCAGCTACTCATCATCAAACATAATGAGGACATACATCATCTTGGAAAGACGCCGTGACTTTCAACTGAGACTGTCATCTTCCTAAGCCGTTTTATCTACAGAGCTTTTCTTGCAACTCTTCCACATTTCTCAGGTTTTATGACTGCTACATGAAATTTTCATTTTACTTGTATTCATTTATTGATACTATGAAAAAAAACCCCAAAAGACAAACTAAATTCTGGTAGTCTTTGTGACTTGTTTTTTTCCAATGAGTGAGTCAAACCAGTTCTGTCAATTCAGCTGGCACACAGAATCCAGTTTGCTTGAACTGATTCCCTTTTGTTTCAGAACAAACAATTCATAGTCCAATGGCCATTAAAGCTATATTGAGTTTCACCCAAACTTATTTTTTCACACAAGCTGCTGCTTATGAGGTCAGTTGACTACTTGACCTCCCCTGGTTCTTTCCAAGCAACATTTGCTATAAATACATTTGTGTTCAAACATAAATATAGGTACATTCATATTGGCTGCTATAATCACATACAACAGATTGTTGTACAACCTAGCCTCACATACCCAAGAAAAAGGATATGAAAAAAGAAGATGACTGCAAATTAGCTACAGAAGTCATTCAAGTGTGACTGACTACATCATTCAACACTTGCAAGGAACAGCTGCACAGAGTGTGGAGAAAGAAAAGGTTATTGCATGATGTTTCTCAGGGGGCAGCTACTCAAGAAATCACACTCCAGCACTCTCTGTGTGATATTCTGACATACAACACAATCCTACCTTCCAAGTCTTGCTTTGAATAACAGGAAATAGGTCTGCTAAGGAATGGGTAAGAGGAATGCTGTGCATTGTTTTGAAAGCACATACAGGCCACAGGTCCTATACAAAACAGATCCATTACAGCAAAGGGTTCAGACACTGAAAGAGGCTAATCTAGGGGGAAAAAAAATTAAAAATCAGCCTGTAAGACTGGTGGATGGCCCATTTAAAAAAATCACAATTGAATATACACACAAATTTTGTGTACATACTTGCATATATAATGCAAATTTATTGGTTTTCACTTTGCCTGCATTCAAAGTAGTGACTGGCAGCGTCACTTGTTGGACAACAGTAGCAAAACACAATTCTAACAAGCAAGCAAAGTGCCAGCCAGGTCATTAGGAAGTTGTCCTGCTGACTTCTGGAGACACCTACAGAGACAGCAATTTCATTTCCTGTACTAGGAACAGCTATCAGACATGGATCTCTCAAGCCAAACTGCCCTTTGGAGAAAGCACAATGTAGTCTACTAGCCACATCTCTTGTATCATTGCATGTTTGATATTTTCGGATGTCATCAACAATTCCTAACCATAAGTTTCATCTAATAACTACCAACAGTTTTTCAAAAAAGGCATTTTCATTTCAGGAAGGTTTTTTCCCAAGTCTTCTATTACTTAAGAGATCTTATCCATCCTTCCAGTTTTGTCTGGAAGTGCTCGCATCAAGGAGGTTTTGCTGCCCCCTCCACCTGCCTTTGCTGAGAGGCAGAGAGAGACCCTGCTCTCCAAACAACTCACTCCCCCATCATCTCTGCTTGCTGGCACAGGATTAAAGTTTTCCGGGAAGCGGAAAGCCAAGCACAATCCCACAGACGAGAGGATGTCCTGCCTGCACTCCAGCCCTGCCACATTTTCTACGGTTTTGGACCGGACATGCCCACATATCTGGAAAGTCCTGTCCTGCCCAAAAAGTCTGGCAACTCCATCTTTTCTCCTTCCAATGAATTCTCAGTACTCAAATTCTTCTTGCACGCAGACATTCTTGCTTGCATTTCTCTGTCCTGTATACTTTCTGGCTGGCTTTGTGCTTCTAATTTCTGCCCTCCAAGGTTTTTGATTTGGATGCTTTCCCTCTTCTCCATAATTGAGAAGTCCTTCATATGGGCTTTTCTTTTTCTTGGTCATCCTTTCCAGGTACTGTGCCACCCACCTGCTTAGTTGAGGTTCCCATACACCATGTGGGGATGGATGCTATTATTTCCCACTCTCTTCTGGAGGATATCATCACTGTTAATCACTTGAACAAATTTCCTATGGTTTAAGGCTTTATGATACAGACCCTAACTCATCAAAAGCATGTTTTTCTGCAATTTACCCTTTCAGTACTTCTGCAGCCAGATCACATAGAGCAAGCTGAATTTAAAACATTCATGGTCCCCTGACGATAGCCTCCTGCACAGATACCTACTTTCTCAGTAAAGCACACATGCTTTTTACATTTATTCTATATTAACTTAATGCAGATTTTGTTCACCAAAGAGTAACAGAAAACATCAGGACATTCTGTGCACAACTACACAAGCCCATATATATTTTAACACAAAGGAAAGCATTGTCTATAGCACTTGCAAGTTTGTTAAAAACACAGTTAACCTCATTCACTCAGTGCAGCTATCTGAACTGGTATCAGTCTACGATTTTAATTTCACTTGATCATTGGTAAGGATTTGTTAAGCTAGAAGTAATGTTGCACATTAAAAAAGAAGACCTGTGGTGCTCTGAGCCTCTGGTGCTACAGCAGGTTGGGCTGTGTGCCAGAAGGAAGCCTGGCAAGCTAAGGAGCTGTGGAAGTGCAAAGATCAAAGCAATTGTCACTGGGAAACACAGATCTCCCTGTAAAGCCTGAACCAAGAGGGCAATACCTCAGACATATATTCTGAACTTCATTTACGCCAAGATGCATGAAAAGTATTTTTCAAAGCTGACTGTTTGTCAAAAACAGTATTTCTAAATGAGAAGGTATTATTTCTTCTGATGTTAGAGATGCCACCGTGCTTCTGCTTTCTGTGGGAAGCTTTCCAAGCACAGCTAGGTTTCTGATGTAGCATTTCACCACTACTCTCCACCTTCATCTTACTTGTATCTTGTAGGAATGAACACAGCATTGGTGCCAGTCCAAGAACGGATGCAAAAATTGGAAGCTGAGAAAAAGCAGAACGAGATTCTCCAGAAAAATGTTGTAATTTCTGCATTTGCCAGCTCTCAATTAACTAGTGTGAAGAGCTACAACTTCTCTCTCCAAACTGATGTATCTGCTAAACCCCAAAAGCTTGTCAGCTGTTCAGACAGAAAAAACAAAACCCAAACCTGCCACCTTCTCCATCCTTCATTAAATACTGAAAAGTAGGAGAATGACTTTGTATTATTACTCAAGACAAAAATTCCCAGTTTATCCATTTTGTCCACTTGCATCTAAATTATCTAATCCAACCTCCCTGTGTTTCCCTGTGTTCTAGCCTTTCAAGAAAGCAGTGAGCACAGCAGAACCCACCTACTGCTTGAAGACTGGGATTTCAAGCCAAAGGTGTTTCTAACTGCCAAGGATACTAGAAAGCCCTCAAAAGACAAGAGACAGACAAACCATATGATGCAGGATTTGTAGCTTTACTTAAGCGAAAAAGTATTTGAAACCCATGTGTAGCATATTGAGACATGGATAGCCTTTTTGGATGTTAAATGACAGAGACATGACCTACCCTGCATCTGAATCCAGTTCTATATTGTCAGTCACCCAAATCTCTTGCATAAAGATGAGTAGTGAGACTGACTCTTGTTAGGGCTCTTTGATACTTTCTGCAAAGCTAATGATAACAGTCATCTAGAATAATGCAAGCATATTCCTGAGTGTCTTCTTCCTTCACAATCCATATTGTATTGAAAACTGCCAAAAAACAGCATAAACTTTTCCTCAGTTGAGATGCAACACGTTATGTTTACCTGGGGACAATGAAGTGAAAAGGATTCTCAGCATCCAAAAAGAAAAATTTATTAACTGCTTCACATGTCAACATATGGTTCATTATCTGCAGTTATCACATAAAAGTTCTGCCTGTCTTGATGGGAGAACTTATTCTTAAGGAAAAAAATAATTAATAATTAAATATTTAAACATCTGTCAGAATAATCAGAATAATTTCATGTTGCTGCTCATGCTTCCTAGTCCTAACTCACTCATGAATAATCACATTAAATATTGTACAATTCCATTTAAAAAGCAATTTATTTAATACTTTCTAAAAAACTGGTAATTTCAAACTCATGGTGTTTTTTTCCATTTTTTTGATAAACAGACGAGTATGGGGACAATGAAATCCTACCTCAAGACAATCATCCAGCTATGACTCAATTGTTTCTTCTTTGGTCTCTCCACAACACCCTCTTCCTGCACACAAGGCAAGAACAGTGTCCTTTGTTTGCAAGGGCAACTGCTATCAATATAGCAAGAAATTCACTAATTTTTGAAAATATCATAACATAGTGCAAAAGGATGAATCGTGTCCTTCACTACCCAATACTACATCTTCTGTTACCAGTGGCAAAAGCACCAATGAATGATGGCAGCACTGGAAGCAGAGGCACAGGCTTTGCCTGCTGCAACCGGAGAAGATCCCCCAGGGTTTCCTTCTCAACCTATTACTATTATTAACAACACCAAGCACCAGAAAATTAGCCTGATTTTGTGAGTAACATCTTCCACAATCAAACATGTATTTTTTCTAGTCCTAATCATTTTATGGTTCTGTGATTTTAAGTGATGATAACATAACAGGAACTTTCTGATAGCCGGTGCTGATTAATAACTTGCATGGCAACTCTATGTTTTAGAAGAATACTGCACCATTCCCATGTAAGGGTTGAGGCTCTGTCCAGTAGGTATGGAGACTATAAAGAAAAACAACCTGGGAAGACAAGTTGCATCTTCAGCCCAGCCTCCTGTGTATTACAGACTGCTGAGTCTGCTTGATTAACATACATGAAAATCATGATGACCAAGACTAAACCTGAACTCTTCCAGAAGTCCTTAAAAAAAATCTTTACTGGACTGGCCAAAACATTCCCATCTCACGTAACTACATACAAGCATGACACTACCCCTTGCTGGCTGGAGTCCCATCATTCTCTTTGCACAAAGACTAATTTAATAAGAAATATGTCACTGCAGTGTAGCATTATGTAGGGGCAGAAAAACAAAACAAACAAAAACCATCCAAAATCATAAAGACTTCTGAAATTCTTCTGAGTGAGAAGTAAGAAAATTCTCTAGGAAAAGTAACATACACTATGAAAAACAATTTTCTAAAACAATGTCTTAGGTACTGGCAGTCATCTTCTCTCTGCATATTAACTAACCAGTAAAGAGGAAACCTAAAAGATAAGAGTTTGCAGCTGTGCATCCCACAAAGTAAAGCAAGAACTTAAGGCACGTGTAAGATTTGCTCAGTGGATGACAAGGCTGGCATACAGCTGAAAGCTCTGCCAGGTCACCTCCATCCATTAGGACTGTACTAAGTAACACCCTTGTAAGGATCACATCTGCAAAAGCCCAAAAGAGTGCTGCTGCATTTCAGAAATGTGGAAAGGCAATACTGATGGAAAAACTTCCTGCCTCTATCAGCAAACAGTGCAATCTCTCCACAGGGCTCTGCCAGTACGACTACTTGTATAGCACAGACAAAGAGACATGCTTAGCCCAAGTCTTCCGGCTAACAGCCCTTGCTTTATGGGCAGACAATTCCAGACTTCCCACACACCTTATATCAGAAGATGAGAAACTCTGTTGGCTTGCCAGGTACTGGGAAATACATCGCCTGGTAAATTCATGTGAGAAGGAAGGGAGAGCCATGGCATCAGATGCTGCTGGGGAGCATGACACCAGATAATCTCTCCACATATACAGCCTCAGCTGGAATCACAAAGTTCTTCCACCCACTCCAACACCCACAGAGAACCATCTGGATACTTCACAGGAGACCACTTCTGAGCTGCACAGAACATTGATATCCAGCACAGGTGTCTGCATTAACAGATAGCATTACTGACACCACAGAGAAACAGCACTTCTGTGAAACACCTCTGCTGAATACAGCTTTTTTCCCACATGAGGTGGCAGAGCAAGTTGCAGTACAGCTAATCTGCAAAAATGGATAAACCAAGAACTCTTGATGCAGTAGTAGAGGAACTGGACCACCCCTGTTCATGATAAACAAAGCAAATGCTGCATAGAAATACAGGTACCTCCTTTTGTGGGATACAAAAGGTTCAGAAAGAGTGCACCCACCCTAGAGGATCCCCAGATACGGAGCAGATTACTTACTCTTCCCAGCTTGTTGGTGGAAAGAGCACTGTACAGGAGCACCGCGTTCTGGAGCACCAGCACCCGCTCAGGTCTCTGCAGAAATCAGGCAAGCTGCAAAAAACCCCAAATCATATATTTTAATCTATGTCAAGAGGGATTAATGAAAACTACTGAACTTGCAAATGTGCAGGATAACAGAAGAAAACTGCACAGCTGCCCTCTGCCAATGGGAGCCACAAGGCAGCAGGAGCCTGGGAATCAGAGGAGCGCTGACAAATGACAAACCCAAGCAGCCACCTTCTGTTTACATCCTTAAAACTATCTGTATTCAACAACATGCACACAGAACTAAAAGCAGAACAGAGGATCCATGAATCACAATGCAGGGATCTTCCCAAAAGGTGTCACGATCTGCCGCCAGACTATGGCAGTTCAGGTATGTAAGAGACACATTGCAAAGCATACTTTAAATTCTCTCTCTCTCCACACTGCAACACAGAGCTGCAGTTTTCCCCATGCACGCACACTGAATATCATGAAGAAAATTAATCCAGATGATAGACATGAGCTCAAATTATGCAAAAGCAGCAAGAAGTGCTCAGTAAACAATGGGTTCATAAAAAATCATGGTTTCAATTATGCTTGCGCTCAGTAGACATCAAGTATTTAATTTATTTTTGCAATGTCTGTACACTGTATCACAGTCAATTCACTCCGGCAAGTGGTTACATTAATGCTATTGCATTTGGTACTGAAAAGTATGTATGTATCTTGCAGTATCAAACAGCACAAATATACCAATATATATATAAAACCTCACACACTGAGGTTATCCTCCCATCACAAGATGCTTCAGCGGCAGCAACACATCGGTCAGTCAAACTGTGTTCTAGGATTCAGGGTGGTATTCAACTTTCTGTTTGTTCCCCCATGTGGAGAAAATAAATATGCAAGACCAAAGACACAAATCAAATCTGCTGTAGAGCTTATATAATATTTTTTTCTTTATTAAAGCAAAAGCCAGGCTAAATCAAGCCAAATTATATTCCATTTAAAAGAGAGGTCTATATTTTTCTTTGATCTAATAGAAATCCAAGAACTATCTATAAATCTATAAATCCTAGAAAGTGCTGAGACAAAACAGATCATTTAAGAGAGCCAAATTCTTGCTAAAAAATATATTTGTCCTTTCAAACTTGGAAATAGAACTCTTAAAAGCTAGATAAAAAGTAATTTGAAATATAAAGCTTTTTTTAAAAATCAAGAAAATACACTGACTTTATTTTCAATAATAAAGTTGCACTTTAAAAAAAGTTCTTCAGGAAGAAAACATACCAATGCTCATTAAACTAATATTCTAACCCAATTTACCACATTTGTGAACTTCTGTATCAGATGATCAGATTTCAGTATTCAAGGAAGAGGAAAAAAAAGAGGGAGAGAAAGAAAACACGTGTGCTGTTAACACCTTCCTACCAGGAAAGTCAAGAAACCAACAAGTTCCTGCTGAGATACATGGGTTTACATAAACAAAACTTTCTGGGTCAAGTGCTGAGACCCCAAACTTCTTCACAGGCTGAGCATACATGCCAGCTTTTCCAAATAATTTTAAAGGATTTCTTCCCAACATAATCAAAAAGATGCCATCTGTCTGTTGTGGCACTGCCATTTTTATAATTAACATTTTCATCCTATATTTCAAACTGGTTGTACACCAGCCTAGAGTAACTGCAACTGAAACAGTATCAATTCACTTACTTCAAAGATAATAAAATAATCTCAAACTCAAAATCTTTTTACTCCTGAAAGGAGACAGTTTTTGGGCACAAACTAAGATTAGGTCAGCTGCCAGTTCTGAGATCAGACGAAAATCTGAAATACAAACTATGGGTCTCAAAGGTAGGAATGACCAGCCTCTTCATCAAAACAGCAAATAGAAAATTGCAAAACAAAGTTTCATCAACAGACATCTGACCTCTGACCAAATAGGATCGTAACACTGAATAAATTCCTGAAACTCTGCTGCCACACACCCAACATTTTCTATTTCCCAGTTGAGAATTCACCATCCTGTGCATGGTGTTTTTCCCTTCCTCTGAATCCTGCTGAAAATGTCCACTTCTCCACCCACATTTTTACCACGTTGCCTGCCTTGAAAATTGGCCAACTTGAAAATGTAGAGAGGAATCTTTTTTCATCCTGTTTATAAACCTTCATATTTCAAGAAAGGCAACAGTGGAGCCAGCTCAGCCTCCCATACCTTTGCAACCAGGAATAACTCATTTAGGACTTTATTAAAAGCACAAAATTGAAAGGCAGATAACATGCAGGCCCTGATACCCTTAGTAGAGAAGTAATTAGCAAATGTTTAATGCCCACAGATGACAAAATAGTAAATACCATTACCATTAATGAAATAAACAACTGGCTGGTTAAGGCAATAAAAGGTGCAAGTTATAAAAATTAAATTGTCCTTATTTTCTTCTTTTGCAAAAATGGGGAGATAGCTACATATATTTGAAGGGGGACTTCTGGATATTTGGATTTCCATAGGACACACACCTGCAATCCTGTCCTCATCTAGCCTAAGAAAGAAGGCACGTCACAGAAGCCAGTGTGAAACCTGATCTTGAGCACATTATAGAATTTCAGCTAGAAATAATAAAACCAAACAGAAAATACCAGTCAGCATAGAAAAAAATTGGGAGTTATTGCTTTTCTTGAGAAGCTACAGCAAAACCTACTTTTGTACATGTCTCAAAACAGAGACAGACATCTCTCTGATAGACTCCCCATGGATTTGTAACATTTAAACTCAGGCCAAATCTACTTTCTTGAGGCTTAGCAGGAATTTAGCAACCTAGGAATCACTGCAGCTTTTTCCTTCTTCTCCATTGCAGTCTGTGCTTGTGCCTGGTGGCCTCCTGCTAACAGCTAAGAAGGTTAGCTGGTTTTACAGCCCTCCTTTCCAATTCCTTGTTACTGGTAAGGAATTTGAAAGTTCAGGTTAATACAAAAGTGGCAGGTTTCCAAACACCAAATTTCAGCTGTAATCATTTAAAAAAAATCAGTTCTGTACTTTAGTAACTCCTTCTCCTGAAGCGCATGCACTAGACAAATGGTGGGTCACTCAGCAATAGCATAGTATTTTTATTTTTGTCCTTAAATAATAAAATAATCTCTACCAGCAATATTTTCAGATGTTTCTGTTGATGTTGAACGAGGAACTCTGATTTAAATCCACTTACATCTAAAAATTGACACAAAAAATCAAAAATATTCATCAACTCTTCCCTCCTGCCCAATGGGCAACTGCTTCTCAGATAGGCTGCAGAAAAGAGCAGCCAGACTGGAACCTGGGGATGGCATATCTGTCCAGGGAGAGCAGCAGTTTGTCTTCCACTGTTTCAATTTGAAAGTTTGTTCTCTGTGAAAGTATATCCATCTATTTGAATCAGGGAACACAAATTCTAACAGTTCTTTCACTCTGGAGCACTCCTCCTGTATCCATTACAGTAATGGCTATATATTGCTATCAGACTGCAAACCTGTTGGTTGGGTGGAGTGAAAGGGTGTAAAAGCAGTAACATCAAAGTCAGTACGAATCCAGTTGCTCTGGGGAAAATAACTACAGACTTCACAATTCCTGCACTTTCAGACTGGAAGCACAGTTAGGAACTCATGTGTGAGATTGAGAACATTACATACAGTATTCATCATACAGAGCTGACTGAACTGGTCTCAGAACAAAACTGGTAACAGTTTTCATACTGCAGCTCCCTCTGGGCATGCACAGACATGCAGACATGCCACATTCACATTATCAGACTGGAAGCCCTGCCTTAAATTGCCTTTTAAACAGGAATCCCAGGATCTCACATTCCCCTCCATTAAAATTCACCTCTTCTTCCAATTTCTTAATAGAAGAAAAAAGGCATCCAATGTAACAGCAATAATTAATAAGTACAGCATGACCATCTATTTTAGGGATATATTTTTCTCTTTCCTTCTAGAAAGTACATTAACAGTGTCTAACTTCAGTTCATCAGACAGCCTACCAGTAAGCCTCATGCAACCATCCCAAGAATCCGGGCTGCTGGGGTTTGTTTCCAAGAAGAGAGAAGGAGAATGTCATTTTTCTTTAAGGCTTCTAGGGGTCTTAGTCTGGATATAGTTTGAAAACAAACAAGCAAAACTCAACAAAACAGCCTGACAACCACAGGAGACTCACATAACATAACGATGACTAAAAAACTCATTGAAGATGGGCCGGAGGAGAAGGCTGCTGTCACAGCCCATGAATTCCCTGACACTTTTAGCATCTACCTTTCTCTGCATCCTATCTTCTTTGGCAGTAGTTTTTGCTGAATCCACAGAAAGAAGCATCAAACACATTAATTCACTTACTGCCCAAGAGGGCCAAAAGGAAAATTGCATCACTTAGATGGTTTTACCTTCCCAAATTTTCGAAGGTCAGGAAGAAGCACTTCTTTGACAATTAGTGGATAAAACACTGAAATGCACATGGCACTGTTTTATTTACGAACCCTGACAAGTCCAAAAAACTGAAGAAATTTGGTGTTCCAATATTGGCAGGAGGGGTCCCTCTCTTCCCCTTCCAGGTTAAAAAAGCATATTCTGGAAACCCTCCTGGAAAGGGCAGGTGGAGGCCTCAGGTCCTCCTGGGACATGGGCACGTGCCTTTTGCTCCCTGCTCCCCACAAAGACTGACCAAGGGTCACTGCAGAGGAGACTGTGAGGAAGGAAACCCTCAATATTTATGAAGGATACTAAGGTCTCCTCCTTTCATTTTAGTGATTTTTTAATTTAAAATATCCAAAGCAGATATCCAAACCAGATATTGAAATGTGGTTTTTGTTCTTCCTTGTAAAGTTTTGATCAGAAGGTGGCACATGTGGGTGGGACTAAAACATTTATGCCACTCTGGCCCAAAACTATATTTTCATTTTAGCAAATCCTCCTCACCATTGCCCTCAAACACCAGGGTATTACTTCTGTCCTCTGGCTGCATGACTCACTACTTTTCTGAAGTCTTACTGTTTGTTGAACTGCACTGCACAGACACTAAATCAGAAGAAAGCAAAACACTGTGTGACACTGAAGCAGAATTAATCTTCAGCCTTGGAGTGGTTGACATCTCCCAGTGCACAACACTGGCTTCAGCTCGCATGATCCTGTCATATTTTGGCCTCCAAAAATCCCACTTTGAATTGTGTTCTGCCACTATAGTTATACATAAATCATACTACCTTACCATTAAAAATTTTCATGTAAATACCTTACACTTACAGCCCAAGAGAATTGGTATTTTCACTAGTGAGTAATTCAGCTTCCTAAGGGTGAACCAGACAGCCAGGGCAAGGAGCTGTTCCAGAGAGACATGTGCTGTTCTGGTTTGAGGTCTCAGCACACATACATCCAATGTGCAAAAGCCATTGGAATAGGGACAGCTTAGAAACATCCAGAACACAGCTCCTTCACTTCAGGGCCCTGCCTGAAGCAGGTTTGCAGTGTGCTGAGCATTGTCCCAGCAGCACAACAAGGCCTTGTATGCCCCTTTCTGTCCTTAAGTCCACTCCTCTCCAGCTTTCAGTATCACTGCAATCATGACTCACAACAAGAACCAGACAATTCCTGGTAGTACAAGACTGTCTGAGCAAACATCTGGGCTGAGTCTCTGGGATATTATGCCAAAAGCACAGCACGATCAACACGGGTACGTTATCATTCAACAGCAGCTCTTCAATCAAGTACCACTGCAGCATGTTTTTCCCCCAGCGGATGGCAATCAAGCCATATTTTCTGTTTCCTCATCTGTCCTGATCCAAATTTTAGAGCTCACAAAAGCCCAACACACAGTTTGATGATAGCACTTCAGCAGCAAAACAAGTATGCTTTGAAAACACTTAAGCAGCTGAGTTAAAAAGAAATTTTAAAACCTTAAAAGTGGAAACAAAAACTTGAATCAATATTTGAAAACAAAGCAGTGTGAAATTTCTCTCAAAAAAATCTTATTCTTAGCACAAGGGGGTGCAGCATAGCTAGCTGAACAATTTTCCAATATATTTTAGGAATAACTTTCACACAGGCATCATATTTTAAAGAAGGAATTGAATGCTAATATATGTGACACAGACCAACCATGAGGGTTAGAAGCAACTAAAGATGCTCTTTCATAAACTGTTTAGGGAGAAAAACATCTCCAAATGATGAGACTTCTTAGCAGACACACCATACTTGAGACCAGATTTTATCTGTCACTTACAGACCTGAGGGTGATGAGTATTCAGGTCACACACACACCTCTTCTGCAGCAACCCACAGCACAACTATTCATGTGATAAACACCCACGTCACAGTAGAAGCCAGAGGCAATGAATAATGCAAGAGATCCAGTCACTCTACCACACAGAATACCCATGGGATATGGAGGCAGCATTTTAGCTTAAGTCATCCTTCCCCCTCCAGGGCACAAGCATGCTGTTCAGTAATTCTCTCTCCACCTCAGGTTCTGCATATACATTAACAAGTCAAACCCAGCAAACCAGGACAAGTAGTTACAGAAGAAATAGGGACACAGAAATGCAATACAGCCCCTCACAAGATCACATTAAAATATTACGTCATCTGCTCAGCTCAAGAGCTCCACAAACCAGGAACAGTTTCCCAAAAAGGCAGTACTTTGTTGACACTTCCCAAGAGATGCACTTTCTCACAATTAAGACAGTAATTTCTCAAAGCATTAGCTAAACTAGGATAAAGTAAAATGGAGCCACACTCAGTCTTCGCTTATAACTGCCTGAATGAAGACAGGTTATTAAATGTGCACTGCAAAGCTGAAAGAAAACCTGAATTTGCAAGTCACCTCCTTTTTAAAAAGGCATTATCGCCTATGCTTTAGGCACAAATTCTCCCAGTAACTCACTTAAGTTATGTTCCTATTCTGAATACTATTATCACTGTATAATTCTCCACAACCTCTCCGGATATTCTTCAGTATTTTCCCCAGCTTATGCCACACACAACAAAGTGCTCCCTCTTAGAGCATCTCTGAGACCCACCCCACCAGGGCAAGGCACAGAGATAACGGGTATCATGACACAAGGCACTCGGCAATGTCAGTTTGGCTTCTCTGGCACACTCTGCCTTTCAGCATCCTGCTTAGTCAGCCACTCTGCCAGCAGGTCTGGCCTGCACACAGCTTTTGCCTTAGCCTGGGCATCCACTCACGCTGCAGATTTAATGTGCCATTGGAAGGGCACACCTCTATCACATCTTTGTTGTTGCACGCTATTTCTTTTACATTATTTTCATTTCCATATACCCAAGAAAATTTGTATAGGAAAGCTGATCTAGAAAGAGACTGCACTGCATTCATTAATGGCCAGGAAGACTCTCAGACTGCATGCCTAAAATGACTGCACTAAAAAAAAAAAAAAAAGAAGAAAAATAAAAAAAAGAAAAAAAAAAATACAGAATACAGGCTCATGTCTCCCTCCCGTTTCAGTCATAATCAATTTTAATGATGCTGTTACAAGACCTCATAATTTCGGCTTCAAAGCTAGCTAAAAGACAATAAAGAATGTCTAACTTCAACAACATGTACTAACAGAAATCATACTGATTCTGCACACCACAGCAACATATTCAAAACTTTTTTGCCTTTATGTGCTCAGTTGTAAAAAGGGATCATCTCATCTATCTTACAAGCTTCTCTGTCACTCTGGTTTGCCGTGGGACAAAATTAAAAAAAATATTACAGCACTTTTTTGTCCCACACTAGAAGACCTTATGCAAGCCTATGAAACGTTTGGAGTAGACGATTGCATACATGCTTAACAGAAATAAGGCAGAACCACTATTAGAAGTAGCTATCAAATCTGTTCTATATCTATAACCTCAAATATAACAACTGTTGGGGTTTGGGGGCTTTTGGGTTGGCTTTTTACTTGGTTTGTTTTGGTTTTTTTAACAAAACAGGGTCAGATAATACTTGGAATTATTTCTTGCTCAGAGGAACTGGTGGCTAACAGAAAAGGAAGTCTTTGGTTAGCTTGTTCCTTTATTAATCATCATTGCTGGTGAGCTGACCCACTATCTAGGGTTGATCTCTTAACGAAGTAAAAATATTTTATCAGGTTTTTTTTCACTTAACACTACAGTTCTAGTGGTATGCAGTATTTTCTCAATTCACTACCTCTGGTAGGGAGCTCTGTTAAAGGTGCAATCACCTGATGAAAAGAATGAGATTAATTTTCTGATCATCTTCAAAAAACATGCTCACATTTTTACTAATGTCTTAAAATCTGCAATGAGGCTAAAATCTACATTTACTTCTACTGTTTTTACTTTCCTCTTTTTTTTTAACCAACTTGAGGCCTCAGACAGAAGAGATACCACAGTTTCTCCTGAGAAAATGATAATTAACTATTCTAGAAACAACAGGAAAAAATACTTTTTCCAGAGAAGAGAAACTGGGAAGATAGAAGATACAAACATTTGCTTCCTGCATGGACCAATGAGGTCCCATTCTTCTTAGTACGACTCAAACTGCAGAACAGCGTTAACTATGCCTTTACCCAAAGTTATACAGTTTTTCCTTTACCATCCTTTGGCTTTAAGAGTTTATTCCTCTGAGCTTAGCCATATTCTACCCTGCAACATGCAAGCGTACTCTTAATTAATTTGAAAAATCTTTTACAACAATTGCAGACAAGTGATCAGATCCAAACATGCCCTAAGACTGCAATCAGCAATTCTACTTTAAAAACAAAACAAACAAACAAAACCCAAAAAAACCCCCAAAAAACCAAAAAAAGGCATTTCTCAGTTACAACTTCTGCTCATGTATGATGGCACTTCCAAGAACTACAATGCATGGTCACAAGTCTGATGTGGCATTTACTCATAAAATAAAAAAATAAGAATGCAATATTGATTAGGAAGCTTTTCAAAAAGACAACTTTAAAAGTGGTTTATTTAACAGAAGAGCAACAGTAATACTGCAGAACAATTATTAGCTATATTGCTTTGCCCAAAATGTGTTAATTTATGTTCTTTCCAAGGTCTCCATTCCTAAGATTTTAAGGCCTAGCTTTTTATTAACAAGCGTGTTTGTGTTTATTTTTTTAAAATAAGTTCATTTACAAAACACATGAGAAGCATCTATGTCTGTATTAAATCAAAACGGTTTTAAATTAATTTCCTCTTGAATTGAAAGGAAATTTTCCTACAGGACATCACACACTTAATTAAGCAGCCAAATGGTTATATTTATGCATCATGTCAATACTAAAAAGTCAAACCACAGAAATTAAGATTTCACTGCAGCATTGCAGAGTCTTCAGTAAAATAGCCTGTACATTGCTAAACCACTTCCATTGAAAGACAGGAATGCCATCTCAGAGCAGACTTGATTTAAGCAGCTGTTACCAGATGCTCCAAAAGGAAGCAATAAAATTCCCTAATAATTCTTAACTAATAATATTGCCTTGCTCTACCTCACTTAGATCCCTATCATTTCTGGATATGCATTACAACCTCTTGTCATCCCTTTGTTTTATTTAAGTCCTCAATTTCAGAGAATTATGTTGAATTTTTTCCAATTATGCAAAACCATCTATGTCAGTAAGGAACCAAGGGGCATCATACATAACCACAGTGAGAAGAATCTCATCTCTTAAGACTAGGTGCCCAAATTAATTTTAAGACAGAATAAGAAGCAGGGTTTTTTCCCCCCAAAGACTGCCCTGGATATGCACTTTGTCCTAGCATCCCAATTTCAAGAATGCCAGCTATGTTTAGCATTTTGCTTGGAGGTACTGCAGGAATGGAAGGTCAGCAGTAGGCACAGGTGGTCAAATTTACCCAAAACAGTTAAGTTAATCAGTACAGCAAAAAAATGTAACCTCTTGAAGAGAGACAGCAGGACTGGACAGCTTCCAAAATGAGCATTGACAAAGACTAGAAGCTGCCTTGCACAGGAGAGTTCTGTGAGAGTTCTGAGGCTGTCTATGTATTGATCCTCTCTGGCTAAACTGTGACAAAAGATGTAAAGTATTATGAAATCAAAAAGAAGGTGCTCTACAACAAGAAGCAAAGCATATGATAGAACAAATTGAACTGAAATGCTGATAAACTGAGGCCTCCAGTAAATCAAAGAAAATTTAGCTACCGAACCTAGATTGAGATCTGTGCCACAACTGAAAAATAAAATTCAAAACTCTTTGTAGTTTAAAAGTAATTTTCCCCTCAGGTCACCTTCAAGTAGAACTTGTTAGTGTTCAAGTGCAGAATTACAGCTCTAGGAAACAAAATCACTGATTAGTCACACACCGTGGTCAAACACAGCTGTAATGGGATCACCTGGAAGTCAAAAACATTTAATTTTTCCATCAGACCCTTCAAAACCTAAATGGTGCCAGAAGTGGCTTGAAAGCGGTATGTGAAATAAGCATCTACAATCTCTGCTGAAGTCACACATGGTAAGAACAATAACTCCTGTTGTTTCCAGTTTACCCACCTGGGAAGCTGGTTATTCTCAGAGCTACTGAGGGAGAACTAGCAGCTTTCAAGACTTCCTGTCAGAGGTAAGAGTGTGTGTATATACACAGGTATAAGTATGCATGTGAATGGACACAGGCACACACTTTATATGCCTGCAAGACCCGCTAACTCAATTTAAAATTAATTTACCCCCACAGTTAAAAGCAACAGTGAAATTTAGTATTTTAATTAAGCTCAGTATAAATTTGAAGTATGCAAAAACAAGAGCTGGAACACTCGTTAATTTCATGCAGGCAGAACTTAAATAAGAACATAGTCCTGGACTAAACAAGTTGAAGTCCATGTACGAACAGGCAGTGCCCACATGGAATCATTTAATGTACACTCAGCTGCAGAAAGTAAAAGTCAGAGTTGCTGTTCCATAGCCAGCAGAGTGATGGTAACTGTACAGTTTTACATCTACACTGATTTAAGCCAACTGTCCTTTTCAGCAGCACTTGGCCTTTAGACTGGCTCCACCTCCTCATCACAGAGACATGGTCACAAAGATGCATCTTCTTTGAGGGACTAGTTTTCAGCTGGGTCCTCAAATTAATCAGATTGGACAGGGGGCCAGAAGAATGCCAGGGATGAGGAGATGGCATGTTGTAATAGCTTGAAGAAGATGGACTGACACCCTTAAACAGTTGCTGTTAACAGCTTTTAAAACATTGATTTTGGAGCAGTCCAATGTGATGTGAAACCATGCCCATAATCTTTCACCATGTCTTTAAATTTTGTTGAAAGATGTCACATCTGGCACATGTGACAGGCCAGAAGCACTGCCAGCACTAATGGTTTGGATGACACATGTACCCAGTGTGCTCAACTCTTTCCTGCCCATTCTGTTTTTTCAGTATTGTTTAAAAATAGAAGGGTGAAAAAAATTTTTTTAAAAATACATTTAATTGGGGTAACATCAGAAGCTTACAGAAATCTACAAACCCTGATCTAATTTCAGCACAAATAGATCATCCTCATTCTCTGAAGGAGGGTGAATAGCTGGCACAGGAACAGACCTGCTCCTTGTGACTTGGGAAAGAAAGGGAAGGGTGATCCCAGCATTGGTCATGGAAAAGCCCCCTCCAAGGATCTAGAGGTCTCTGACATTTGCTGCCCACAGTAGCAGGCATTTTAAAAGAAACATCTTATGTCAGAAACATCAGCCAGGCTGGGCAATATGCAGAAGTCATGGGAGTTTCAGTAGATGCAGGAGACGGAATACAGCAATCAGTCACCAGGTTTCACTTGGAGGAACATCACACAAGTCCCATACACTGGATACCTGGTCAGAGAAGCATTGACCTGACAGAGATGACAGTGCTCCGGCAAATTGAACAGTTTATGCAACAGTTGCAACAGTATTAGAGTACAAATAAAGATAAAGCTTGAGAAAGCACCAATATTATAGTTCAAAGGCAGCTGAAGTTAAGAAAACGTAACAGAAGCCAGGGAAGAGTTCTGCCACAAAAGTATTTTCAGTCACAATAATTCAGGCATAACCTTAAATCAATGAAGAATGCTTTTGTGTAACTGTGGGGAAAACCTTGCTCATAGCAGTAACTAGCAGGCAAAAACTGTTCCAAATTAAATCAGTGGAGCAAGGATTTTGTACCCTGTATTCATAATTAAGACCAGTGGGTTTTTTGCATTCCTTTTCAATTACATACCCATTTAGTCAGATATTCATAGAACCTTTAGAGAAATCAATGTACAAATAAATAATTTCTTAAAATTATTTTCCATATAATATGCCAAGACAGATATCTGTTTAAAAACCTGACTTGAGAGGATGCCTTAAAATTCTCCATGTGCCCATGCCAGTTGTCATCTACCATCTGATCTCCTGGCATATTTATTACCAATCCTCTTTCCAACTTATCTTGTTTCTGCCTGTGCTTTCAACAAGCAGCTTGTGAGCTATCTTAAAGATAGGTTCCTAAAAGAAATAAAAACTTAAACTTATTTCTACTTACAAAAAGAAAAATCCATAATTACTGTAGCACAGGCATGCTGCTGCATGGTTAAACCTTAATGAAGAGGATTTTTTAAAAAACAGTTATTGCTATTCAGCAAGTATTCCTATAACACAGGTTTTGCTGCTCATCTTTTTGCAAGATCACTGTATTAAAGCAGCAGAGAATACTTTTAAAAGCTCCCCATACTCAATGAAATACTACTCCAGAAGATAAAGTCCTAGTTAGGGATACCAGAATGCAAAACTCACACTGCAGAGGTTGTTGACTGGCAGAAGACCATTAGATCACTACATCCTTCTTTGTTGGTCATCTTACAGGCACATGAGGAATTATGCTTAAATTTAACACAATTCTGATGTGGCTGGTACAGTCAGCAAAAACACAGCCTCCAAACTTAAGAGAATGGAGTACCTAAGTTATGGCAGACCAGCATATCTGACTACAGTGCTGTAGTAACTGAGCCAATTCTGTAACTCCTGACAACCAGGAAAGAGACTGTGCTTTGTATAAGCTAAGTAAAGATTTCTATTATGATGGCTTAAATAAAACAGACCCCAAGAAGGCAAATAAATGTTACCCAAGTCATCTGGCACATCTGGCATGTTTACTTTTCTCAGGTGAAATGCACAGTGACCCTCCCAGACCGGAGACAGCATTTCCTTGCCAAGGTCATGTCCACTTCCCCCCTTGGTAAAGAACACTTTTAAATCATTTGAATTCTGCCATTGGCCTAGTTTCAGCATATGTTCTGATGTCTTATTTGTAATTACTTACACATCTCAAAAGTGGAGAGGCTATCAGATAATAAAACATTACCCCAAACCACCTCCTCTCTTCACTAATTTTGAGACAGATCAATGCTGACATTAAAAAGATCAAAAAGACTTCTGAAGGGATAACTTTTAAAGAAAATGAAAATCCTCTTTTCCCTCAAATTAGCATATTTTGTTCCAAAGCCAGGTCACTATGGGGGGATTGACATTGGCTGGACACCAGGTGCACACCAAAGCTATTCTATCACTGACCTCCTCAACAGTACAGGGGAGAGAAAACTCCTGGATCAAGATATGGACAGGGAGAGATCCCTCACCAACTAACCATCATGGGCACAAAACAACCTTCACTTGGGGAAATTAATGTAATTTATTGCCAATCAAATCAGAAGAGGGAAATAAATCAAACTGAGAAAATAAAATCAAATCATCAAACACTTCCCCTCAATCCCTCTCTTCTTCCCAGGCTTAACTTTACTCTCATTTTCTCTACCTCCTTCCCATAGTGGTGCCGAGGGACTGGGAATGTGGGCTGTGGTCACTTCACCACACATTGTGCCTGTTGCTCCTTCTTTCTCAGAGAAGGACTCCTCACACTCTTCTCCTGCCCCAGCACAGGGTCCAACCCACAGGAAACAGCACCCCACAAACTTCTCCAACCTGAGTCCTTCCAAGGGCTGCAGTTCTTCATGAACTGCATGGGTCTCTGTCCACAGGGCACAGTCTGTCAGGCACTGGAGCATGACTCCTTCACAAGGTCACAAGTCCTGTCAGCAAACCTGCTCCAGAGTGGGCTCCTCTCTCCACAGGACCACAGGTCCTGCCAGGAGCTTGCTCCATCATGAGCTTCCCATGAGGTCACAGCCTCCTTCAGGCATCTACATGCTCCAGCATGGGGTCTTCCATGGCTGCAGGGGAATCTCTGCTCCATCGTGGACCTCCATGGGCTGCAAGGACACAGCNATCGTGGCCCTCCATGGGCTGCAAGGACACAGCTGCCTCACCACGGGCTGCAGAGGAATCTCTGCTCCAGCCCTTGGAACACCTCCTCCCCCTCCTTCTGCACTGACCTTGGTGTCTGCAGAGCTGTTACACGTATTCTCACCCCCATCTCCTACCTGCTACTGTATTGCATAGAGTTTTTACACTCATTTCTGCTATCCCAAAGGTACTACCACCACCACTGATGGACTCAGCCTTGGCCTACAGTGGGTCCCTCTTGGAGCTGGCTGGCACTGGCTCTGCCAGACAAGGTGGAAGCTCCTGGCAGCTTCCACAGACACCATCCCTGTAGCCCTCCACTACCAAAATCTTGCCATGTGTACCCAATAGAGGCTCACAGAGGCCCAAGGTGCTGCCAGCCCTCCCCAGCAGCCCAGGCTGTGGCCAATAAGCATATCTGCCTTCTCCTGCCCTTTCTGAACTCCAGTGCCATCCAACAAGTGAGAAGCCAAACTGAATACTGCAGATAGTGTAGCAAAAAAATCCCAACTTCATTCTTAAACAAAGGGTATCTGCCTGTAAATACAAATTCACAGCATAGCAGTCTGCTCTTTCCAAACATGCTGCATTTTCTCCAGCTGAGAGGAAAGGGCTGGTTTTAAATAGTGACTAAAAATTCTGCTTACCATTTTTCATTCTAAAAGGACAACTGTTGCTTTACAATTAACATCAATTTTCTGATGCACAAAACAAGACCAATAGTATAATTTAAGCCAACTTAGTCAAAGGTTGCCTTTGCCTGACAAAGGTACAAAATAAGAAACATTTAAAACACTGTACTGTACACGTTTAGAACAAATGAACTTCCTTTAAAAAATAACTGTTTAAAACACTTTTCTTCCAATTTGTCTATTACTCCAGCAAATCTTATTCTAAATGTTACTTAGTAAATAACATCTAGAAACTGTATCAAAAGAAATCTGGCTCTCTTACACAGACACATTGTTTCACTGCAGACATTCCCCAGGACACAGAGAGTAGTTTATTCACCAATGCATAGATACAATAGGGCCCTGTCCACAGTAAAGGTGGTAATCAAGTTTTATGTAAAACAATAAAAGTGATGGTGATTACCGGAGGAAATGAAACATAAGAACAGTTATTACAGTTGGAAAAAGGTTTTGAACAAGTTTTATTTCACCTATAGTGCCGAAAGATCAGATCCCTTTTTTTTGCATTTAAAACCTGCTTCTCAACCCTCTATCTCCTGTTCAGAGATGTGCTTTTAGCAAGGATTATGTTGCCTTTATTTGCACAATAATAGAGAACATCAGAAATTACAACAATTCTCAGATTCCTTAGGCTGAATAACCCATACTCAAGTACAGTAAAAGCCAACACTTGCAACCATACAGCTGTATTAATTAGGATACAACTTATGTAATACAAGCCTCTGTATTTTTTTTTTTAACCTATCAGTTGAACCAGTGTCATTTACAAATTTTTTTTTAATATTAAGCTAGTGAAAAATCATAGCTGAGGCAAAACATAGAGTAACAGCACAGAGATTTAGGAGTTTATTTTACTAGTTACAGTGAGAGGGGCCTTATACAAACTGCTCTAAGCTCATAGTAGGGTGGTTTACAAACTGACTTAAAATCACAACCAGCACACGTAGTATGTGTGGCTTCTTGACAGGTGTTTTAGAACAACCTGCAAGAGAGAATCTGTAACACCCTCTACAAGTGTATTAATAACTTGTTTTGATGCTTGGAGACCCTCAGTTGAGGTGCACAAAACACAGAGCTGGACGAGTTCTCTCCATGACTTCCAAACCAGAGAACCATAGCAAGATCCAAAAAAGTGAAAAACCAGTAAAGGAGACATGAAAAGACACAAAGAAAACCAAAGTGACCTATTACTCACAAATAAAATTATCTCAACAGTCAGAGGAGACTTAAGACTAACCAGCCCCTGCAAGATAAGCAAGATCTTCAGGAATTCAGCCAAACCACCCCACACTAGGCAGGTAATTGAGTGAAGAACCTACTGTCACCTACTGCTACAATTTAGCACCTTCTAATATTCTTAACTCCTAATTTCCAAGACAGTAGAGGCTTGCTGAAAGTCTGCAAAACATATCCAGAGCCACTGATGAAAGACAATATACAAGTACACACTACTACCAGTAAACCTTAGCTGCACTGTTATTTTGTGCTCTTATGTTTTCCTTCATTTCAGGCCCATTACAACAGAACAAACAAAAAGCACCTATATAAAGATTGCTTGTTTTAAGTGATAAATGAAGCAGCAATTTATGCTAGCTAATAACAGGACAAATCTACTGTATAACTTCGACATTCCAGGGGATAAGAATAAGCAAGTAATAAATACCTCCATTTAAGTGAAGCCCAAAGCTAATATTAGGATAAATCTTAACTCACAGAAAACCAAAAGGTCTATAAATGGTCCTGACCTCAGTGCATTTCTTCTAAAGCAATCCCTTTAGTTGCTCTGTTTGGTGGTATGCATCTGTGAACAACAATAAATCTGAGGCTGAACAATTTATAAAATACAAGATAATGTATGTATGTATGTATGTGAGTCAGTAACTGGACCATGTAAGGGTCAGAGATAGTTTTTCAAGTAACCACTGCACCAGCTCACTAGTGCTCAACACAGCAATCTAAAGGAGCAATTTCCCTCAGCAAGAAACAGGGCAGATTTAATCTTCACTCATATTACTACACTGGTTGAGTTGTGTGGAAACATGCAGCAAACTAAGTCAAATTCTTGGTTTAGATGAAGAAACAGTAAAAGCAGCTCAAGACTGATTAATTTTTAAGGTGTCGTGAATCACACTTTCCCCTTAGCAGCTGCAGGAGGAGTTGGTTGGTGTCTTACAGGAATAACCCAATCCCTACACGACAACGCCTACAATTAATTACTAAATAACAATCAACAGGCTTGTTGATAGTTAAACATCTATCTACTTGTACAGGCTTTTCAAAAGCATCTAACACTGATATAAAGTTCTGTGAAAGGACAAATCTTTCATGGAGAAAGTGAAAGACATGCACATCTTGTTCTCTCTAGAGATGGTGCTGCTGCAGTATCCCACTTCCAGGCCCAGCTATCAGACGAGCTGTCAGTGTGATGACTGACTTAACCCCCACACCAGCTGCAGCAGTCTTCCACAGCACAGAAGCTTTATACTGCCAATGTTTGTGCTGGGCAAGTATTAGAAACATTTATTCCTCAAGGTCCATTCATGCTTTGCAGGATTTTCTCTTCTGACAGATGTCTGACGTCTGCAAAAAAGCAAGGCCAAACTAGTGTCAAAGGTCCTTAAGCTGGCAGTGGCACATAATGAACAAGGAAATTGCACCATGTAATCACAACAGGATAATTAGTGTATATTTACTTTGTCAGAAGAACACAGGGTGAGTAAAATAGGCTCAGTAACCACTTTGCTGCTAGAGGCTCTGTAGAGGCAAGAGGCAATTTCTCACAGCACTGTCTCTTGGGAGCATGCAGCAGGGATCAGCTGCTTCCTCATCACACCTGAAAGGACACCCAGAGGACTAATACCTCTGGGAATTCACACCCACAACACAGGCATAGAACAAGCAATATCTGACTAAGGCACAGATCAGAAACAACAGCAGTGGTGATACACACAGCAAGATATCGAGGATTCAAAAGCAGAAAGCTGCATTTTTACCTTCTATGAAGCTGAATGGAGAGGAATGCCCACTGCATTTCATGCCTATCTTCAATTTGCGTAATTCCAGCTAGCAAGACAGATCTCTTCCCTATTGCAAGAAACTCTTCATGCTTCTGAAAAAATACAACCCAATGCATCCAAAAACCCAGTATCACTGTGCCCTGTGAAACAACAGAACTACGTAAGTTTTGCTCCTCTGCAACAAACAGGTCCTTCTTCTCTTTCATTAGAAATGCTTTAGTTTAGATTTCCAGACTGCTTCTGTTCAGCAGGGCTCCCACTCACCTGGTGGACTCAGCCCACCCTGAGCCTCCCAGACCACTGGAAGCTCAGGGGAACTTTTTCGCTCACACCTCCTGATCTTCTGTGCCTGGTCTGGCACCCTCTCAAGGAACCTCCACAGGGAGTAGGATGAATCCAGGCAGTGAATTTAACTCACACCTAGTGATATATAAAGTCAAGCCACGGCACTGTCTGAAACAAGAAGGCAGGGCTACATCACACAACATGTGAGGGAAAAAATCCCACAAAACAAATTAAAGAATAAGGATTACCTCTTCCAGCAGTAACTAACTGGCTCAGCTGTAATATTAATTTTCATTTTACTCAAATCCATTTGGCTAAAAGGATGCTCTCCAGTTTATAAGAACTCTTCTCCCAGTGTACCCAAACAGCTGAAGCTCTTTTCTCAGCAGTGCTCCAAACTGAATGGATTACATACAGCTGCAAGGCTGCAAAGCTGGGTGATTTCACTTTACACTCCAAGCTGTGGCAATTAAAAAATAAACAAATAAAGAAAGAAGCAATTTTGCTTCTCTGAAAGCAGCATAACTCCACCTCCCCATCCAACACCATACTAAGGCATGTCCTGTGTACTTGGACATGGCTTGTGAGTACTGCTGAGTATCCCACCGACCTTCCGTGCCCTCATTGAAGCCAGAAGCTGGGGACTTTTCAAATTTTCACCTTATTTTCCAATCTTCAGTCTAGCAATTCTGTGCTGTTCTGTGAATCTCTCTTCTTTTGAAAAGCGAACACAGCAGAGGTAATAGCTACAAGTTGTCAAACACCATATACAAACCAGAAATCAAAAAAGCATACTATTAGTTTGCAGCTGAAATTGTTTCAAATGCAATTAAGTGTATTTCAAGGTACACACTATATTTTTGCACTAAATTATAATTACTTGGGTAACTTAGGTACAACACAATTCTAGTGTTGTGTGTAAAATCTACTTTTCTTTATCATATTAGGCCTTAGGGAGAACTCCCTTCAATTTTGATGAGTTAGTACAGGAAAGAAACGCAATGCCCTATTAGCATAAATCTAAGGAAATAATTGCCTAGCTAAAATTCCACCATCTACTGGTTTTGCAAGCATCTAAAAACACAGCCAATAGTCACTAGAATTGCTGAACAGGGTTTTTAGAAAGTGGGACACACACACACACAAAAAGAGCAAAATTGCAGATCCATCAAAAAATCACTTTGACTTCAGGTCAGCTTCTTATCACAAAGGTTTTGTAAAATTGGTACTGAAGTAACTATTTCTTTTTTGGCAGGACATCAAGAAAAAAAGACTTGAAACATCAAAAAATGCCTATTAAATAACAAATATGTCCCCCAGATACTTTTGACCTCAAAAGGAAATGGTCTCAGCCATGATGAATGATGCCTGTATTACTCCCCCTCACTTCCAGAGGTACACGCAGGCACCAGCCCTGCACAGGAGGTGATGTGATTTCCCTATGGAGGCACCTCAAGCTAGGCACACTGCTCAGATTAGAGTGGCACAGAGGTGAAGCACCTCCCACAGTCATTTCTGGAGCATGCAGAGCACAGAGCTGGAGGACAGCAACAGACAAGCACCAATGGCACTGAACAGTGACAGTAACTGAGAAAGAAGAGCAGGCCCTTCAAACCTTGCTCTCATGGAGCCTCATCCCATTCATTAAAACAGGATCCACGTGTTCCAGACAAATGCTGCGAAACCAAGTTCTGCCAAAGCCTCAGCACACATCCAGACAGAAACACCAACCACCTCATCCAGCCACAGCTGCTGGGGCCAGGTGAGAAGCAGGAGTGGTGAGAAAGGGGGGGAAAAAAAGAAAAAATCAACAAAGCAACACTAACTTCCCCATCCAGTATTGCTGCCTGGTTTTCTCCAAACCTGCACAAAGATTTTAAGTATCTGTTGGAATGCCAACATCCAAAGAAGTAGTGCACAGAATGATCCAGTCCAGAATGCGATGTAGGCATGGGAACTGTATTTGGACTAATTACAGAAGACTAGCAGATCTAATTTAGAAACTTCCAAGAGCACAGCATCTCAGTTGCACACTTACATTGCTGAGAGAGCTGTTGGGAAGCTCTGCCAGCTCTGATTTGCCCACAAACCCTCCAGTTTGCACATGCATCACATAGTGCAGATTTTGGTTTCACTCAGCTGCACTGATATAAGGCCATAACTCAGATACCTGGCTCTGGAAATCTGTAAATTTTCATTTTGCTTTTTCAAGTCTGTTTTTACTTATCAGAAGAAAAAAAAAGTCCTCTACTTTGTAAAAATGCATAGCATTTTTATTCCTGTTCCAAGCCAAAGCCAACACCAGATGGAAACTCATTTAAAATTCTTACATCTTTCTGCAACCAGGCTACTACTACCAGCTAAGCAGCCCCAGGAAAAAAAAACCAAACTAAATTAAAAAAAAAAATCAATGGACTACAGAAGTGATTTACATTATATAAGATGAGTGAACGCAGAAGAAAACTGAACAATCAGAGTGACTTCTTAAAAATAATAATGTCTTATTATTCACTTCGAAAGCAATGAAAAGTCCTGAAAATACAATCAGATCCCACCAGAGAAGAAATGCATAATACGTGCTCCTAAGGACAGTGGAGGAAACCTGAAGTAGTTTTACCCTCCAACAAATCTCAGCTCCTAAAAAGATATAAAGCCACAAACTGACTTGCTGTGAGTCAGAGCATGCCAGTTGCAGAGGCCAAAGACACCCAAAAAGCCATCTCACCTCCATTCCCCACCCTCGGGCTATGCAACAGGTTGAGTGAGAAAGCCAGACCAGGAGAAAGAATGAGACATCTTGTTTCCTGAGTTTCTGTCCATAGCTTTAAGGTGGCTGCTCTGCATGTCACTGGGTCACTTTTTTGCTGGAATAATAGGAACAGTTCTGTAGGTAACTCATTCATAATTCATAAAATCTTAAGCATTTTGCAGCTCTCACTATGAATGCAGAGCATTGTTTTCTAGTCCTGTTTACCACAGCCAGTCTCAACAACAAACTGATACCAAAAATCACTAACAGAAAAGTTTTCTGACATTGAGAATACTTAGCAAATATATACAGCACTTATACAGCAAGCTTATTCAGAATATGTGCAGCGGCCCTTACTGATCAGTCACTACAGAAACCTGAACAATGGCATGTCTTTTTAAGAAAGCAAGAGCTGTCAAAGTGTTATATTTATACTATTTGCAGAGCATTCTTTATTTAGATTTCTATGGTAACCAGTAAGTAAGAGGACTGCAGTTCGTATTTTGAATTTTTTCATTCCCCATAGTCCAAACTAGCAGTACAACAACCTTTTTCAAGAAGGAAAACGCAATAAGCAAACATCTTATGGACTCAAGTAGAGCCAAGTCTTTAATAATTAACTTGAGATGGAGTTCTTCTCTAACATAGCAACAAACAAATCATTCATTTAAGCTATCCTTTTTTAAGTAACTTAGTAATAAAACCAGTCTGGTATGCATTACCCACCAGGCAAAAACTCCTTACAACTGGATTTCTGCCGTTACATCCTTTTATCTGTCAAAATGCAACCATTGAAGAGGAAATGGGCAAGTTTGTTCTCCCTCAGTCACAAAAGGAATCAGGGACCATGTACATTGTGAGAACCAGTACCTGCTGCAGGGGTACCGTACTGTTAACATGGGAGGAAGCATGTTCATTATTAAACCACACCAATTTTATGGGTTCTCCCATTAAAAAAATGCTCCTACTTACATTTTGGGATAATAAAGCATCAGGAAGAACATAACTGCTCTGTTTTATAAATAATCAGATCTCAAAATGAGTGTTATTTATTTCTTTTGAGAGGGAATTGCAAAGCAGGAAACAAATCTACCTCTCTCCCAAAATACAACATATATACATTTTAACATCAGAATTGTATGTATTCTCAGGTATTCACTTCCTTCTCTTTGTTAGTCTTGATTTCTGAAGAGGATGCCAGTCCCAGACATTAGTCAGTTAGCCTTTAGCTCCAAATATTCAAGACTAATTTCCAAAACCCTCAGAGAAATTAATCCACTGACAATGACAAACGGTTTTTATGGAATATTCTTCTCCCACATTTCACATCTGGCCACTCTCTTCCAAGCATTTTGGTTGTCAGAGATGATACCATACTCCTACCTACTAGAAGCCCATGAGCGAGTCTGGAGCAAGTGTTCCCCAGCAAGCCCATTTTTGCTCAGTGCATTGAGCAAAGTTTTTGGAAATTATGATTCCTCCCTAGACAAAGGCTATTTTTATCAAGGAAAGAGGATATCCTGTCCCCATCTCCTGTGAGTTTTATCATGCATCCACAATTCCCAAGTGAAACTGCACAGGACTTCGAGAACTACAGCAGTCTGGCAAGAACACTGAGGGTTTAGTCATGAGACAGCCCAAAACTGCCTAGAGGAAAGCAATTGCTTAACACAGCACAGCAGGAGCCCTTAACTATCACATTCCTTTCCCACTGCTCAGAAGCCAGAAAGATGATCAGGCAGCAGCAGATGACAGCCAAGGCAATCCCACTGCACCTACCTGGAGTCACCAATGAGGACCACTCAGTCGCAAAAGCCACTTTTTGCCAAACCTGTTTAGCATAAGACAAAAGCCACCAGTGCCTGATCAGCACAGGGTCAGTCTGCATTTAGCAAGCTTGCAATGGGACAAGTGGGACATCGTCAGCAGCCCCACAGCACAGGACCTCCATGCCCTCATTGCTGCCTGGAAAAGCGCAGAGAAGATGGCAGAGGCACTCCAACTACCCAAAATATCCTAAAGCACTGAGAGCCAGGCACTCTTTGCAGCTTGGGCAACTCGCAGAGCCAAAATAAAACAGCAGGGAAACACAGGGGAAGGTACACTTTACTGCTAGAGCCCCATGAATGGGCACCATTTAGCCTGGTTCCCCCAGGGGCCTGTAAGCACCAGCCACTTGATCCCTCTCACCAGCTTCTCCTGCCCCCAAAACGGTGGTGCCTGAGGACAAACAAAGGCATCCTGTTTCAACATACCACTTTATGGCAGGAGCATGGAACAGCAATGGTAGCCCATAGTCAAAAAAATTAAAGAGAACAGAAGTTCTGTGGAACAGAAAGCACTTTCAAAGCACCAAGTTTCACTGGAATGCAGAAGGAAATGAATGAGCACTCAGTTTCACTAAAATTACTCCAGACTACTAAAGCATACCATTACACAGGGTAAGAAATTTGAAAAAGAAGAGCTTGTTAGATACAATCAAACAGGAACACATTTTCTACCTGTGGCTTATATCCCTCCCTTGATCTAATAAATCCAATTAATTTCAACATCACTGAAGGAAAGCAGAGTACTTCATCTTCCTCATGGTCCTATGTAACGCAACTAAGCAGTTTAAAAAGGGAGAAGTCACAAGTGCCTACTAAGAGATGTGTCAGTCACAGGCAGGCTCCTTGCCAACAAAAACTGCAGCATGTTCATCTCTGCATCTCCACACCAAGCCTCCTAAAAAACACTCTTCACAGCAAATCTTTCCTTAGAAACTTCTTAGCATGAGCTATGCTGAAGAATCTCCTACTGTGTTCTGCAAAGCACACTGCAAAGGTCTCAAATATTTCCTCACTCTGTGCTTGCACACGTTAAGTCATATAAGTCACATAATCATAGACTATCCTGAGTTGGAAGAAATCCACAAGGATCAACAAGGTCCAACTCCTGGCCCTGCACAGGACAACCCCAACAATCACACCATGTGTCTGAGAGCATTGTCCAAACATTTCTTGAACTCTGACAGGCTTGGTGGTGTTACCACTTCTCTGGGGAACCTGTTCCAATGCTCAAGCACCCTCTGGGTGAAGAACCTCCTAATATCCCATCTAAACATCCCCTGGTGCAGCTTAATGCCATTCCCTCAGGCCCCATTGTTGATCACAAGAGAAAAAGGTTCAGCACCTGTTCCTCTGCTTCCCCATGTGAGGAAGCTGTAGACCTCAGTGTCCTCCAAGAACAAACCAAGTGACCTCAGCTGATCCTCATATGGCTTCCACTTTAGACACTTCACCACCTTCATGGCCTTTCTTTGGACTCTCTCTAATAGCTTTATATCCTCCTTACACTGTGANAAGAGAAAAAGGTTCAGCACCTGTTCCTCTGCTTCCCCATGTGAGGGAAGCTGTAGACCTCAGTGTCCTCCAAGAACAAACCAAGTGATCTCAGCTGATCCTCATATGGCTTCCACTTTAGACACTTCACCACCTTCATGGCCTTTCTTTGGACTCTCTCTAATAGCTTTATATCCTCCTTACACTGTGACAATTGACATAGCACTCAAGGTGAGACTGCCCCAGTGCAGAGTAGAGGGGACAATCCCCTCTCTTGCGTGGCTGGCAATGCTGTGCCTGTTACACCCCAGGACATAGCTGGCCCTCCTGGCTGCCAGGGCATGCTGGTGACTCAATGTTGTGTTTTAAAGAACCACAGCTCACCATTTGGGTGACACACTTTATAGCACATTCTCTCCAGAGAAGCCACTCTGAAGCATCTCTCTCCATTCAACTACTCCTCTGCTTGGTTACACTAGCTTAAAAATGCATTTTCTGTGTACTCACCATGCTGCAGGCTGACTAAGGTCTAGGGAGGTAGTCACTGTAGCCAGCTAAGTACTCCTTCTTGTACTTACCAAGTAATTCCCAGCCTGACTCTGACCTTTGCTACTCCATCCTCACAAAACACACCATGACAGGACCATCTTTATTCATCCCATGTGTGATGACTAGGCCCAGACTGTCCCTGCTGAAGCTCAGAAATAGCAGGAGTAGCAGGTAGATCAAGAACTGAGAGAGGCACCCAGAAAGATTTTTTTTTTTAAGGAAGATATTCATATACACACACATGTATACACACATGCCTACATATACCTTGATCCAAAACACACAATCCGTCAGCAGCCACCACAGAGTGAAGGAAGGAAACAGTTGCTTCTAGATGCTGATACCCTACTTCAGAGCAAGAACAGTCCCAAGGACAAGAATCAAGTGTAGTTTGGACTGCACAGTGGGACCTCACACCTTTGTTTTTTGTTTTAAACATCAAAGCCTTGTTTTGTGAAAACACAGACCAATTTCCATCACAACATCACAACAACAATAAGAATCCTCCAGAGCATTAGTATCCTTCCCACTAACAGATAAGGGCGAATCACCCTCTGTGTGACCCTACCCAAAATAGCACACTGTTGTACTATGGTACACTGGGCAGGTCCAACCACGTAAACACTGTCTCACTCTGCCCAAGCAGAGCAAGCTCAACCCAGCTGTAGATGGCTGCTGGGCCTCCAACGTCACAGCAGGAGAAAGGTCACCACCACAGCAACAGAACAGTTCAGACAGAATCTCCCTGTGTTCAGCCCTTGCTCCAGACTTCACCATCACAGTTTCCTTCACTAACTGAAAGACCTGCGTGTCAGTAGAGTGTCTTTAGCAGTTCACCATCATACATACATGTTCCAAACAGAGGGGGGAAAAAACCCAGTCCCTTTTGGTTCATTCAATCACAAGCCAGCCTCCCGCTACTCACAATACTGCAGTGGTGCTCCTATACAAGGGCACTTGCTTTTGAACACCAGGGGTGATGGGGAAAAAACTCAACAAATCTATGATACTTCTTCTCCACAGATAGAAAGCATGAAACAAAGAGATCACCATAAGAGAAAACACTGTAACACGCATTCAAAAAACAACACAAAACCAACCAAACAAAA
Organism: Illadopsis cleaveri; assembly: GCA_013399915.1. NCBI lineage: Eukaryota > Metazoa > Chordata > Aves > Passeriformes > Timaliidae > Illadopsis > Illadopsis cleaveri. The sequence continues at coordinate 201,920 of VXBB01007635.1, read as the reverse complement.
AACCCACCAAAAAACAAAACAAAACAAAACAACTCCATTTAAAAAAAACCAAACCAACAAACCAAAACAAAAAAACCCCACCAAACCACAAACAGAAAAAATGGACTGAGTGGCCCAGCTGTAATCCTGGCCACCTTGAGGTTCTGCCATGCTGGCAGGTAGCACTGTAATCCACAGGAGCTGCTACTGAAGGAAATGCAGCCAGTGCAGAGCAAAATGCTCAGAAGAGCAAGGGACTAAGTAGGCAGGACTTTGGATGGCTTTTCCTCTAAATGTTTCTAAAAGGACTAAGTTATTTTAAACAACTCTCTTTTCTTCCATTTGCAGCATATTTCATCTAGCTTTTTGTTTTGATCAAGCTCATGTTCCTTCTGTTCAACCAAGTAATCCAACAACTTGAGCTGTGAACCTCTCAATACTCCTTTTAAGATGGAGTTCATATGTCACTGATAACCAGTTCTTAGGATGCAGAAACACATCAAAAATCCCTGTGCAGTTCCTGTGACTCTACATAATAAAAGGCACAAAACTTTCCTGGAAAAATATCTCTAGTATCCAGCTACAATGCAAGAGGAGCACATCTACAGAGTTTGGCAGACCCAGATATCAAATGTTTGGCCTCTAAGTAAATAAGAAAAACAGAAAGACAGAAGAAAGTAAAGTGAAATTAAAATAACCACAGGAAACCCAGGCTAGGACTAAAACCCCCCTCAATACCCCCAAATATGCCCACAACAATGAACAAAACCCAACGTGAACACAGGTACTCATAAAGAATGACATAAGAACATTTTGCTGCATTGTCCTCCAGTAGGTGTTTGGATTTTAAGGTCATATGTAACTGTTCACAGTTTCCCAAAGGAATGGGAATGAGATGGCAGCAATAGTCCCTTCTCTATTTGTGCTGACTTCTAAGAAAAAAGCAACTAAAGAATTAAAAGTCCATGGTAGGCATCATAAAGCTACTACAGTTATATATTAGCATTGCAGAAATTAAGATTCTTCTGAGGTATCTTTAAAGCATAACTATTCCACTTTTTTGAAATAATTCTGCCAGCATGCCTGCAGGACTGCAAGCTAGCTAGAAAGAAAAATATACCCATTGCTAGGAAAGGGTTAGTTGGGAAATGCAGCAACAGCAGGGAAGCACACAGAGCTGAGGAGACACTCAGCACACTGCACAAGTCTGAGGTGCCCAGTCACACCAAGGCACAAAGGGGAATAGGCAGCTTTCCTTTTTTCTCAGCACAAATCTCAACAGTCAGGTATTATTTTCTATTATCAGATAAGAGCTGGCTTTTTGAAAATTAAGAGTCTGACAGTTAAACAAGAAAATTCTTGAGAACAGACTGCTTACTTTCTGCAGAAATCACAAACACATCCAATTGCTTCTAATACAGCAGTCTGATTACACAGCAAACCATGCCACTAACACTTGAAGTGTCACTACTAAGTTTTGGCATAATCGCTAAAACTACCAGTTTCTGCTGTTAAACAGCACCTTAAGAGTATATTGCAGTAGTATTTTCTTTATATTAAATATGCAGAGCATAGAAATAAGTCAAAGGTGCACTTTGAAAAGGTAGTCAAGTACTTTTCTTCTAAACACAGATTTCAAACAGATCATTGACAAATGAGAAGACCTAGGAACACCATAGGGGTGTGTTCTCCAAATATTTTGTTCAGAGGGTTACCACAAAAAATGCAAAAGGCCTCCAAAAACCCCTACTTGAATCTAGCCAGAAATGCATACCACACAAGCACAGTCCCTCCACTAAGAAAGCAGCCTATGGGGTGTTTTGTTTATGCACCGATTAGGCTGTTAAAAGCATTCAGAGGTACCCCACCTACCAGAGTGCATTCCTCAGGGTGTGTAAAAACACAAAGGTCCTCTTTTTCACTGAAGATCTCTAAAACTGTAACAGAGAACAGATTGTTTCCTAACATCTTTCATACAACCCTGTTTGTGGTCCTGCAATTCAACACATTATTCCCAGCATTTAACTTCCTCCTCATCTTAAACCCTTAAATTTGATGAATATATCAGCATTATTTTCCCCACAGAAACCCAAAGCCAATTTATAAAACAGTGAGGCTTAAAGACTTTCAGATATAGTGCTATAAAAAAAATTATAGGAGAGTCTAAGTGCTGTTGTTTAGGTATGACTTTATACATACTACAAAGTAAAGATGCAAAGGAAAAAATGCCTGGACAGGTGACTGGTGTTGCAAGTGATGACTATTTTTCTTTAACCTATAAAGCCTTTTCTCTTAACTACAATCCTGCAGATGTAAAACCAGGACTAATACAAGTGTACAAGAGTACACTAGGAACATCAGCAATGCTGACTAAAGCACAGAGATCCATTCCTGAGATGGCACCAGCCCAAACTGCCAAGGCTGCATGCTGCTGCCCAAGCTCAGGCACATTGCTTCTGGTCCTGAGCCAGATGGCATGAAACCAGCTCACATCTCCTCCATAGCCACAGCACATTTATGTGCAATGCAGATAATCCTACAAAAACCAAGTGTGGAAGGTGGGGGGGACATTCACTACAAGAAAAATTCCAACAACGCTTGGCTGAACAAGACAGCAAATTTGCCCGCATTATTGCATTTTTATCTTGCCATGAACACCACCATCTAAAGTCAGTTTGCTTCCAAGCTTTAAACTCAACAAATAAAACCTACTTGAGGAATTGTACTCATTTACATATCAAATACTAACAATCATTTCACTGTTTTAACCCTTTTCTTATTCCTTCACTGATGTTAAAACTTGGGTTTCATTTTCTTACTTTCCCATGCTTTGGCTGCATGTTGGCTACAATTTGGTAGAAACATCCTACCATAAGATTGTAAGCTGTGTATTTGAAGAGATGCTGGAAGTGGATGTTGTCTGCCTGGGTTTTAGTAAAGCCTTTGATACCACTTTCCACAGCATTCTCCTAGAGAAACTGGCTGATCATTGCTTGGATGGGTGCACTGTTCTTCAGGTAAAAAACTGGCTGGATGGCCAGTCCCAGAGAGTGGTGATGAGTTACATCTAGCTGACAACCAGTCACAAGCGGTGGCACCCAGAGCTTTGTCAATGACCTGGACAAGTAAATGAAGTGCATTTGCAGACAGTCTGTATACAACACAAGTTGAGTGGGCATATTGGAGGATACAAGGGCTTTCATAGAAGGAACTGGACAGGCTGGATCAATGGCCCAAGGCCAACTGGACAAGGTTCAACAAGGCCAAATGTTGGGTCGGGCACCTGGGTCACGACAACCCCCTGCAGCACAACAGGCTGGGGGCAGAGTGGCTGGAACATGGCCCAGTGGAAGAGGCCCTGGGGTTGCTGGTCAACAGCCAGCTGAACATGAGCCAGCTGTGCCCAGGTGGCCAAGAAGGCCAATGGCATCCTGGCCTGTGTCAGCAACAGTGTGGCTAGAAACACATCAGAAACAGGGCAGTCATTGTCCCATCCTCAGCACTGGTGAGGCCACAGTTCCAGTACTGTATTCAGTTTTGGGCCCCTCATTACAGGAAAAACGGTATGAGATGCTGAAATGTGTCCAGTCAAGAGTAGAAAAGCTAGCAAAGAGTCTGGAGTACATGTCTTACACGGAGTGGTTGAGGGAGCTGTGGTTGTTTAACATGGATAAAAGGAGGCTCACAGGGGCTTTTTCACTCTCTACAAGAGCACCAAGGTTGAAAGGAGGTTGCAGCCAAGTGGAGGTCAGGCTTTTTTCCCAGGTAACAAGTCATTTGACACAAGGCAACAACCTCAAGTTGTGCAAGGCAGATTTATATTGGATATTAGTAAAGATTTCTTCACTGAAAGGGTTGTTGAGCATTAGAACAGGCTGCCCAGGGAAGTGATGGAACCACTGTCCCTGGAGGCATTTAAAAGACCTGTAGATTTGGTTCTTAGAAATAGGGTTTGGTGATGGACTTGACAGTGCTAAGTTAACAGCTGGACTGGATGATCTTGGGGTCCTCTTCCAACCTAAATGATTTTATGATAATGGGTACCATCAGCACACTCTACGCAGAAACCAATTCAGAGCGGGAAAAATATTTCACCTATGTGTACACAATTATTGACTAATGCTCAAATACAATTCGAAAACACAATTTGATCTCTGCAGTTATGCTTCAGGAACACCAAGACAGCATTCACACACTACCTCAAACTAACATATGCTATTATCTGGTCCAATCTTCCAATTATTCCTCAAGTTATGTAATTTTTACAGAAAACTTGTCTTTATTTGGCTGCTTGTTTTTTCCTACACCTCTCTCTCTCTCTATATATATATATGTATGCACCAAAATCTTAATATGTGAAGTACAGGCAGTCATAAAGGCACCTTTCAAAAAAAAAAAAACAAAACCAGAAACCTGAAGCTCTGACCATTTTCATTAGAAATCAAAGTTATCATGACGATTTCTTAAGTGGTAATATGTTACTGTTACAATGTTTCCTTGCTTTCATATTCCAGCTAAACTCAGCTGTGGAAAGGACAGAAGAAAGGGTGTGTTTTTTAACACCATAGACTTTAAGCCAGAACAGAAGCCGGAAGTTCTGGAAGTTTCACAGGAAAGCTGGTCAGTTTAGTTTTGTTGCTGAAAGCTACCTCAACATTTCCTTTAACATTTGAATAGAGAACAGATAGGAATCTCTGAAAATTAAGGTTCATGTGCAGCCAAATCAAAGCAACACATGAATGGGTGCTGTTATCAAATTCAACCCTAACAACCATCAAGCTCACCACATACAGAGACTCTGGTGTGATGTTTTATTTAATAAAGTGATACAGCCTTAGTTCCTCAGGATAGGGACTATGCATTTGAGATAAAATAAGACATTGTGGGCCATTCAAAATTAATACTGAACTATCACTTCCATGCTCCTGAAAAGTTCTGACTACTACACAGAAATACTTGGAAAGCTGTATTTCAAATCTTACGCTTTTTCAGTCACGTACTTATAGTTAAGTCATAACAATCAATTTCGAATGGGAGATAGTGGAAGTCACCTGGAAACCTGGGCTGAGCCCCCTCCTCACACAGGTCAGAGCAACCAAGAGAATCTGTCAGCTGCCCATTCATTTAACTGCATGTGGGACCCCCTCTCCACAAATTTGAACTACTATAAGTTTTTATACCATGGAATCAAGCACTGAGTTTCATCATTACTACTTAGCTTTAATTCCAGAAAGTTGGTATTTAAAAGTTAACAGGATGTACATATGTACATAAAATGTGGACTAAAAACATAAAAGAAAATAGAGTTCTCATGCTTGAGTCATTAGAGATGATATGTTTCTTGGCATAAAGCTAAATAAGGAGGGGAAAAAGAACAAGAACAGCTGGACAAGATCCAAGTTTTTAATGCCTCTAAAGCAACTGACATTTACTGGCCAAAGAAGAAAACACTTCAAGTAATTTCAGCCAAAATATTTTTTTTCTTCCTAATTCTTAAATAGCTGTAGTTACCAAGGCAAGACTACCTTATCCACCCGAACTGCCCTCCATTCTTTGAACTAGTGCACTACGCACAGTAGTATCAATGTGGATGTGTCTTACAAAATTAATTCAATGCAAAAAGAACCTGTACTGGACTGCTCTGTGGATACCACTAGTAACTGCCACAGAAACCTGAACTTCTCCAAAGTAACATGGCCAACCACAAAGGCACACTGGTGTCTGAGAGCAGGTTTGTCAGTCAGTAGCTCCTGATGTATTTTAAATGAAGTGTGCTTTGCATTGCCCACCCAACCAGGGAGGAAGCAAGGACTGCCACATGCACCTCCCCAGGCAGCATAGGTTTATCAAGATAACCAGATGATGGGCAGGTGGTGAGATTCACACATACCAAGCCCTGGCTGGGAGACCAATTGCAAGGGTCACTATAAGGATTCAGTGTGCACAAGAGGAGGAGTGGCATCCTATCTCCCACATCCTTGTCTTTTGAAGTATCTCACAATGCAATGAACTGAAAGGAAGGCTGCAGCAGAGAGAGATAAAAGGTAGGAACCTCAGAAAATAACAGTTTCTGATGTAAAGCAGTACCTGACAGGACCACGAAGAGTCTGCAGAGAGAAACAAGTGACATTAATGGACAAGGAATAAAACATCAACAGATCTGTGTATTAACAAATGTGCATCAAATGCAAGCTTTAAAGCTAGCTATAAAACCTCACAGGATTTTAAACTAAACTATTAATTATAACATCTAGAAAGGGACTTGAAACAGCTCAGCAAAAGGTTCAAGATACAGCCATGGTTTAAAAAGCAGAACGTCAAATTCCATAGCTTTACATAAACAAACTGAGATGGAAGAGTAATGTTAGCCTAATTGATGTCTTCTAGAGGACACTAGTGCAGATTCCTTTATTATAACATGCTGTGCTAGTCACTTCAAAAGGTGCTGCTAAGCCAGACAAGGTTACCTCTGATAAAAACATAACAAGTCTGGCTCTGTGAGTGGAAAAACCCTCAAAATACACTGTCTTCCTGAACAATCCAAATCTGCTGAAATACACCCAAGTATGATAAGACAGAAAACCATGTGGAAAAGGAAGCCTGGCAGTTTCTGCTTACATACGCAAAAGAGTGTATATAAATACAAAAACTAATTCTGCAAGGAAGTCATGGAAGTCAAGTATAGAATAGTTTATGTGGGTTATCAGGATCAGAATTGTTCCATCTACTCCAGGTTTATTACTAAAATTCATTTACCAACAATCTTAAAGGCACAGGTCCACCTCTAATCACTACAGGCCATGATAAAACAACAGTGGGAGAGAGACCCATAAAATCCAGAGATGATTCTACTTTTTCCTCTGGAAACATACCGCAGTGAGACTTCATGGACAAGGTATTCAAGACAGAGGGACACAGGGTCTGATCCACCCTGACAACCTCCCCCAGTCTCAGACAGCACCACTCTATCTGTCTGGCGCAGATAGAGCACATTCCACAGTGGGTCTGGCTCTGGTACCAGACAAAAGGAGCCCTGCACAGGAGCTGTAGTACCTGCTGAAATTGGAAAAGATTTTGAAGTGAGAAAGGGTAGATTTAGACTGGTCATAAGCAAAATATTTTTATGATGAGGGCAATGAGGCACTGGAACAGATTGCCCAGAGAATTTGTAGATACTCCATCCCTGTAAATAAATGTTCGAGGTCTGATTGGATGGGGCTGCCCACAGCAGTGGAGTTTTTGGACCAGATGATCTGTAAAGACCCCTTCCAATCCAATCCAAAACATCCAATGATTCCATGATTCTACCTGCCCTGTAATGTCCTCTCTGCCTTTCCTAGCTACCGCCCATACAAAGCCAGCCTGTTTAGGAAAACAAGGGACACCAACCAAACAGTGCCAAGAGATAAAAAGATACAAGGTACACAAAGACAACCGTACAGAAAACCATAAGGCCCTGCACACTGATTCTCATGCAAGAGGGAAGGGCAGCTCTACATGAACAGTATACAAGGGTAACTCAGAGAAATGCTTAACTTCTGCAGAGCTGGCTACTCTTCTCAAGAAGGAGAACTAGCTCTCCTTTGAATACTTTCTGATCTTAGACCTACCATTTTCCATCTGGAGATTTGTCAGACATCTATCCCAGCCACAGAGCTCCCCTCCTCCTCTTGTTGTTCCACACATAATACACACACTAGCATCCCCTCCATAAATTGTGCAAAGTTTAAATTGTTTCAGAAATTGCATATTCAGCATCTGTGAATGTACACATTTCTTAATGATCTTCTCAGTACTGCTGGTGCTACTGAAGACTTTTCAACCCATTCACTGCAGGAAGCATATATTTAGCATGAGCAAAGATCTATTTTCTCAGATAAAAAATGTCCTACCTTGAAGCTTAGATAAATCAGTATCCCTAAGATTAAATTGTCTTGCTGCCCTCAAAACAAGCCCAGATTAATTTCTTTCCAGATGAAAAAATAAGTTTTATGCCTTTTTCTGCCACTCTGTAAGCCAAAAAACTGTGATTACATTTTTTTGGTGTTCAGAGTTAATTAAGTGGTCCTTGGAGACCATCAAAATTTGTTACATTATCTTACTTTCTATTCTAGGAGGGCAACATGTAGTGTTGTCCAAGTCATTGCTTTTCCAGGGTGTTAGCTCCTCCAGAGGGTAACCTCTTCTACCTCATCCAAATCCTATCTTCTCCTCAGGGTCTCCTTTTAAAAGTCCCTTTGTCCCAAGACATGGTCCCAGGAAAAGTAACCCTCTTAGTCTGCACGAGACCATTCACTTTCTCTCCCTGCTGAAGGCCCATATGTCATCTCTACTCAAACAGAAGATGAGGGCCAGATTCTCTCACTCTCCTGATATCAATATCATGAGATTAAGTCCTCATACATGAGGAGAGCCTCTCCATACCTGGGCAAAAGCTCAACAGTTATCGCTCAACTATCACCAAACTGTGTTTTGATAAATCCCAGTGAGGGATGGAATATCCAGTAATGGAGCTACAGGAGTGCCATGCCAAGGATGGAGCTGCATACACACATAATCACTGTAAAATACTAACAAACATGTAGCTTTTCATTTCCTTCCTTTTTTCCTACCTGTTCCCACAGACGAGTGAAATACCAACACCTAAAAAGTCTGCCTTGGTTATAAGATATGACTGCCATCACCAAAGGAAATGCAACTGAAAATCCTCCACCATTCAAACTCATCAACTCCAGTCATAAAATGCACATTTCCCTGCTTGCTGCTCTGCTCCACATCCACCTTTGGGCACTGGTAGATTTTACTCTCTGGGAGACCAACCACTTCACTTCAGGTAACAGCTTGTAGAAAATGATAGCTTGATAGAAAGATAGAAAAAGATCTATAAGCTTCACCTTCATATTGAAGGTGACCACTTAAGATCAAAGCAAATAAAGACTTAAAGGGAGCAGTGCATGTATCAAGAGACCAGTTCCCAACAGCTATCTGTACTCAAACATACAGTGGAGTTGTTCATCACATAAGCCTATGATTAATAGTGTCCTGATGAAAATAGGAATTCAATTTCAATTCTTCTAGAATAGCCAGAGGCCTTTTGGTATTTTCACGATGTCATTTTGGTGTCTGGACCTTTACACAGTCTGAAACAAAGAACAAGCATTTGCAAAAGAACGATAAGGAGGTGTCATGTACAGTCTGAGCACAAAATCTATGCTTCAGCTATAATGAAAGCGTGTTTCTGCAAAAAGCAAAGTGATGAAAACACAAGCAAGAAACTAATGGGAAAATATAGGTGACTTCTGTGGCAAATTGTACATCACTGCATACAACATCTCACTGTGGGCAGCACACTAGAAGGAGGGAAGGCAAAAGAAAAAGAAAAAAAGTGGGGAAAAATGGGGGAGGAAAGCACTCTAAAATGAGAACGTTTTGACTTTCCTGAAATTCCACCCAGTGCAAAGACTCAAGGTGCTCAAGGAGCCCCGGCCAAACATACTCCACTGAGGAGCTTTGTTAGTCCTCTCCAGAAATAGTGTGGAAGTTTGCTCTCTCCATTACAGGAGTGAAAGTCCCCCTTACACAGCAACCCCTCCACAGTTAAAGTGGAGAAAACTGGAATCACTAATACCCTTGCATGAAGATATCAGAGCCCAACATTTCAAAGGAAAGCCGCAGCCAAGAGACAGACAGCTCTCTTCTGCAGATCCTAAGAGCCAATGCTTCCATTCAGACAGAAGCCATATGCTAACTCAGTAAGTTAAAACCAGATTACTTTTCCCAGCTCTTCCTTCCAGCACACTTTGTTCAATGGAAAGAAAATTAAAACCTAGAGAAGTTGTTGTATTCATTAATCTCTGCAGATTCACTGTAATCATAATTGGGCAGCCTAACTGCTCGGAAGATTATGCCAGTGATTCAATTGCACTGCAACACAAATAAAGATATCTGCATAAAGTGGGCTGCAAAGTACTAAATATAAAGATCTAATGAAGTTATACATTTGTGCATCATTGCCCTTTCTAATAGTTTGCAAAATTGAAGGCAACATACTATTATATATCATGTGCTATTATTCACATAAGTGCCTAAATTACAGTGTTTTGGGAGATACTAGTTATACGCTTATTAAAAAGTCATTTATTTCATCATATAACACACAGACCTCTTTAAAGTTTGAAATAGGAAACATGAAAGTGACATCTGAATAGTGAGCCTCAATTAAAAATTATTTCTGCTGCCATAACAACAGCTTTTCCCTCCAGATTTTGGGTTCCCCTCTCACACTGAGCACAGCAAGAGAATTTCTGAACAATAATTCATGCTCTTTGCATTTATCTTCTTCCAAAAAATAAAAAGTGTGCAGAATAAAAACTGTGACAGGAGTTTACAACTTCTCAGAACACTGTATAAAACTGTTCATACCACTCAAGTACAAAGTTAGAGGATCTGAATAAATCAGGTTTAGACTAAATGTTTAGACTAGAGGCTCTTTCGGGCAAGGGGGAGGTAAACATCTGCACCAGACAGAGCAGACATACAGAAACCATTATTTTAGAAGCAGAGGACACCCTCAAATGTGCAAAGGATGTTTAGATGTAGAGATAAAACCAAGTTAGCCTTTGCAGCACTTGTGATGGAAGCTTTGGCCCACCTTGCACACACAAGGATGAAGATGCTGAGTAGCTGTCAATTGTATACCCCTTAATGAAGCCCTGGTGATATTTCATACCCAGCTATCGCCTTTTGGTTTTCTTCCTTCTTCTCTTCACCTTATGCCTAATTGATTACAAACTTGGCTACCACTGCAATTTGTTCAGCTTCACAGTACACTGGCCAGGGAACTCCACAGAGGGGCTGCAGCAGTGCCAGTGGCCGTAGGGAGCAGCCAGCCCCCAGCATCTCACCAGCCCCTCCTTCAGCAGGGGAACGGGGACAAGGAGTGATGCCTGAGCACAAAGGGTACTCCAGGTCAGCTGACCTCTGGCACTCTGGAATCAGCTGCTCCTCAATACAGTTTTTCCCACCCTGTGAACACTAACTCCCAAACCCCAAATTCAGGGTTTGATGAGCCTAGCTTTTCAGTAGCCATTTAATACCAGAAATGGCTGTCTAAGCAGTTCCCCCCTTCTCCCTCAAAGGATTTCACACAGCTTCAGAGAGACAGACAGAGCAAAAGCTTCCTGTCAGAACTTAAATATAAATTTATATTCAAAACAGGCTTAATTCCCAAACTGCAGTTTGTTTTATGTGAAGAGATTTGTCTTTATCATAAAAACCACAGCTGTTAAAACAGTGTCTGATAGTAATTTTTTCCTATCATCACTATTCCTTCATTAACCACAGTGTGTATCTTTTATCTTAACTGTAAAAAGAAGCTCTGAAGTACTGAGTTACACAACTTCTACTCGAGTTAAGAAGGCTATTACCATCCTCACACCAGAGACACATCAACCGCAATGACCCCAACACTGCACAACACTGAAGTCACATAAGCAACATCTTTCCCAAAGTGTTCTTTTAATCATTCAACATGCGTCCTCAGCTGGAAACACCAAGCAGAATGCAACCCTCCTCCACAACCAGCTTTTACAACCAAGGATGTCACACACTGTTTTTGTAATAGTAAGAGACAGCACCAAGCTAGAGTGCAACTGGCTGCAGTGAGATGCCTGTTATTCTTCCTTTGACTTCTCCAGGTATTCTTTTCATCTGTGCTTGGTGATGTCGGCTCGAAGCTCTTGAAAAAGAGCATGAACCTAAAGCCACACACTACATTTAGTCTGAATGGGTCTTTGAAGGTTTTCAAGAGATTTCCTTTGGATTCAACAGCAAGCTTTTGAAAGAGCTAACAGCGGCACCCTTCTTGTGTCCCTGTAGATGGGATGGCTGTACTTACATCTAATCCCCAAACCTTCACTTTATAACCTCCCCCAGCTTCTCTGCCTCTCTGCCTCAAATCTTCAGAAGTGCAGGGAGTCTGGAAAGAAATGGAACAGAGAAAAAGAAAACAAATGAAATTTTTAGCCTTTTGTTTCAACCTCTCTTATATGAATTCTTAAGTTCATTTAAAATGAAGAGTGCAGTTTTCAAGGCATAAAAAATTTTTTTAAAAAGAACTTTTACAATGAGAAAGGAGTTGGAACAGAATACTTCAATATTAATTGCTTTAAAGAGCTGAACAGGAAGTTCATGAAAGGTATCCTCAGATAAGAACACTTTGTGGTTTTCACTGAAATGCACTGATGTATCACAGCTTTGGCCAAACTTCTTACTGCACATATTTCAGGGCATTAGGTAACTTCAGAAAGAAGTCCTCTTTTTACTCAAAAACACACAAAAATTTAAATTTTAAAGAAAGTCTCCTCATTCTAACTTAAAACCACCACTCAGCAACAAGGAAAACTTCTCCATTACCATGCTGCCTCTTGTGTTGCCATTGAACTGGTGGGCTTTCCCTGCCTCAGTGGCCAAAAAAATCCATGCTGGGAGAAGAAGATGATGAAACACGTAAGTAACATCAGTCAGGGTCTAGACAGTGACTTTCTATGAAAACTTTCTTGTTTCCATGCTGTGGTAAAGCCAGATTGATAAAAGGTGTTGAATTGCAGCTAAAGGCACTCTGGAAAAACAAAATACTGCAGCAACAGGAGTTGAGCCAAACGCAACTGGATGTGTTTGCAAAGCCTGCCAGGAGCATAACGACCATTGTAAAATGTAGCTGTCCTGACAAGGCAAAGGAAAAATGCTCCCAAGCACACGCTATTCAAAGCCTGTAACAGCTTAGGCTGCCAGGCTGCTAATTCCTGCTTTTTATAAGTTCTTAAACAATCTGTTGACTAGTTTTTCAAGGAGAAATAGCTTGGCACTCACTCGAAGTCTTTTCTTCACTTAACCGTCCATAATAAAAGAAGAGTTGACCTGCAAGTAAACCAACAACCAGCCAGAGGAATTTCCCTCCTGCCAATTCCTGGATGTCCCACGATCCCTGTAGATGTATCTACCATGCTAGTTATCTTTTACATGACCGAATACTAGATTGCAGCTGGCCCTTTGAACACCAGTGTTAAGAAATCAGGTGGAGAAATTTCCCCAGGGACCAGGGAAAGCAAGGCCTTAAGGGCACCTATATCTCAAATTTGACTCAGTAAGAAAAGATAGATGTGTAACCATTTTACTACCAACTGAACAACATTACTCAAGCCACCTCCCTCCACTTTTTCCCCCAAAACACATAAGCACAGTTACCAAGTATTTGAAATATGCAGGAATCCTTACATAAACTAGACATTAGAGCATGTATTAAATTCCCCAGCACTGCCAACATAGACAGATCCTTTAGTGATTAAGCACAAAGCGGTTATGCAGGAACTGAAGGCAGGCAACTTCATGGCAGATACACAACATTCATCACTCCTTTGTTCTGATGTCTTGCAACACAAATCATTTAACTGGTCGCTAAATACTATGTTTCCATATAATTTTAAAATTGTTCCACAAAACAGTGTTTTTCTCAGTATAATGCTTTCCTTTACCAACACTAAAAACACTACTTGATTTAAGCAGTTTAATATGACCAGGGAGCTTAATAGAGAATGAGGTGAATTTAACAGCAACCTTTAATTATTTGCTTGGGGTAGGGGGGGAAATTAGAACTAATCAGCCACAATGAACTTTCCTACCCATTTCAACCTGGGGGAAGTTTTACAGCAGGAAAGTGTTAATCTTTCTCTCTATTTCTGGTCACACAGGGACATGAGCAATGCTACTACAGGTTACCCATCAGGGAGGGAGGTGTTCTGCCCTAATTGCAGTTAAAAGGTACATCTGTACAGAGAAACCTCAAATAACACTGCAAGTTTACATCTGCCTTGGCACGGAGCAAAACACAAAAAGGGAAACAGGGAGAGATGGTTATGGTCCAACCCACCACAGCAGACTGAAACATCAAACAGCACATATGCTTACAGCTCCTCTGCTCTGTGCCACAGCTTCCCTGACCCTACTCACTTTGCATCATGTACAAAACCCATTAGTAATTGTCTGTTGCTGTGCTCCTATATTCCACACAAAGCCATGCTTTTTTTGAACACCACTCTGTATCAAACCCACTACAGCCAGTTAAGCATTGCTAAACACTTTTGAGTCCAAACACAGCTACCCTACTTCACAACATACTGCAGATTATTTTAGAAGGGAAGGAAAGAAAAAAAGCAAAATCAATAAATCTTTAGCTTAGGGCAATTTTACCTTGTGTTTTACAGCTGCTCTATAGCAAAAAATTATGCTTTATAGCAAGAATTAAGAGAACATTTTCAATTAAAGCATATCTTGATCTCAAAATTTCACCCATCTGATTCAAACTCCAGTCCCTCCTCATCAGATAAGTAGTTTCTCATGGGTTTTGGATATATATCAATTTTTTAAAAGTACAAGTTGAACCACTAGGAACAAAAGCATATCTCTGAAAAACAATCCTGAAACTACAAAGGTGTCACTGTCTGCCAGGAAAGAACATCAAAAACATGCTCCAACTTGGCTGATGCTTGGACACTGTCAGCCTAAAGCCAAAGCATTCAGAGCCAGATACTTCAAGGAAGAGCGAAGCTGTCTCTGCACCCTTCATTGTGCAAATGACCCAATGTCCAGCTTGCGGAGGGAGAGGCAATTTTGTATGAACAAAGTAACATGGCTTTCAAACATGATTCAGGGCCCACTTATATCAGAGGGAAGTACTTCAGCACATCTATTCTACTAGCACCGGTAGGTTAAAATCAAAGTACTGAAGACATTACCCTAAAACGTAAAAGCAAAGCCAAAAGAAGCATATATTGCTAAGAGAAATGAACAAATATTATCCTGGCAGGTAAAAATGTTTTCCCAGAACATCAAAATCCCTGTCATAACTTAGGAGCAGTATCCTAAGCTATTCAGATCCAAAGGTTTTTTAAGACTTTTGGAAATAACATCTTTTACAGAATTAAGAATGCACAATGCCATATTTAACTCCTGACCATGAGTGACTCAAAGTTAACACTTCTCAATTTATCTTACTCATGCCAATTCCAGTGGGTTACTCAGAATTAGCATACCACCCATCAGTAACAAGGGTAGCAAATGCTGTCCTTTAGACAAGAAAAGCTTATTTCTACACTATTCTTTGAGTGTAACACAAGATAGATCTTATCACATGTATTAAATGTTGACCACTGATTGCCTACATAAAATCTTGAATTGCTGCCATAAAGTTTTTAAATACAGTAGAGTATTTAGAGAAGCCAACCCTCATTCTTGCTCTAACATCTTCTCTGTTGATGTTATAGAGCCGCCTCGATCTGCCATGCTGATCTGCAAGGAACAAGAAGAGACACCACTTGGATCATTGCTCCCTGTCTTCATGGGTTGGAGATGGCAGTCCATAACTTGCACACCGTGAACTGGGGAAAGCTGAGAGCAGGGAAATCCTAGCACTGCTCATAGCACTGCCCATCCTTCTCCAGCACTGTGTTCAAAGATACAAATCACTTATGCACCGTAATGCTACACGGTGCATTAAAAACATCAGGGAAAGGAGATGTCCTCTGGTATTTTGAAGACATGCAACTCTAATATACAAACTAAGGCCCAAACCTGGGGGGTTTCAGGTCACACACAACACAACTATGAACTTTATAAATTCAGATAGTATGAGAGTATTTAATAAATACTAATGTATTATACAACCTTCTGCATTTAACACACTGTTACTACATGCAGTGAAGTCCTTGCCAAAGCTTTTGCAGCAAGGACTTTTGCTGTTGGAATTCATCTCTGAGCAGCCAAATAGGAAGTTGCGACCACAGTTTGGGAAACCATACAGCCACAAGCAGTTCAAAGCCCAGGAACTATAGAGCACTTCTCCCTTTTCCCAGGCTGAGAAAGCCAGTCCAATCATTCTTTGTGCCACTTCCAAAGACAAATTAGCAAAATCTTGTTTCTATTAGCTTCTCCAGAGCTATGAGCACAAAGAGTGTTGTACAACTTCAGAAAGAAGAGGTGAGATCAAAAATATGCAAACTGAGGCAGAGCTGGAAAGGAGGCGGGGAAAGACCAGATAAAACAAGGGACAAGAAATCCCAAAGGCTGTCCCCCCAAAATGCTGAGTACTATGTGGGGTAAAGCCATTGTGTGTGTTCAGAACAAGGAGCCTTCTCGCACCAAATTGGATTTCAAATTATCTCACTTCTCATTATCAAAATGATTCATTTCTTCCTAGACAAGAACTCTACAGTATGCTGTATAATGGCCCTATTTTTTCTGTATAAGGGTTAGATACATCTACAACATCTCATTTAATACCAGCAAGATTAATGCACCTTTTGAGCATTCCTAACTTCTGGTTGATAAATTTTGTTTGGCAACATCCCACACCTAGTTTTTCCCAAGCTGGGCATCTCCTTTGCTCTTCTATTGTTTTCCCTTTAGTACAACCCTTAGCTGCTTTGTAACTCTAACAACTGCCATAACAAATGTTTTATTAAAGACTAGATTAAATAAAAATATATTTATCCTGACTCACATCTTAAAACAGAAAAAAGAAAATAAAGGGTCATTTACTCTGACATAGTCCACCAACAGATTAACTTATGCTGCATTTTGTCCCATTTCCCATACATGGCTTTAACTATTCTTTCCTTTAATATCTGTTTTAAAATTTAACAGTCTCACTGTTTTTTCTGTAAACACACACTGTGCTTCAAACACACCAGGGCTCTGTTGGAATTCATAAATAAATAACTTTTACACATGTTTATATTCTATTAGAACCAAATCAAGAAATGTGCAAAGAATGAAAATACAATACTTCATTGCTCAGAGAAGAGGTTTAAAACAAAACCCACCCAAAAAACCATTAAGTTCTCTTTCAAAGAGTCTACAAGAAAGATGGAAAAAGATTATATAGTGACAGGAAAAATGAGAGTGGCTTCAAACCAAAAGAGAGTAGGTTTAGAGTAGATATTAGGAAGAAATTCTCTACTGTGAGGGTGGTGAGGAACTGGAACAGATTGCCCAGAGAAGCTGTGAATTCCCCATCCCTGGGCAGGTGTTCAAGGCCAGGTTGGATGGGGCTTTGAGTGAAAAGTGGCCCTGCCCATGGTGGGGGGGTTGGAACAAGAGTTTTAAGGTTCCTTTCATTCTATGGAAGAACCCAAGCCATTCTATGATTCTATACAGAGAATGAAAAATATGGTTAGACACCCAAGAAAATAGCTTTTCCTACAGCGTCTGTTTCACTTACTCCAAGAACAAGCAGTCTGCTGAGAAGGAGAAATTCAAAGTTTGCATTTTCCCTCCCAACATGAAAAGTCACCTCAAGGAAATCCACATTTTCCACAACAAAAGATACGTATTAATTTCTGTTCTTTACAAAATACCTAGTATAGAGTAACAGCATTGCTATCTCTGTAATCACCAACACTGGGAACTAGTCAAGCAACTAATTGAAGACAAGCACAATTGTGTCACAGGCCTTGAGAGGTGTTAAGTCTCTCCATGCTGGAGTGGTATCAATGCTGGGGAAGAGACACGTTGAGACCTTTCAGCTCAGTTAGCGGCTTGCAGTGCTCGTCCTCAGAAATCCCACACTGGTGTACTGAGATAACAAGTATATGTTTGTATAAAGGGGTCACTGAAGTGAAATTAAGCCACCAAATTTTGATAGCTGAGAGCATGAGAATTAATTCATTGGAGTAAAGCTCTACTGCTTACATATTCTGAGTTTAGTTGGAGCAGCAATTTATGCTGCATATGCTGAAAGGTTACATACACATAAAAGTCTTAATAACAATCACTCAAAAATTCACAGAAAAAAAATCCCAGTATCCCAGTACTATTCTCACTATGCCTGCCTGGATGGACAGGCAGTGTGTAACCTTTCTTTTATAGCAGTAAAAAGCGCGGTACATGTGTAATTAACACATCCAAGTTCCTTAATAATGATAATAATATGATCCCACATCTGATGGTTGGCTGCAGCTTAATGAAACACAAGAACAATTAATGATTTACACAAAACCAGGATGGAAGATAAAAGTAAGATTTCCTCTAGACAAAGACAGAAGGACCTAAGTGGTAATGACTACCTGTGAATATTCAGGAAAACAGATCATCTGTGATAAAAGCCATCTCAAAATATCTGGTATACTATCATCACTTCTAACTCCTATTCTTATCCTCAGGAAAAAAAAAAAAAAAAGAATTGACTAGTTTCTTTTAT